>JADBJO010000448.1:595000-670000 GCA_016801955.1 Conus betulinus
TCTAATATTAAATGATCATGAAGTAGGAACATTGATGAGATAATAGTAGATAAATCATATGTGTGTGCAATGGTCAAAAGAAAGAATTATCATTTGGGAGGAAACTGGTGTGATATAATCAGATAAGGAAAAAAAATCTACCATATGGAGTTCTACACAAGGTTCCTGTGTAAAATTTACTAAAATCAGTCAGCCTTTCTAGCCGTCTTTTCACCTTCAATATTTCATGTAGCAAAGTGCAACAAGCTTGATGAGTGCAACAAGCTTTATGAGTGTATGTGTCATTGTAAATGCATGAAGAACTGATTGATTAGGTAGATCAGATATTCTCAACAATGATAAATAATAATGGACTTTCGTTTACACTATCAACACGAACTGCTGTGCCTCTCTCTGTCAATCAAATGATACCATACACATTGATTTTTTTCCTTTACTTCCTGTTGGGACAGCAAGAAAACAGTGGCAGAGTTTTCACATTTTATATGGAGTAGTTCCTAAGATTCTTCTTCTTCCAGCTCAAAGCTGGTGGATAAACCTGAACTGCAGCGTGCCTGGCCATCTCGTCTGCTGCTGCAGTAATACTCACAATGTGCAGTGAAACAGTAAGGTGCCTGTTGCCAGCATGGTTTGCCATGTCTTGTAAAAGTTAATGTTGTGAAGGGCATTTCTTTATCTTGATTTGAAATGAAATACTTCTGTCGACTGTTGTCAGAGCAGTATAGTTCAAAGTTCAGTCAATCAAAGGTCAGTGTCAGCAGCAGCTGTGAGCATGAGTTTTTTATCAGCAGCAGGTGAAGTTCAAGATCACTTGCTGCGCCCTGGATAGAACAAAGATTAGACATGACCAGATATTTCGGTCAGGTTCACTGACAGTGGGGCAAAGGTTGTGTGGCAGGACAGTTGCCCATGCTTTATCTGAGTTCCATGAAATTGTTCTTCCCTTTCATGTATCCTTAAATTTGCTTGTGTGCGTGTGTGTGTGTGTGTGTGTGTGTGTGTGTGTGTGAATGCAAATTTGTTCATGTCTACTGGGATGCCAACTGGTTGGATATTTGTGGACTATAAAATTCCGTTCATTTACACATCCATTCACTGGATTGTTTGAATTCTTCCAAACACTCACAAATAAAATGAATCAAATACAGCTGCTGAGCAAAATGAGTGTTTAATATGAATATAAAACATCACAATAAATGAGTCCAAACCGATTTGTCCTTTTATGAATTTGGAATGGTTGTAATCATAAAGCACAAAACTTTTAATGACAGGATCTTGTTTTCATATTAGATATATTTCTGAAAAGTAAAACAAACATTTTATTATGCTGTCAATATCACATAAGCACAAACAGCAATAACATTTGTATTCAATTTATGAGGTAAACTTTAAACTCTAGCACCTTGAAAAGTGTGTGTGTGTTTTTGTGGTGCTTGTATGGAGAAAGAGGCTGGAGATTTTCGTAAAAAAATTGTATCTCCCATGTTCCATTATCAAAAGCTGATATAATTTGCACAGTTGTATAGGACTGGTTGATATTGTAACATGCTGCTGCCACTTGGATCTTGAAGACAACAATGCTTTATTTGAGGGAAAGCTTGGATCAGAATCACGGCACAGAAAAGAGCAATGCAATTTGGAGGTAGCAATTCATGGAAAGTGGACTGATACAGAATTATTTTTTGTTTAGCCCATATGATTTTTTTCTCAGACTGATTAAATAACAAACCAGTGGACTTAACAAGAAAGAGAACAACATAAAAAAATAAAAACAATAATTTTCAGGACATAAGCTCACCTATTCAGACACATTATCACAAGGACTTTTGTGAAATAAAACTAACGTTCAATATTGCAATATGCAATTAACGAACAACTACAACAACAACACACACACACACACACTCAGACTTGAAAAAACATCCAATCTGCTGAACATCAAGAAACAGGATAAATCACACAATGCCAGAGACACGTGAACAGAAGAACCTCTGTGGTAGTCCGAAGACTGTCAGCATCCATCCTGCAATCAGTCTGATCACGCTGAGATGGGTGCATCATGAGCCCACCAGGTCTTTTGTTGCCATCAGTTCAAAGGCATTGTCCGATTTTTAAAAAAAGCATGGACACTCCATTCCCCCTTCTCTCATGGATAGTCAAATTCTATGGAGAAATGATGCAGACTGTCATGAGTTCTGAACTACTGGTTACAAATGTTTGATACTTTGCAAATATCTTATATGCTCAAAAAGTAACGACACTTTCTCTTTAGATAAATTTCAGCACAATTTCTAGACCAGTTGACTGTCCTTGTGCTCTGCTCCCAAATGTGACAGCTTCTTTTTTCTGCTTCTGAGATTCTGACTTTGTTACTTTATTGACAGCATTTGTTGGTACAGTTCTTGACTGGTTCACAATGGTTTACAATCAAAAGACAATTCCAAAACCTTCTGATGCATAATCAGCATAGGCAAAATGGTAAAGATAATTTTTCAATGAATTTTCCTACAAAGGATAAGGAAAATTGTCTTGGCACTGACAAGAAAATTATACTCTCTGCATCCATGAGATGGTGTGACATTCACAGGAGAAGTCAAGGCCTTTAAGATCAGGAAGAAGGGCTGATGCTTGTCGACTGTTCCTGCTGGTAGGGGGGTGGGGGGTCCATGGTGGGATCAAGGTCTGAAAGAGAAGGTCAAGATCAACGTTCAACAGCCAGATGGTCACAAGGGCTGTACACTAGCAGAGATTCATCATGTCCAGGACACGGCATTAGGGAAGTGCCCATCCTCTCCTTCCACTATCTTTACTGCTTTAATCTTCCCTGATTTACCCATTTACTGGTGGGTGGGCAGACAGGATGTTGTGTAGTTTAAAATCACAATCATCAGCTCACCTGGTGAAAGCTGTATTCGTAACCTACAGACTACTAAAAAAACACAAGGTGGATTCATACAGCCATGTAAAATACTTGCTGAAATTTATCATAACTGTAGTTTAGCGTGTGTGATGATGAATGAATGATGACATGACCAGCATATGAGCTACTAATCTGATGTGACAAATCAGGGTTTTGACAAACTAGAGCAACAATGCAAGCATACACTTGTATGTATGAAACTTCATTGTTTGCAATTTTTTTTTTTTTCTAGACAAACTGTATCGTGTTATCGATACAAACTTTCATATTGAACATGTTGGCATCAATTTAATAAAACACTGATGGCATAGTATCAACTTTAGTCAATCAGTAAATCATTCAAAGGTATAAACTATAATACAAAAGCTCGATGCAAAACCAAATCTCCAGCATCCATTGCTCAACTAGTTTCTTGAACTGAAATGCATTTCTTGTGTTTGACTCTGTCCTTTAATAGATGCATAGAATCCTCATTACTGTACAGTGACATAATCACTACACCTTTACACTTACAGCTGTAAATTGGCAGAGATTTATGCAGAACAAATGTCATGGTTGCCAACGACACATGATAGAGCAGCAGTTTTTAGAGAAGTGAAAACATGAGTGTAACCACCTCAAGAGGAAAAAAGTGCTCTCTCTATCAAAAGCTGCTGCCCATGCTAGATTTGACAGCACAAAAATTACTGTCATTTTGACAGAACTCTCCTAAAATTACACTGTAGTAATCTCCTGTAGAGACTTGAGTGACTGCAACGTCTTCCCATCAAAGAAATGTTCGCAGCGTAAAACTGAAATTGATCAGGAACTTCAACTACGGCATCTAACTTCTCTGATTGCTTCAAACAATGAAACGTTCAACATTGCTTAGTTCCAATCTTGTTGTTGAAGTAACTGATTATGGAGAGTTTTTTAGCCCTTGTTTGAAAAAATAATTCACTTTTATCATTTCTTTACTTGTCGGGTGATACAGTTCTTGTACTCTTAATCCACTAAAATATCTATCAAAAAGGGAAAGTAGAGGCATATCTAACCGTTAAGGTCATTATAATGTAATACAAATTTGATTTTGTGTGAATTTTCAATGTGAGAAATGGATCTGTCAAGCCCACAAGCACTGGTGAAGGTGAACAAATTCTCACTCCAACATTGACAACCTTGTGCAAAGTTACATCATGCATCATTCTGTTGACTGCTGAAATGTCACCCATATTTTCAACTGAAACTAGCTATAGATGCAACAGACCAGCTCGTGTGGCACAGACGATAGTGCAACTGACAGACTGAGTTCCATCTCATCAGTATGAGAGTTTCGATCCTGTATACTATGAACGACAGATTGTGAGTTAACAGACTTTGTTGTATATATTTGACGTTGTTGCTGTAAAATCTCTTCACCAGCACTTTAAGAGTCAACCTCAGTTTTTCTTTGGCTCGGCATCAGCCAAGCATTCCTGAATTAATAAAAAACAGCATGAAATGTAATCTTTTAATTAATTGTAATGGAATCTCAGGCTATGTTGGATCATCCCATCATTATTGGCGTAAATATCATCTGACACCATCACTTCCACAAACCATAAACATTTCCAACATACAGAAATCAACATAGTCAGTGATACAACCAACACTTCATCTACATTCAAAGAATGGCTTACAGCAGAAAATAATCACCATGATATAGTACTCCCTCTGCATTCAACAACCCCTCAATCAACTTTGTGCAAGCATCTTCTTCAACTGGGCAACAGTCTTTGCATCACATGAGGGTATTTGGCTGTGGGGCATTGTTGATCTAAACATGGATAAGGTCTGACCTTGCTGTGGGACACTATTAATTCAAAGGTGGATATGGTCTGACCTTGATGTGGAGCATTACTAATTCAAAGGTGGATATGGTCTGACCTTGATGTGGACATTACTAATTCAAAGGTGGATATGGTCTGACCTTGATGTGGACATTACTAATTCAAAGGTGGATATGGTCTGACCTTGATGTGGGACATTGTTAATTCAAAGGTGAATATGGTGACAGGTCTGACTTTGCTGTGGAACATGTTAATGTAAAGGGTGGATATGGTCTAATCTTGCTGTGGGACATTTGGATATGGTCTGACCTTGCTGTGGGACATTTGGACATGGTCTGACCCTGCTGTGGGACATTTGGACATGTCTGACCTTGCTGTGGGACATTTGGACATGGTCTGACCCTGCTGTGGGACATTTGGATATGGTCTGACCTTGCTGTGGGACATTTGGATATGGTCTGACCTTTGTGGGACATTTGGATATGGTCTGACCTTGCTGTGGGACATTTGGATATGGTCTGACCTTGCTGTGGGACATTTGGATAAGGTCTGACCTTGCTGAGGGACATTGTTAATGTAAAGGTGGATATGGGCTGACCTTGCTGTGGGACATTTGGATATGGTCTGACCTTGCTGTGGGACATTTGGATATGGTCTGACCTTGCTGTGGGACATTTGGATATGGTCTGACCTTGCTGAGGGACATTGTTAATGTAAAGGTGGATATGGTCTGACCTTGCTGTGGGACATTGTTAATGTATAAGTGGATAAGGTCTGACCTACCTTCCTTCCCACTGACATGCTGATGCTGCTTCTGCTTGCCATGACTCAGCACACACTGGCCATTGTTGGCTTCTTCTCCTCATTGCCTGGCCGTACAAGGGCTGAGATTTTACGCCCCACGTACTGGCAGGCTGAATGATTATGAAAATAAAACAAAAATTTAATCAAACACAGCTTTCAGTGTTCAACATATGAACTGCAACTTCAACTGGTCTGTTTTAAAATCTGTCATCAATAATTACATGAACCTCCTTGTCTTTGTGTATTTTTTGTGTGTGTGCATAACTGAGTGTCGATTAATGTGTGTGTGTGTGTGTGTGTGTGTGTGTGTATGTGTGTGTGTGTGTGTGTGTGTGTGTGTGTGGTCTTCAATTTAATGTCTACTGACACAACAGCAACAATGAACATCAATACAAATGTACAACATCTGCATCTCATAACAGATAGGTAAAAATAGGTAAAAATCAGACTTTCGAGTTAATGCTCAGCCAATCTCACATATATAGTGAGGAATTATCTGAAGTTTCATCCAGGGAAGATTCAGATAAAACATGCAAACAATTCCTCAACTGTTATCATTTTAGAAGTATATGCATATTTGGTGTTTTTCCACCACAAATGCATTTCATGTCATGTGTGTGTGTGTGCGTGTGTGTGTGTGTGTGTGTGTGTGTGTGTGTGTGTGTGTGTAGTGTGTGTGTGTGTGTGTGTGTGTGTGCGTGAAAAAAGAGAGAGAGAGAGACAGAGAGAGAGAGAGAGAGAGACTCAGAGAGAGAGAGAGAGAGAGAGAGAGAGAGAGAGAGAGTGAGTGTGAGTGTGTGTGCTTGTGCGTGAGAGTGTGAGAGAGAGAGAGAGAGAGAGAGAGTGAGAGTGTGTGTGTGTGCTTGTGCGTGAGTGAGAGTGAGAGAGAGAGAGAGTGTAAAAAAATATGCATGCCTACTTGTCTCAGCATCATTAAGTCAGACTGGTGCTTTAAACCTGCATCCTCCAGCAAAATGACAACGTCATCAAAATGTTGATATTGATTGTGGAAGAGGACAAAGATTTGTATACGACTACTGTTACGCTGTGGGGACATGCGACTTTTCAATGCCAATTTGGCAAAGTCCTATTCCAGCAGCCCCATCTCCCTCCTCTTAAAGTTTAGAAAGAGGGGGTTAGTTACCGCCAAAGACACTGACAAACAGAATACAGGACAAGACAGGTGTCTTGTCCTGCACCTGTTTGTCTGTGTCCTTGGAGGTAACTAACCCTCTCTCTTTCTAAATTTTGCTTCCACATTCAAAGCTCTTGGGAGAAGCTGGGAAGCTACGGCATCAGAGGCCCACTCTAATCAGTATCAGTGGTTCACCACTTTCCTCACCCAGCGGAGTATGGAAGTAGTGGTAGATCACTAGATGGAAAGTCCTCCGAGCAAGTGACAGTAGACTCTGGCATTCCCCAAAGTACAGTACTTGGCCCCCTACTATTCCTATGCCACATCAACGACCTACCTGCCTCTGTTTCATCTCAAGTCAGGCTCTTTGCAGACGACTGCCTTCTGTATCAAGAAATTAAGACTCAGGCAGACCACATCACCTTGCAAGATGACTTGAAAAACTAGAAACATGGGCTAAAGAGTGGGGCATAAGATTCTATGCCAAGAAATGTTACATCATGATTGTACAACACAGATCACCTTTCTTCTACCAGCTGGACAACCACATCCTACAGCATGTCGATGCTTACCCCCATCTTGGAGTTGAAATAAGCAAAAACCTGTCTTTGTCTGCTCACATTGACAAGATCGCCAAGAAAACAAACGCGAGCTTGGGTATGCTTCGTAGGAACCTACGTTTTTGTTCTGAAGCCTGCCGCAAAACAGCGTATGTCTCTTGTCAGGTCCCTTCTAGAGTATAGCTCCACTGTCTGGAACCCATATATACGCAAAGCAAAATTGATAGGATAGAAGGCATCCAACGCAGAGCGGCCAGATACATAAAGTGAGATTAACGGTCCTAAAACCTAGGCTGTGTCACAACTATGCTGCAGGACAGGCTTCCCTTCACTGCAGGAAAGAAGACGGCAACACCGGCTCACCTTTTTTTTTAAGATCATCAAAGGACATTTTCCTGGCATAGAGTCGGATAAATACCCGACGCCTGTCCAAGGCAAAAGACTTATAAGACCCACAAGAGCGGAAAATCAAGAAAGGAAAAACATAGTGGAGCAATACGCAAGGAACAACCAGTGCTGTTTTAAAACATCCAGCACACTGCAAAACTTGTCTTCAAGAACAGCTTTTTCCCAAGAACCATCTGGGAATGGAACAACCTAGACGATAGCGTTTTTCCGAAGGGACTGTGGAGGAATTCAAGAACTTCCTCCAACAGCCCCCCAAAGAGAATTTAACAAACACCTCCCAACGCCCATCTCCCCCCCTCCCTCTTCCCCCCCCCCCCCCCCCCCCCCCCCTCTCCATTCCATTTTCCCCCTCTTTCACGACTGCTGCAGAGGCTTGGCATCATGTCAGTGCATGCTGAACATGCGCTGGCTGGTCAGACCATCAAACATGATGATATTTTTTTTTGTGCTCTCCCCAAGTTCTTCCGTCCATGTTATGCCCACAGTGTGACTATGCATCAAAATCAAGATCAAGATCAAGAGCTCCATTTTCCACCCTCAGTCACTCCGTTTTGAAACTCCCTCCTCTTAGTTACTGTGTGATGATATTCAGTTGAGAAGCGGAATGTTTTCACCATCAGTCTTCATATGTAGTAGTAGTAGTAGTAGTTGTAGTGGTAGGGACGTAATTTATACATAGGTCATTACGCCTTTCAATGTACCCTCATGTTATTTGCTTTTATAACAGGGTTGAAATGCATACAATATAAATTTTCGTACTTATTCATCAAAGCTTCTAAACTGTACTTTAAATTTCAAGTCTTCATCCAGCAAATTCTTAAAAAAAATGTTAGTATTACATGTATTTAGCAAATTTAAGTACAACTGGCAAATTGTTCCAGTTATCAATAACTCTGTTACTGAACGTGAATATAAAATAAAGTGTGACTCAGCCTGTGGCCCCTGGAGCGAAATTTGGCAACAAAGGGGTCTCACATGACATTCAAAAAGTTTAAAGCAATGGCCAGATTCAGGCCAGGTAACAATAAAATATCTGGGCAAGTTAAAATAGAAAAATCAGTCAATATGCAGATCTCAAGACTGTCGTATCAATTTGATTTTTAAATGAGACTGCATTTGTGGCAATCTTTCATGGCACCTGGCAGTGAGTTCCACAGCCGTAACAGAACTAGGATAAAATGAATGTAAATGGCTGTCAATATTTGATGCAGGTATGGCATAAGATTGACCGCCACTTCTGGTGCTACTTTTATTCAATACTAGTTGTTCCATTGGGATATCAATTATTTTAGCTCTGCCTTTGAAGAAGACATTAAGTTTGATAAAAGCTCTTCTCTCTTAAGGGTTTCCATTCTAATTTCCTCATGTTCTTCCTAATATTCCCCTTCTCTCTGATATGGTTCCCTGTTACGAACCATGCTGCTCTCTTCTGAATCTTCTCGAGGTTATCAATGTCTTAAGATGGTAAGGATCCCAGACTGTGCAACCATATTCCAGTACTGGTCTACCAGTGTGTTTGTAGCAGTCGTCTTTGATCCTTTTTGGGGCAGTCGTTGATATTCCTGTATAAGAAAGCTAAGATGTTATTTGCTTTCTTACATACTAAATTGTAATGCTCTTTCCATTTGAGATGACTATCTATAATCACGCCTAAATATTATGCAGCATTGGTTTCTTTAAGAAAAGTATTGTGAATAAAATATTCTGATCTAGTGGGTGAGTGTTTATTACATATACGCAACACTTGGCACTTCTGGGGATGAAATTCCATTTTCCAAGTTCTTTCCCCACTCTTGTAAACCGTTTTAGATCTTCTTCTAGAATGCGTGTATCATTCTTGCTTCTGATTGTTCTATACTAAGCTGTCATAGATCTGCAAAAAGCCTTATAGTAGTTCCAGGAGAGAGATTTCTACTTATGTCATATATATAAATCAAGAAAAACAAGGGCTCCAGAACAGTTTCCCTGTGGTACACCTGACAAGACTGGCTTACAATGAGATGACGACCCTTCCACAACAACTTTCTGTGTTCTCCCGAGGAAGGAATGATCTAGACCATTTTAGCAAAGAACCGCCAATGCCAATAAGTTCTAATTTAAGCAGCAGGCCCTCATGGTCAACCTTATCAAAGGCTTTAGAAAAGTCTAATAAAATTGCATCTATTTGCTGTCTGTTAACACAGTTATTAAAATCATTGAGAGTTGTTATAAGTTGAGTCTCACAACTCCTTCACTGTCTAAAACCATGCTGGGCGTTATTTAAGAAGTCATGTTTGTCAAGATGGTCCATTATGCTACTAAAGTATTATGTGTTCAAGTAGTTTTGCTGATATGGATGTAAGAGATACCGGTCTACAGTTCTCTGCTTTTGTTTTGTCACCCTTTTTGAATAAGGGACAATGCTAGCATCTCGCCACTCATCAGGTATTACTATTACTCCCTGGTCCAGTGAAGCTTGGTAGAGTAGTTGGAATACCTCAGTCAATTCATTGGCACATAATTCTAAGAGCTTGCCAGGAATGCGATCAGGACCAGTAGCTTTGTTTTCATTGATGTTGGTCAGTAACTTAAATACTCCTGCATTGCTTATTTTGATATTTTGCATTTCAGGGAGTTTATCATCATCATTTAGTCTAATGTTAATTAAAGGCTTGGGATTTGAGAATACTGAACAAAACTGATTGTTTAGTAGATTTGCTTTTCCTTTCAGGGTCCTATACTAGGTTATTCTGGTTGTTTCTCAGGTCTGGAATCCCAATGTTGTCCTGTCTCTTACTCCTTATGTAAGACCATAATTTCTTGTTTTAATGATCACCTTCTGAAATCATTGAATTAACATAATTGGAGTGCGCAAGCCTACATTCTCTCTAACACCTTCTCTTAATATGTTTATATACCTTGTTAGTAGTAATTTCTGAATTAGGGTGTAGTTTCAATTTCTTTAAGAAACGATGTTTCCTTCTCAACAAACGTTTAGTTTTTGTATTAATCCATGGCTGGTGGATCTTGCTTTAAGTTATTTTAGTAGGTATGTTATCATCCATAAAAAAATTCCAAGTTAGTTTTTATACACTTCCAAATGTCATTGGCATTATCTTTAACACTATGACTATGAGACCTCAAAAAAAGACGACTGAAATCATGAGTATCCCTGCGTAATTTGGTAAGTCTGCTTGGTTCCAGTGTCTGATGATACGTTTAGGGTGGTTTCTTCGAAAGGGTTGAAAGTTGCCCTCTAAGAGAATTATGTCATGATCGCCCAGGCCTGCAATTAATTCCTGATTGCCTAAAGCGCCTTCCCTACCTCCTTCGCATCGTGATCATGGTCAAAATCATCGTCATGTTAACAGATCATTTAATAATACACATTATAAGCACTTGATATGGGTCATACGCACCGTTTATTATTAGTCAGACCATATTCAGGGCTGAAACACACTGCCAACGTCCTAAAGTTAAAACACTATATGCTTTGGATCTCAGGTATTTTGCGTATGGAAGCACGCACTAGCGGTATCTCGCGTATCCGACCTTACTCTTGCGTAACAAAATGGCCAAATGACGTCACTTTGTTTACTTCCGTTTTCAAGCTGCACAAGATCAAAACAAATATATTTTTTCATGTAAAAATCAACCACATGTTGAAATCACCTTTTTATATGCAACCAAGCCCAATTTCTTACTCGTTCAACGTAATTTTCATGATAAAATGCTCTTCATTAATTAACTCTGATTTAGGCAAATTTGCAAATGGATTGACCAGATTGAGAATGAGAAAGTGTTGCTCAACAATCTGAGAAACAGTCAGCTGTGTCTGTGATGGGCACATTGACGCTGGAAAGAGTTGTGTGGTGAATGAGTGAATTATTATTCCTCGTCAAAATTTATTGAATAGGATGATATTTGGAATTTGTGTTGTTTTGGATACATTGTTTAGATAAATTTCTGTTAATCATTTTTTTAGAGTTATTAGAGAAGATTTAATGTAGCCAATGAAGTGGTCGTCAACTCCGAAATCTAAACATCTCGAGTGAAGTGGAACTGAAGTAAAAACATTACAATTTTCCCTATTTCAGAGATCCCCTTCATCAACTCTTCTCTTTTTCACTTTGTCAGTTTTTTCTCTTTTATTAATTTAGTTATTTTTCTTATATTTATTTGTTGTCAGGAATCAAAAACAAAAATCAAGTATGAAAAAAAAAAACCTGAGCTGGCACCATCACATCATGATCAATATAGTAACCAAGGAAGGCAAATGCTCCACAGGCTTTCTCCACTGTAACCTTAGATGCTGCCTCCACAGCCAGCAAACGCACTGCTTTCCTGATGTCAGTTCAGCTTCTGTGGAGCAATCATCAGGAACCAGTGCAACAAGCAAGATGATTACAAACAGGAGTAAACAGAGCAGGCAACAGTCTGCTTCTTTGAAAAAGACTGCAGGTCTATGATTCATGGCTTTATGATGGGTCTTCTCAATAAATATAAACTCCACACTTGCCAATAACATCACAAACAGTTAAGGCTGATCTTCCCTTAGAAGGAGTTTGAGCACTGATGCAAACAATTCCTCCTGATCAGTTCCTGATGCCCTAGAGTCTAGGCAACTCATTCATACCAGTTCTGCATCTGCAACCTAGCAAATAATCAGTTCAGTTAACATATCCTAAGGATCCATCTCTAGCTACAGGGGTGTTTAAGTGCAACACAACCCATAACAGGTTGTCTTTCTTTCCATAGGCTGCTGTTGCCTGAAATCAGTTGGTTAATAGAGCTGTATCAAAAAGCTGATTGATTACCAGATCAATACTTTACATTTAAGCCTATAATATGGGTGTAAAGCAAGGTCTGTAATCGTAGTCATGAACACAGTAGGTCATTATGTTAACATTTACTCTGATTTATAATCAGTTGTAGTCAACAACAACATTGAAATACAATTATACATACAAACAAACAGAAAAAGTGGCTGTGAAAATACTGATAGTAATTAGCATTGATATACTTTAAATGTGCGGTTTATGAGTACTTGCATAATATGCACATGCTTGCACACACACACACACACACACACACACACACACACACACACACACACACACGCACACACACGTGTGCATACGCACACACACTCGCACACACACACACACACAGAACAGACACACACAAGTGCGCACATGCACCCACACACACACACACACACACACACACACACACACACACACACACACACACACACACACACACACACACACACACACACACTCGCTCACTCATGCACACATGATACACAGGCTGACTCGTGTTAGAGTGCTGGCATGCAGACAGGTTGGTGCAGGTCTGCTTATTGCCCTCAGTCTTATGTATTGTAGACCAGAAATTTCAACTAGTCCATGGTCTTACCCAGCATGGCATGGAAGACTAGACTGTAAACAGGATAACTTGATTTGGGGAATAGAAATTTGATTTAGAGTTGGTTTCAAAGTGGGGTGACTGCAGCCAAAAATTGAATCAGAAGAGCAACAAGAGAAATACTGGTCCACCAGTAAAAGACAAAAATTACAGAAAGGACAGTATGCTTCAAACGGATGGTCTTCTTCAGGCAGTACAAATAACATTCAGAACAATGGACAAACAAACAGTCGCTTATCTCTTTGGTCTGTTTTTTTGTTGTCTGTTTATGTTTTAAATGTTTTCATGGTTTGAATGTTATTTGGTCTGCCTTAAGAAGACCTACAGTCAAAATACACTTTCTGTTAAATGTAGTATGCTTGTTCCTTTGTTTGACAACCTAGTAATTCAATTTACTTTCTGTTAAATGTAGTATGCTTGTTCCTTTGTTTGACAACCTAGTAATTCAATTTTTGCCCTTTTGCTTTATAATTGTTTCCAGCCATCATTATGTTTAATTCAGTTGCATATGTCATAATTGATAATGTTTTATAAGAGTACACAAAAGTTGATGAAACATGACTCTATTGAGGTGTCAGCTGACAAGACACTTCCAGTAAAAATAAGATGAATTCTCGGTTTGCTTGTGTGAGGTATGCTTGAAGTGGATTCCTTACTTTTTTTTTCAGTTTTTTCTTTTTTTTAAAGTTGAAAAGTATTGAAAGGTCGTGAGGTAACAGTGATGGTATCTGAATGTTCATGAATTCATTTTCCTTTCAGTTGGTTCATTTCTCATTGCTGTGATTGAGGTGATTTTCCATTGTTTTCAATAACTTTCTTGGGGATGTAGTTTAAAGAGGAATAGACAACATTTTTTATTCACTGTCAGTGTTACCTTGGGTAGGCTTGGTATGTATAATTGTATTGTTAACAAAAATACTTTTTTTCAATCAATGCAGAAACATGTTTAAAGAAAGCAATTTTGAAGTTCATGTTCAATATATTAAAAAAATCACCTTTGATTGTTTACATGATGTGTGGTTGATAGTGGCTTTTTTTCCACTTCTGTTTTATAAAGTATTACCCAGATTTGTTTATTTATGATGTAGGTGAGCTGAAAAATGATACGCTTGAAACAAAGTTACAGAGAAAGACCTAGGTGTCACATTTGACAAACTTCAGATTGCATTGACCCACATACCATAGATAATGTCAGCCAAATGGTGGTCCTGATATTACTGCTGATTAAGAGTGTGTGTTTCAAAATAACAAATTTTGCAATACCTGATTTCATGACACAGGCCTGTAACAGAGTTTACTGGGCTTTTAAAGGATCATTAATCATGAGTTTCTATCACTTCTTTCACCAGATTCATTTTACTTGGTCCTGACACGCTGAGATCCACAAATGAGCAGCATATAAATCAACGCCTAACAAGTGGTCAACATTGAAACAGTAACAATGAGTTTAGCTCGTACCCTCAGGAAGCGATTCACATCAGACAGCAAAGCTGAAGGTCCCGAGACTCCAGACCTTGTGGATACAGCGAAGAGGTGAGCTAACAGTGTTGTGCTGCAGCTGGTGTGTGGGGGCTTGGGTCAGGATGGTTAACCGACTTGTGTGAACTGGCTATGTGTGATGTAGAAGTATTGATCATGTCTAGCCTTTAATCATACACAGGTCCTGAGAGCTCGTACTCATTCGTGGTTTTCCACACAATGACAGCACAACATGGACACATAAAGATACTCATATGTTTGCACGCAAAGGTGCACATACACATGCGTACACGCACGCGCACACACACACACACACACACACACACACACACACACACACACACACACACACACACACACACACATACACACACACACACACACAAACATACATACATGAACACACACACACACACACTCCATGGAATCGAATTTAAAAAGTTCAGCAGGCGTGTGTGCACACAAAACCAAGTCAGACAACTTTTCTTCTAATACATTTGGTAAACTGGGAATAATTTGCCATCCCAGTCAAACCAGAACTCACGAAATATAAGACAGATAGTACTGCTTGCAAACAGGTTAAAATTGAATGCTTTTTTAAAATGAAAATTAGACTTTTTTATGCTGATCGATGAGGAGGAGGATAATGAAGACAATTGTATGGTGTGTCCATTTCAGTCTGAGACAGCATGGCAGGGCTGTACTGTAGGCTTACTTTGATAACCTATCATGGCGTTAACCAGGCTTAAGAGATACAGACACCTGTCGTGTTGGGTCAGAAATTTGAGTAACACTATCAGAGGTGAATCTGTTCAGTGGATGGAACTTGACTTGCTGGTTCCAGCCTTCCCAGTTGAACCCACCACAGCAAACTTAATTCTGGGTCTGAGCCAGTTGGGATAGAAAAATCCCACAAATAAATAGCGTTTATGAGAATCAGCCCCCCAACCTCCCACCCGGGAATCCAAGACACTGACCACTGTGTTTTGACAGTTGGTTTCATGGTTGTCTTTGTCAGAAAAGGTTCTGTCCATTTGTGTACTAAAGACTGGATTGGTGGTGCTGTAGTTTGTTGAGGAAGTTTGCATGTAAATGTCATGTGAACTCTTGATGAAGGCAGGAAGCATGATGTCGGCCTGGAACCTTGCACTGTTGGACTTGAAAATAAGCTGCATGATTGTAATAATAATAATGATAATCTAATCATAATGTTTATAACGCTTTATGTTGTACAAAAAGGTCAATTCAAGGCACTTGCACACTTTGTTTACACACATACCTACCATGACTTAAAAAAAAAAGTTGTGTGCACATGCATAAGTCTGTTTGGAAAAAAAAAAAAAAAAAAAACAAACAGAAATGCGGGGGGGATTCAGGGAAAAGAAAGTTTTGAGAGCACAATTTGGACAAAAGCCTACTCTTGGTTGTTGCTGAAGAGGAAAAGGATGATGGTTCTAGGTGTGATTAAATCTCACAGGAGTACCCAGGTGTGAAGCTGTGATCCCTGTTAGTGAGGATATTCTTGTTGAAATGATGTTTTTTTTTCTTTGAAAAGATCTTTGACCTGTTGGTGTTACATGAATTAGTTCCTACATGCATGCAGGTACATGATCGTTGATGTTTTTGTAAGTATTCTATGAACATCTGTTCACACCCTTCTCCACCATCACCTCTGCACTTGGATATGAGTCTATACACGCATACACATTCCACACATACACACACACACACACACACAGATCCACACACACACACTCACACACACACACACACACACACACACACACACACACACACAGATTCATGCACATGTACACATACACTCATGCTCTCACACACACACACATACACACATGCTCATGCACTCACTTACACTCACACACACACACACACACACACACACACACACACACACACACACACACACACACACACACACACACACACACACACACACACACACACGCATGCATGCATGCATGCATGCACATGCGTGCACAGACACAAACACTCTCCTGCACAGACCAAACATACTGGTGCATGCACGCAATGACTGGCAGTTTATGATCATAGGCAAACTTTATTGTGATTGGTAGTTTAGACTTGGAATCAGAAAACTGCCAAGGAGTCGTCAGTTTCTTTTCGTCTGGATTGAACAGTTTGAAGTAGTGACGCCCACTGCAGAAAAGGAGGAGATGGAGATGAAGTCTGTGTACAGTACGGTGGAGGGGTCACCGCCACGAACTGGGTTCCATGACAGCGATGAAAAAGCTGTGTATGAAACACAGATGACGCAGCTTCACGAACAACTGGTGGCCACCATGATTGAAAACCAGAGCCTGCGTAAGATTAATTTATCACAGTGTGTGTGTGTGTGAATGTGTGTGTGTGTGTGTGTGTGTGTTTATTGATTCATAAAGAAAATGCTTTATTAAAACAAAAGTTCCTGATTTTGTCAGTGAATTAATTTTGGTGGAATAATGGGTTATATCTGTAAATTGTCAGTGTTTTTCGAATCACTATTCTTAACTGAACATTTTTTTTTTTTTTTTTTTGAGAAAACCATGACTTGGACTGAAGGCTGAATCTATGTTGGGATTTGGGTTAGATTAATACATCTTGAATATGTGTTTAATTTTTGGAATTATTGGATTAAAAAATGATTTTCTTTTTAAGATTCTTGCAAAAGCCTCTTAAAGATTGTAGTTAAATTGGCTTTCGCACCCAATTTTGTAGGCCACTGGGTATACATGCTGTACAGTCATGTTCAGCATCTGTGTCATCTTCATTGAAAACCTTGATTGTTTCAGTGTACAACAGTCCAGCACACCTGGTGTATTAGATTTCTGTACACAGAAATGCTGGCATTTATATGTTCAAGTTTATTTTGCACCCAGTGTAGCACTCGCTTCAGTTTAGATCAATGCAAATTTCAGACAAGACAATTTTTTTTTTTTTTGATTATTGTATGGATGTTTTTTTTAAGATGGTCAACAATACCAGGTATGTAACAATGCCAGGTATGTACATTGTAAGTACCAGAACAAAAAAGGAGAAAATAAAAAACAGAAGTTTAGAGGTTGGCTGCCTACAACGCAGAAGGAAGATCAGTTGCCTTAGGTAGAATTGGAATGAAAGTGGTGATGTATGTGAGCTCATGCTAATCCAGAGGCATTTGCACAGGATGTGATGAGGCTTTCATTATGGTGTTAATAAATGATTTTTGTTTTACAAATATATTGCTTTTATTTCTGTAATCTTTGCTCACAGTTTTACTCTGTGACATTTAGATATAATCAGTTTTTATTTTGGCCCCATCAGTTTATCTCTTTTCACAAGTTTATGCACAGAGACTTGTTCTCAGACTTTTGTATGCAGTGAAATGAGAGTGTGATGCAACCTGAAGCACCTTATTGTATGGATAATATTTGGGAGGGGGGGGGTCCAGTGGTGTTAAAAAAAAAAAAAAAACATTAGAAAATGAAAATGAATGTCAAAGGTAAGAAAGTGAACTGAGTGGAGATCATGGTAGTGTTCGTGCATTCAGTCTTCAAAGTTCCTTCCTTGCAAATCAGAGCATGCTAAATATAGACAGGTGTCTTGTGTCTGTCTGTGTCAGTGCATATGCATTGCAAATGTCTGGTAAAAATAAGGTTCTTGGAGGAAAGTATACAGTGTATATTTATGTTTGTTTTTATTTTTAAATGTTTCAGAGCGACACATTCAACAGCTTGAAGAGAAACTTGAGCGAGACAAAACGCTTGCTTTACTTGAATGAGAGGCACCGAGCAAACATGTTAGAGGAAAAGTGTTCACGACTTGAAAAGCAGAAAAGGTAGGCATTTCTGTTAAAGGGGGAAAAAGGCTGTTTCTAGACATTGCAAACTTTTATCTTTATTGTTTCATTATAAAGCAGATGAACCATGAATCTTGAGTTGGCTTTGTCCAGATATTTTTAACTATCTCTGCCCTATTCAACCTGTCTGCTATAACCCTATGAAAATTATTCACATGCAGTGGATGACCCTACACTTCGTTTCCGTGTGGGGGTATTTTGGAAACTGAGTGATAACATGGTGTTTGAAGTTATAGCTAGAAAGAGAGCGACAGCTTTTTCACAAAGCACAGCAATTTGGACAAAAATCTTTTAAAGTATTTTCGGCTAGCATCAAGTGTAACTGTGAGTGACTAGGGCACTGTCTATTTAACGTGATTATAGAGAGTTTAAAGGCCCAGTCACTGCTGAATCAGTATCTGTGGCTTAGGAAGCAGTGTAGACTGTAAGGTGTTGTAGCATTTGCTGCAAAATTGAGTGGCAGTGTGTGTGAAATAAGTAAGAACTGATGTAACAAAACATCATTTTATGGGTTAGGTTTGTTTTAGTTTTGTAAATCTGATGGGTGACCATACAGTTAGTTACGAATATCTGCAACACGTAGACTCACGCCCAGCAAACTACATTTGCTGCTAGATTTTCACATGAACTTCAGTGTGATTAGGATTGGTAGGATATTTCGGATGATTTGATTTAAGGCATTACTCCAGTTTCACAGCTCAATATGTGTGTGTTTGGCACAGTAAAAGATTCACTTGATAGTCATGTGAATGTTACTTTGAAAGTTGGTAGTGAAGAGGTTAATGTTCAGTATCTGTTGCTGAATCTTCACTACAAAGAGAGATGTTTCTATCAGAATTTTTTTTTTGATAAACAGACCTACCGTTTCCAGGTTATTTAACCTCTATAACTACTGATGAATCTTCAGAGAAAATTTAGATCAGAAGTAGAATAGTTAAAGGGAAAAAAAAGATTTCAGGTTGCAGATTTATATCATTCTTTTTATGGGGGTAATTTTACGACTGGTTACAAACGAGGATGGTAATTTGCAGGCCTCGCCGTCCTCAAAGAAGTCGTTCTGATGTCACAGTCCGTCCTCAGATTGAGGCTGAGAGGAACCTGACTGATGTGGAGGTTGCCAGTGAGGCTGAGGAAGACTCAGTGTCAGGTGAGAGAGTTTCTGAAGGCCGTTCTGTTCTTTGTGCACATAGGGTCACTGTGAGTTGACATACAGTTGTTTGTGCAGGTACAGTTACTCTCAGTTGACATAGAGAAAAATGTATGTGCAGGCAGGGTCACTGTCAGTTGATCACACATGCACACACCCACACCCACTAATTAGGTTATAGGTTAAATCATTTATGTCTTTGTTCATATGTTATCAGGAATTTCTTACCAAAGATTAGCTTGGGAATAAAATGAATTGATGATATTGATATTTTTAAAGTATTGTCCACTCCTTTTTTCATTTTTTTTTGTTTTTTGTTTTTTCTTCTGTATCACCTGTGCCACCTCAATGGCATTACACCCACGCCGCTCATTTCTGGCTCCCTGTCCACCAGCTTGTCCCACCACAGTCTCTGCACCACAACCACAGGGAACCATCGGTATTAAGCTGTCACAAGGAACACACCAAAGGAGACACATCACCTCAGCTGAGTCACTTCCATTGTCTTCAGTGGTGCCTGTTCTGATCCACTATATGCAGGACGCTACCAACTGTGCCCATGACAGACAACAATGCTTGCTAGTCACAAAGCCAGTCAGCTCTCCTGGAAGGCATCACTACATCTGTCTAAAAAAAAAAGTTCCCAAATTTTCTGGTAACGGTGACCCCAATAGAACCTCACTGAGGGAATATATGTGCAAGGGAAATTGAAACTGAGGTCACCATGAGAGCAGGGCATGAAGGGCAACAGAATTTGAGACTGTTTGTTTTTATGGTGATAGGCGAGGATGATGAAGACGATGCTATGTATTTCCATTCTGACTTGAGACTGCGTGACAGGGCTGCACTTCTCATAATATATTCTGACATCAACTGGGCCCAAAAGATACAAACATCTGCAGTGTGTGGTAAGGAAATTTGAGCAATATGGTCAGAAATGCATCCATGTAGTGAAAAAATTCAACTCTGTGGTCCCAGTTTTCTCCTTTGAGGACGGAGCAGACTCAGCTGTATGTGGGGGCCTTTTGGGACAGAAACTCCCACAAATAAAACTCAGATGAATTGTTCTGATGGAAATCAAACCCATATTTGTCCAGCTGGGACTCTGCAGCTAACAACTTTTGCCATGGCAGTTTGTTATAAAGATAACTTTATCTTTGTGAGGTGGATAATATATGTTCTGGTACTGCAAAAAAAAAAAAAAAAACCATGTTGCCTTGCAGCCACAACTGCTGTGGTTTTCAGATGCAGGGTCTGTTGACATGCGCAAGTCCCCGCCCCGGCAGTCCTGGGCAGATCACATGTGGGAGAGAATACTGCGCTTGGTGTACGATATCATGGATGACTTCACAGACTTGCCCACCGAAGAACCCCAAGGGGACCCAGAGGGGGATCCCTTGACTGTCAAAAAGTGAGTTATTGTTCTCCCATGTCCATGTGGGGTTTGTGGCTGGTGCTTTGTGGTTCACCACATGAGGCAGATGGTTTCTTACTGATTTTATTTTGATGCAGATTCTTCATCAGGATGCAAGGCTGAATGAGGAAATTGTCACTGAAATGTCAAAGTTTGGATTGTGGTGGGTGTCCTGGTGGCAATCTGTAACTAACAGAAAACAGTGACTTGTTTTCCCGTAGATGTCAGTGGTTTTTGTACACACATTTAGAAAAGATGTTGAATGTTGCAAACATGAAAAATTACATAAGGGCTAAACCCCCTGGACATGAAGTTCTTTGAGTGGTGAGTAGATCCACAGAAAACATCTATGGTATTGTATTGGTGGGGCAAGCCGAGTGCCTTGACCAGTCAGTGATGACCCTCATTAACTCATGCATGCGAAGTCTCATCTCATTTGGTCTGCCATTTCAACATGCCAGTGCGTACAGTCATCAGTGGATTGAATGCCCAGCGAGGGAGGAAAAAGAAACCATGTCAGAGAGCAGAAATTTCTCATGAAGCATGCCAAGAAGTCCGGCGTTATACAAACATCTGGCAGGAAAATACTGCCACAAAGCTGTTGTCAGGATGACTGCAGGAAAATACTGCCACAAAGCTGTCGTCAGGATGACCACAGGAAAAGACTGCCACAAGGCTGTTGTCAGGATAACCACAAGAAAATACTGCTACAAAGCTGTTGTCAGGATGACCACAGGAAAATACTGCCACAAAGCTGTTGTAAGGATGACCATAGGAAAATACTGCCACAAAACTGTTGTAAGGATGACCACAGGAAAATACTGCCACAAGGCTGTTGTCAGGATGACCACAGGAAAAGACTGCCACAAGGCTGTTGTCAGGATGACCACAGGAAAATACTGCCACAAAGCTGTTGCCAGGATGACCACAGGAAAATACTGCCACAAAGCTGTTGTAAGGATGACCATAGGAAAATACTGCCACAAGGCTGTTGTCAGGATGACCACAGGAAAATACTCCACAAAGCCGTCTCCAGGATGACACAGGAAAATACTGCCACAAAGCTGTTGTAAGGATGACCATAGGAAAATACTGCCACAAGCCTGTTGTCAGGATGACCACAGGAAAATCTAAGGTCACCAAGCTACTGTAAGACTGATGTCAGTAGTGCCCATTTTGGCTAATGCCACATTATCCACTTTGGCAGTATCCTATGAGATACTTATTTGGTTAAAAAAAAAGAAAGACAACTCTGATGTGCATTAAAAAAAAATCACATCAGTAGCATTTTTAGGATGAACAGGCATGAAAAATTTATTGAGAAACAAAGGCCAAAATTATGGTATTTTTACATCAACAGTATGTATGCTAAGTGCATTTTGATGCGACTAGTCCAAATGGTATTCACATAAGTTCCTGTTAATTTGTAAGGGACATAACAGTTACAGTAGTAACTGCTGCCATCAAGGACTTTTTCAAGTTTATGACACTGTTGACACTGATGGAAAGCAAAACAGTAAATTCCAGCTGCAACATTACCTGTCTAACGTTAGGGCAGACTGCTTAGTGAGACTTATGGCTATTGTAAGATCCATGATAATGCCAAGGAGAAGTAAAATGAACATGATAGTAACAACCCGGCTTTTCAGCTCTTCTTCATAGCCATGCCTCAAGTTCTACTACAATGGTAAGCTGGGTTGTGTACTGTGTTTACAGATGATAAAGCAGGCAGTCAGATGCTTATATTACTTCCTGTACTTGCTGTTTATTTCTGGGATATTTTAACAAACACACAAATATGTTTTATTCCACTGCTTTCTGTGCAGGCTGAAGGAAAATATAAAGAGGGCAGGTGAGTTTCTGTGTGTGTCGGAAAAAGCATATATGCCGTTCTTATATATTTCATTCTTCTGATGTTACCTTTTGTCTCTGTGTGTGTGGTATTATCTGAATAAGGGTAGTGTTGAAAAATTAATGAAAAAGGAAAGTTTTTTTTCCTGGAACTAGGAATGTAATAATTTAAAATTTGAAATATACAAGAGCATGTCAGTCTGTTGATAAGAATCAGGGGGGACTGGTTCGTACTGATTTCACAAAATTATACTGCATTAGATCCCTTTGGGGACAATGTTTTATGTTTTTTTTTTCTTCTGAAATTGATGTATAATTTCACATGTAAATCACTTAACACCAAAAGATACAGCAAACAGCACCTCTGTTGTTTCATTCATGACTTATATTTTGAATCTTTCTCTGTTATGATAAGTAGTGCTTCATCACTTTGAATTATCCTTGCTGCACCAAGATTTAGAAAAAAAATAATTCTAAAGTAGATCAAAGACAGAGAAAAAAAAAAGACTATATGAAAATAATTTGTTTATTCTAAATTGGTGCCTGCACTGGTGTAATAGGTATGCTGTCAGAGTTTCAATAATATCCTCATGTCTTCTTTTTCACCCCCCTTTTTCTCATACTTGGTTGTCCAAACAAATGCCATATCTTTACTTGGCATGGAACATTACTGTATTATCCAGATCCCTCACCTCCACTTAGCACCCCCCCCCCACACACACACACACACACACACACACACACACACACACACACACACCTCCTCACTCCCCAAAACAATTTGGAGAGCCAGGCCACTCATGGCCATGCTCACTCAGCGGCCCACCCTTCTCACTCTATTTTTAACAGGCTCTGGCAGAGCTCCCAGCCTCCTGTCTCTGTTCCAAGCCTTTACAGTCCCTGTCTCTGCCATCGTCTTCCCTTTCAGACATGCATTGAGGATCACTGTGGCTGGTATAGGTAGGCGGTCACTGACCTAAACCATGGCTTAGTCTCAGTTTCACAGCTGCCTGCCTGTACAGCAAGCACTGAGTAAAGTAGAACAGTTCGATTTGTTTGGCTTTATCTGATAGCTGATGTCCAAGTGTGAGGCTCCTCTCCAATCCCCTCTCTCTCTCTTTACACACACACACACACACACACACACACACACATTTTCATTTGACATGTTTGAAAGTGTCTTTAAAGTGGCACTGTACTCACTTTCCCAATATGTCTTTAGAGGGGTCTTCTCCTTTTCTTGATTTTGGGCTGAAGAAATTCTTTTCTCCTTGAGCGTTATCATTACGTTTTACATTTGTGACGTTATCTTGAGGGGAGCAGGGATTCGTCCTTTTGCCTCCAGGCTAAGCAGGGCACATTGTCATAAGGCCCTTAGTGCTGTCTGGTGCCCAGTTCTTGGCTTGGGGAACCTGTACAGAAACGTGTGTGTGGGATCAGTGTCTTCCTAGTAGGGGAACTGTACAGAAACATGTGTGTGGGATCAGTGTCTTCCTAGTAGGGGAACTGTACAGAAACATGTGTGTGGGATCAGTGTCTTCCTAGTAGGGGAACTGTACAGAAACATGTGCGTGGGATCAGTGTCTTCCTAGTAGGGGAACTGTACAGAAACGTGTGTGGGATCAGTGTCTTCCTAGTAGGGGAACTGTACAGAAACATGTGTGTGGGATCAATGTCTTCCTATTAGGTGAACTGTACAGAAACATGTGTGGAATCAGCGTTTTCCTATTCAGGTGAGCATGCTTCCCACCTGCCTTTTTGATAATCCGCTGTTTGCTTGGACAGGTAAGTGTGAGAAAAAGAAATTTTGCTGTTAAAGGTAGTTTTACAAAATAATATTATCAGTCTAAACACAGTGGCCCCCCCCCCCCCTCCCCTTCCCCCCCCCCCACCTCCCCACATAATTAGGAAAACTGAGGTAATTTGATTTTGTGCAATGAAGGGGCTGCCTGACTTGCTATGGGGGTAGGTAAATCCTCTGCTCTCCCAGTTTATTTATTTATGTATTTTATGCCGATAATGTCACAGTGTTCTATGCCAAGTGGGGATAAGGCTTTTGTTTGGACAGGTAAGGATTTTGTAAAACTACTAACTGTAGTAAAACTGCTTTTCCTCCCACTTTCACCACCTTTTCAAAGAAAAAAGAATGTTTTTCAAAAGTTTTGTGAAGAGGGAGGATTAGAGAAAAGGGGATGGGTGGAGAAAGGGAGATGGGGTCAAGGTGAGCCACAGCAGTCCCCTTTCTGTGCTGGCACCCTTCCACATCATTGGTTGTTAGTGTGTGCGTGTGTTTTTTTTTTGTTTTTTGGGTGGTGGTGGGGGTGGAGGAGATTGCCCCATCCTCTTCCACATAGTGCTTTTTCACTATCCCCCCCCCCCCCTGCTCCGTTCCCACCTCTCCCCGTTTTCCCTTCTGGCCACCACTGTGATGTTAGATGTGTGGTAAAATGTAACATGCAGTTTGATTGGGTGTGTGTGTGTGTGTGTGTGTTGTGTGTGTGTTGTGTTACTTAATGACTTTTTATGCAACACCTGATGGAACAGGAGCAGCAGCCAAGCCCTACATCAACACAGTCAAGGGGATCCACAGTTTGCTGACCTGGAAGTCTCCGCCTTATACCCTGATAGTATTCATGGTAAGGGAGTAACGTTCAGATTGGAGTGAATCTGCACTGACTTTGTTTCAGACCTGCTCTTTCATGCACTTCAGTTACGGGTTATGCTCTTAATGTATTACAAACATGTGCACACAAAAGTTTTTGTCTCCATACGGCAGTGGAAGACACAGTGAAAACTAGTATTCATGAAGTTACTGTTAAAAAAGTGTGTGTGTGTGTGTGTGCATGCGTGCATGCGTGCGTGCTGCGTACGTGCATGCGCGCACGCGTGTGTGCATGTGTATGTGTTTGGGGATTGTTTCTGATGAAAAAGAGAAAGTTATCACTTAGAGTTAGCTTTTTACTGAAGGGTGTGAAATGGTCATTGCCCAGTAGTTACCATAGTGAAATGCAGATCGTGTTCTCATGATGCTTATGGGTCCATAGTCTCATTGAAGAAACTCTTAAAAGCAAAAAGGAGTCAAGAAAGAGCTATGATCATAGTATTAGCAAAACAAAGGAATTAGACATGCAAATTTAGGCTGTGCTGAGGGGGGGGGGGGGGGGGGTGGGGGGGCTTAAGGTTAAGTTCATTACTTAGGTTATTTTATACCCTACTGCTCACAAGCTTGTAACATATGTTGTTTGAGATTTTTTTCTTTAAGCTTTGTCAGTATGTGAAGACTTTTCATTGTATATTTGTTTGCAGTATATCTGATATTTCTGAGACGGTGATGGGTTGAACTGGCTTGCTCTATGATAGCTGTGGTTTGCTGTGAGCATCATTGGGTTGTTATCCTTTGCCCCAAACTTCCAGCCAGTCTGTGACAGTCCTTGAGCCATCCATGTTAAGCGTACATCAGGCCTCAAGTAACATTGTAACCAGTTACACTGTCCATTTTTACACTTGTAGCAGTGGGTGGAGGTTACATGGTCAGATTATAATGAACACAGTCTGTTTCATGTTTCATCTTTACAACCTGGGACAGCTGGTACTATGAAGACCCACCTAATGAAAAATCCATCAAAATCAAATATTTCTATAATGTTCATTTTGTCTGTACTAGTTTAACTTCTAGATTAAAGGTGGCATTTCTTTACGGTTGTTTGGCTGGAGTTGTTTTCTCTTTGTCTGCATTGGATTTCACTTCCCAGTTTAGACCGCCTTTCTTGAGAGAATGTTTTTTTGTTGTTTTTTTTTTCCCTTCCTGCAACATATGGTCATTGCATACACTATATTTACCTCATATTAATTATTTCCTCCCTTTAAGGCTCCTCTTTCCATCCTACCCCCTTCCCATGAAACATTCTTCTCTTTTGTCTGTATGAGATTCACCTCCCAGTGAAGGCTTTATTTTGCTAAAATCAGTTTTGAAGGATTTGGGAGGTTGTTAAGAGGGTCCTCTGTAGCAACAGTTGATAACTTCGGCTGGGCGTTTTACTTTGGGTGAAAAGTGGAAAGTCAAACCGACTGTATTTTCAAGACTGGCAGTAAAATTTGGTTTTGTTTGAAAGAGAGAGGAAACCAGGGTGCCTTTTTCAGTTTTGTTTGAAAGAGAGAGGAAACCAGGGTGCCTTTTTCAGGTTTTGTTTGAAAGAGAGAGGAAACCAGGGTGCCTTTTTCAGGTTTTGTTTGAAAGAGAGAGGAAACCAGGGTGCCTTTTTCAGGTTTTGTTGACAGTGCCATTTCTTTCCTTCTTCCTTCTTTTTTCTTTTTTGTGAAGGTGATCTTGCATTCTTTTCTTTTCTTTTTTGTGAAGGTGATCTTGCATTCTTTTCTTTTCTTTTTTGTGAAGGTGATCTTGAATTCTTTTCTTTTTCTTTTTTGTGAAGGTGATCTTGCATTCTTTTCTTTCTTTTTTTTTTTTTCATCAAAATGAACTGCACTCACACAATTCGGTAGTACATCCTTAGAGTGTGTGTGTTTTGTGTGAATTTTTTGCATCAACCATGAGCTTATAGTCATAGAGTTAAGCTGTGTTCCATCCAGGTATACATGTATTCGGTGTGGTATGGCTGGTTCTTACCTCTTTTCCTGTCCTGTCTCACGTTCAGACTAGCCATCAACTACCTGAGGTACAGGTAAGAGCTTTTCAGTTCATCCTCACCTGAAATGGAATTGAAGCTTTTAGAGAAACGTTGTTTGAGGTTTAGCATGGATGATGTTATTTCGTCCTTGGTTGAAATAAAAGTGGAATTATTCAATGCTAAAAAAATTGTGTGACTTGCTCAAAGAGTTTAACATCTATGTGAAAGAAAAGTGATTTTTTTTTTTTTTACATAAGTCGTTATGGCTTGCAGATGTATTATTCAGTTGTTTGCATGAGTAAGCAAGAGCGTGACTGGTGATATAGATGTGTGTAGATTGTATCACTTTTGATGAATCGGTACTTTTTTGGTGTCTGTATGTATGGAACATGATTACTTTTCTACTTTATATTTCATTTGTTTAGAGCTGTCAAGTCGACTTTAAAAAAGTCAAGAGACAACCCACCGGAGGAGACACTGCACTGCCGCCGAGTCACTTCGGTGGTGTTCAGTGGCGCCTGTTCTGATCTAACATACGCAGG
This sequence comes from Conus betulinus, assembly GCA_016801955.1. Classification (NCBI taxonomy): domain Eukaryota; kingdom Metazoa; phylum Mollusca; class Gastropoda; order Neogastropoda; family Conidae; genus Conus; species Conus betulinus. The sequence goes on from JADBJO010000448.1 coordinate 622,959, forward strand.
ACACCACCTACTAAGCCCCCTGCTGATGACAATAATTGCTTAGTCGCGGAGCTGGCATGAGTGTGTGCTCTCCCTCCGGAGGGTGCCACCACATCCGTCCAACGACAGCCCCCATGGACTCACCGATACTGGTGACCCCGACGGAACCAAACCAAGGCCACAGATGTGGAGAGGACATCGAAACTGAGGTCACCATGAGAGCAGGCATGAAGGGCCACAGAATTTGAGACATTTTTTTTTTTTTTAATGCTGATCGTTGAGAATGAGGATGATTAAGATGATGCTACAGATTTCCATTTCAGTCTGAGACTACATGACAGGGCTGTATTCTACGCTAGCTTTCATAATATATCCCGGCGTCAACCAGGCCCGAGAGATACAGGCACCTGCAGTGTTGGTCAGGAAATTTGAACAACACTCTCAGAAACGCATCCATTAAGTGGATGAAACTTGACTGTGTGGGCCCAGTCTTCCCAACTGAGCCCATAGCAAAGTCAACTCAGGGTAAGAGCCGGTCGGGGCAGAAAAACCCACATGACTCTGATGGGATTCGAACCCATGACCTCCCTGCCAGGAGTCCGCGACGCTAACCACTTCGCCACAGCGGCTGGTACTGTAGACTTGTTCAGTGCTACTAGGGTTGATGATCTGCTGCATTTGATTGATTCTTTCAAAGACAGCAAACAACATTTTGTCATCTTGTTGTCAGACATGAGCTAAAACGTGCTGCTGTGAGAGGTTTTTCCAGACTGGAATAGAAAGTGTGTTTTGGTAGTTTTAGGAAACGGGTATTTAAGATGACAGCGGTCTGCTTGACTCTTTAAGGTATTTTACAGGGGCTGGAACATCAACTTCAACTTCTTTGACTGTCATGAGGAAGAAAAGAAGGTGAGTGATGAATGAGCCAGATCATGCCTTGACTGCTACGAACGATTTCTTAGGTGGCTGTTTCCTACATGGTTTTTTCAGAGTTTTGTTTTCGTTCTTTCTTTCTCTCTCTCTCTCTCTCTCTCTCTCTCTCTCTCTCTCTCTCTCTTAGGGAATTGACAGTCTTTATGTGTGTGTGGTTTCTGTGTGTGATGTGTGTATGTGTGTGTGTATGCATGCGTGTGTGTGTGTGTGTGTGTGTGTGTGTGTGTGTGTGTGTGTGTGTTTGTGTCTGTGTGTGATGTGTACATGTGTGTGTGTATGCATGCATATGAGTGTGTGTGTGTGTGTGTAGGTGTATATGTGGGTCTTGAATAGTGGGAGAAGGGGTGTTTTTTTTGTTTGTGTATGGATGAAGGGGGAAGGAGGAGGAATGAAGGGCGGATGTTTCATGTGTTCAGGGTGTTTATTCATGTAACTGTAACACTGGGAGTAGACATTGAAAGAACATCCCCTTTCGTTGTGCCAAAGGAAGTGGAAGGAGAATGTGCTGCAGTTAATTTCTGCTGTTTCACGCTTTCCTTAGTGATGTGCAAAGTCAGGTAAAATGAATCGTCTTCGTGCTGTTTCATACGAAAAGAATTGTTGTTGTAGGAAGCAGAGGACAAGGACCTGGGAGTGTCTGACAAATTTAATCTGGTGCTACAAGTGGCTCGTAAAGTGCAGGTGAGAATGGATCCATTTTTTCTCTTTAGATTTGTGAGTGTATACAGTAAGCAGACCTGTCTACCGTACAATTTTTTTTAGCGTATTTTACAAAATTTGAATGGACAATATGATAATACACCAAGTATGACAAAAATACGAAAATAGGGCAACATTGGTTGCAACAAAAAAAGTACTATTTTTCTGTTTGAAGACGCAAGTTATTGCCCCTAGTTCCAGTTGGCGCATAGTCACTTACACCATGGTCAGACATATTTCATAGTGGGCGACTGACACAGATAATCAATAAGAGAATGCTGCTACCAGCGAAATGACGCGTTCATGAGAGTGACAAAGAGCTAGATGTTGAAAAGAAGGTTGCCAAAATGAGGGAGCAAACTTTCCTGAGTGCATATCACGCAAACTTGGAAGTGCTTAGTCCCAAGCTCAAAAGGACCACTTTTGTGTGGTGCGCTTTGTGTGAAACTGGTTTTAGTTGTGCTCATGGAGGGTGCAACGACTGCATAAAGCATGTTTCGTCAAAATTGCATTTAAATACTATCAGAAGTGATGAAAGGAACTCCTTCAATTGTATAAGCATTGAAAAAGGCCAAGGTGGAGTCTGGTGGGGAACCTGGAGCAGCAGGTGACAAACGCCAAGATGATGATCATGATGTGTAGGCTGGTGGCTGAATCTGTTCCTGTCAACAACCGATCATCTGCTTCCCTATTCAAGAAGATGTCTCCTGACAGTAGTGACAACAACATGGCTCAAGATGTGTCTGTCACTTTAACTTCTACTGTTAATCAGCTCCACTCCCCCTGCCCACACCCCACACCCCAAAAAACGGGGGGAGGAGGAGGGGGATGGAGTGCAGTACAAAGAGAAGAAAAAGATGGAAAATGAAAACTGTATGAAGGATATACATGTGTGTGACTGTCACTGTGTGTGTGTGTGGGTGGGTGGGGGGGGGGGAGGGGAAAGGGGGGGTGAAAGGGAGGAGGGCATCATAGTATTGTTACTTTTTTTTTTTTTTAATGAGATGGCCATCCAGTTACGTGCAGTGTGTGTGTGTGTGTGTGTGTGTGTGTGTGTGTGTGTGTGTGTAGTGCACTTGTGCTACTTGGTTTGAGTGTGAGCACAGTGCAGTAAGTTGGCTGCAAGAATTGCACGATGTAAGATCCATATTCAAGTTCAAGATAAGAAAAATACTCTTTTTTTGTCATGGAGTACTAAAATTTACTCCATGGAATACTAGTGGTTCAATTTTGAGGTAGACAGGTCTGCGTAAGTGTGATCTATGTGTTTTTGGAATAATTCTCATGCAGGTGCAGGAGATGGCGTTTTTGTGTGGATGTAGTTGGTGTTTGGTATGTCAGTGTGTGTGTGCATGTGTGTGTTTGCTGAAGGGTGGGAAGACAAGTATCTGTACATTTAATAGCCTTTTCTGTTCTTTATTTCCTGTTTCAGAATTCTCTGGGTACAGCTGCAGACAGTCTGGAAAAGATAAAAAGGTACATGTATGAACATGATTGGACTGGAGGCTGCAGGGTGTACTGCGTTTTGCTCTCTTTTTTGTCTGCCTGAGAGAGAGAGAGAGAGTCATGCATATTGGGGTCCTGAGTGCACTGGTGGTTTGAAATGTTTAGTTTTGAGTTTAAAATGTGTTGATGAGTAGGTGTTCATTTTGCTGAAGTGTCATGATTTTTAGGCTGTGGACCATGTCATCGGCAGCTCCTGATTTGATCAAAACAAACTAAAAAGAAACACGGACAAAATATGTTTTTGCAGTATCAGCTTTTTTGAGTAGCACATTAGATCTAAATGCAGGGCTGTAATTTCAAAGGAAAAGTGGAATGACCTGGAAAAGGTGAAGTAGGGTGTATGCTGATTAAGCATTGTGTGTACATAGTGGTACTGTAATTAGGAGTGTGTTAATCGAAACTCTTCTGTAAAGATAGAGTGGAAGTTGTTACCTCAGGTAAAAACATTACATTCACATTTGTGCTGTTCTTGTTAACTGGGATGGGAATGACCTGTGTCCAGTCTGTTCACATGGCGACACCCGGCGTCGACCAAGCAAGTCTTCTTCGCCCTGCTGGTCAGTGCACTGGCCTCCTGTTTCCTGCAGGCATCTTACCTCTTCTTTGTGGCTGGTCAGTCTGGTTCAGGGCAACTTCTTTCATGGGTTTTGAGTTTTTGTGTAGAAGTGGAAGTGAAATTTTCTTGTTTTATTTTGACTGTGTGTTGGAGGGACTGGAGGGCATGTATATATCGGTTGGTTGGTTGTGTGCGTGCTTATGTGAGTTGGTTGGTTGTTGTTGTATTTACAATGACTGTTTGCAAAGTCATTTGCAAACTGAAATATTTTTCTTACAGTGCATGCTGTGTTGATTTCACCGTCACCACCTATCTGGATCAGTTCTGTCCAGTTTGTGTGGTTTAAAAAAAGAAAATTATGGTGTGTGGTGTGTTGGGGCCTGTGTTCAGGAGGTGAACATGAAGATATGCGTGTGTGTGTGTGTATGCATGTGTGCACCACGTATACGTTTAGTGAATCCTTGATAACCCGTGTCAAAATATAATGGTCCTTGTTCATTGCCATTTTAGCATCTTAAATAGGTTATATTCCTTTCTTCATCATAATCATTATAGAAAGGGTTTAGTTCCCAAGGTAAAAGAGAGACATGATTAATAGAGGAGGTTAAAAGGAAAGCATGTTGACATATTCATCAGCATGTATGTATCTATGCACATAGTTTACTCACAGCCACTCTTTCTACACTGGTATCTGTTGAAAGGTGAGAGGGCTCTATGGGAGCAAACCATTTGATCAGCCAGTCACTTTGTAACATGTTCATTGAGTGTTGGAGTTTGCATGACGTTCGACAAGCATTTGATAGCAGACTCACAGAAACCATGGTCAAGAATGTTCCACCAGATATGATTTTTTACTTTTTAAAACAGATGAATTTCTTTCAGTTGATTTAAGATTTTTGAGGGAAATAGGTTTTACAGTGTTATGAATACATTTGGAAAGAAACTGATTTATTGACTTTTTAATTAACCGTGTTTTAAAAATAACCTGCAGTGAATATTATTTGACCATGTGATGGCCCGTAGATTGCTGCCTACAGTTGATTTGGCTATGAACAATATGAATTAAACCCATTTTTTTATCCTGTGTATGTAATGCTTAGAGTGTGAGTAATGTACGGTATCTGTTATACATGTGATTGGGATATTGTTTGATTTGTTTGTTACTGCAGGGTTGTATTTGGGGATGAAGATGTTCCTGCTGGATACTTGTTCATGAGATTTCCACGCTTCAAAATGAAGTACGACTCATCCTACAAAATGTGGCAGCAGCTTCCTACTGACAGTGAATACGAGAAACGTTCCATGAAGTCTGAAATCGACAGGGTACAGTTCTGGTTTTGACATTAATTACAGAAATGGACACCCTTGTTTATGTTTTCTTGATTATGCATGTCTCAGTGTCTGGTGTAAGATTCTGCTGTCAGCTGAGCTTATCAGTTTTAGATATGTATGTTATAAGTAGTTGTACATGAAAGTCTTTTTTCCTCAAGTACATCTGTCCAAACAAATGCCTTATCCTTTTTGGCATGAAGTATTACTATATCATCAGAATCCCGCAAGAAACATAAAATTGAGAGAGCAGGGAATTAATCTTGCCTCCATACCTATTTAGGCAGAAACAGTGGTTGTCACTAAGGAATTAACTTCATTGACCCATATCCAAACATTGCTCAGTTTTCTCCCTTTGCTTGATTAGGGAATATTCCCCACCCCTCTCCTTCACCCTCCCCCTTCCACTCCACACTGCTCTTCAGAATTGAGACATGTTTTTCTGAGTGTTTATGGTTCCTCACTAACGACTTTCAAGCTTGCGTTTGCTTCTGACAGAGAAGCTTCTTTCTTCATACTTCACAAGGATGAATTTTGTCTGATTATGCATGCAGTCAATGTTCTATTGCCACCTCTCTCCAGATTTGGTTCTGCCATTGCACACTATGGCATCTGTTGTTCTCCAAGCCATCTGCTATAATTGCCAACTCACACATCTGCCCCTCATGCCACAAAGTGGTGGTTTTGTGCTGACACCCACAAGATCTGTGTTTCAGTTACAAAAATTTCCGCGTTCAATCTTGCAATGTGTAGGAGAGCTGTCCCATTAGAACTTGGTGTTCTCTGTGCATTTTCTCTATTCAGATAAACCTGCAGGGAAATCTTCAAGGTGCTGCATGCTCTTGACCCCTCGGCACCTGGTAAATGAAGAGGAATGTGTTTTCAACAGGGTTGTGCTATTCTGTTTGCTCCCAGCACAGCTCAGGGTTGGACGGTGTCCCACTAGGAGAACTCAGAAGATTCAACAGGGGTCTTTGCTGCCAAAGGGCAAGTCTCAGTGACCATTGGCTGGAAGGCCTGGGCCTCCTCTGACCTTGACCACATCCACCAGCAATCCACAGTGATGTGATTTGTGGACCAGGGGATTGTCCGACCTGTAGAACACCCAGACAGTAGCATGTCTTGAATAACTGTCCACTTCCTAGACATGCAGCCCAGTAAGCACCCAGACAAGTTTTTCAAGTGCAACTCTTACAGACAAGAGTTGTAGCTATTTGGCCTGATCTTACTTGCTGCTTCATGATTTCTTTCTATTGTGTTTCAAAATGAATTCAAAAAAGGCTTTAATCATATGAGATGTTCTTAATATGACACAGTTTTGAGTAAGAAAATTTCCCCTGATCTGTATGCATTCAGTAAAGGGAAGTGAAGATGTAGAAAATGAAGAATTTTCATTGTTGTGCAGTACATCCTGCCCAAGAGTCGCCCTGAAGAGGCCCCCGACATGGCTGACAGTACAGACACAGAGTCACTGTCAGTGGATGACAAACAGTTCTGTGAACTCTTCTCCTTCCCACTGTCAGAGAGTCCACTGCCAGGTGAGTTGGTCGGTGGACGTGACTCCCCCTTGAGTCTGCAGCTGCTGACTGCTCTGTCGGTGATGGTCAACACACTGTACCGTGGTTTGCTCCCGGTGAGGTCTGGCTTACTATCCTGTGTGCAGGCAGAAAACTGTGGAGTCATGTCTGTCTGTGTGTTTGTCTGTCTGCAGGGTAACTTGAAATCTGTTGGAGGAATCTGCATTACTCCATTAACAACCACAGTTCTTTGATGTAGCTGGAACCAAACTAAGTTATCTAGTGAAAAAAGAAGACAAAAATCCCAAGTCGTAATTTATACTAATTTTTTAGATAAAAAAAAAAGAGTAATGCATGAGCTAGTGTTTCTGTGTTGCTGATATTCATGACTGATTGTTGTAGTCCCTCACCAGCACAGCCAAAGGTAAGAATACTGATCCGACCATTGACACTGACTTTTCTCATCTTGTTCACCTGTCATTGTTACTTTCATCTTGTTCACCTCACTCATTACTGTTACTGTTATCTTGTTCACCTAACTGATTGTTACCCCAGGTGTGAATCAATGGCAGACACATTTGTACAGTCTGCACTGATGCCTGGGTCATCTCGTTAGTTTAATTGGCCCCTAGGGGCTAAACTGTTCATGTAAATCTTGTGTGAACTGTCTTCCTGGTCATTTATTGTTTTTTTTTTTTGCCTGTTTGTTTCTATACAAGATGAAAAATTAAATTATTTGAAAACTTTTAAGTAATATAAATCCTAGCTAATTGTAAGTAGTAGAGAAAAAAAAATTGTTTATAAAGGTGAACCTTTTGACCCAAACAGACCATAAAGTCAGCTAGGCTGTTAGCATGATTACCATTATCATTACCGCGATGATATGAGTTCTAATGCTTTGTTTGATAGATAATATAACCTAACTTTTTCAGCCCTGATATAGCCCTTTGCGATTGGCTGGGCTATAAGCAACATTACTTACCTACCTAGACTTAGAGCTTGGCCGCTGGGCCTGTAATGAGAGTCTGTCGACGTGGCATGTGTAGAATTTTCTGCCTTGACAATATCTCTGTCAGGCGATGATGCCAAGGTACAGCAAGGTGGCTTGGATGAAGAGGTGCACGTGTGTTATTCTGAAATCAGCTCACATGATGGTTGTTCATGGAAGCTTCAGACAAAATAGAAAGGAATATTGATGACTTCAGTACTAAATGCATGTTAAGAAAATGCAAAGAAAATATTGTGAGTGTGTTTGGGAAATATCATTGTGTGTTTAGTGTTCTTTTTTTTTTTTCACTTAGATTACTTTCTTTGCCCTTTTTCAACAACAGTTCAAGGTCAGACTAATATTTTTTGTCTCATTTCCTCTGTTTTGTTCGTGTCACGCTGACCAAACGAACATAAACAAGACCATCAAGTGGTGCGTTTGGTCATGTTGTACAGCAATTGGCTGCTCTGTGTGTGATGGAGGCTGTAAGGTAACCATAAAAAGTGCAGAAAGCATGTGCTGGCTATGGTTGTGAGCACATGCAGAACACAAAGCGGTAATGAAGTACAGTCACTGTGTGGAGGACATCATCTAAGTAATAAGGGTGGTTGGTTTGTAGAGTCCGTATCTTCAAGTGAAGCACAGTCACTGTGTGGGAGGACATGGTCTAAGTGATAAGGGTGGTTTGTAGAGTCCGTATCTTCAGTGAAGTACAGTCACTGTGTGGGAGGCATGGTCTAAGTGATAAGGGTGGTTTGTAGAGTCAGTATCTTCAAGTGACCAATTTGTGGCCTTGAGTGCAACAGTGATAAATCACTCAACGAAAAAACAGTTTTCTGACCCTATGATTTTTTTTCTTTGAGTCAGGAGTGGTAGTGACAAAGCTGAAGACCCACTCCCGGACAGTGCCTTTTTCTTATATTGAATTGTCCAAACAAATGCCTTATTCCTACTTGGCATGGAACATCGTCAATTCATAGGATAAAGAACTGAAACATCCGGCGAGCAGGGAGCTAACCTCGCCTCCATACCCACTTTGACATAATGACTGCAAGAGTGTTTGCCCTTTGTGAGTTTCACTTCATTGTATCATATTCAAACCAGCTTACTTTTCTCCTTTTCCTTGATGGAGGAATACAATCTTCTGTGCTCCCTGCCATTCTTTTTTATTTTGCTTTTTGTGCTCATGGATTCCAGCAAACATCCTTTTGAGCTTCTTTCTGCGTCTAAAGGAGAAGAGGGAAATTTCAGCTAATGATTCCCACAAATTACATTCTTTCACTGCCAGTCTTCAGCTTTTGGTTCCATTGTCATACGCTTTGATGTCTACACCATCATCCACCAAACCATCTGCTTCTACCCCTGACTCATGTGTCTTTTCATTCTGCCCCAAGTAATGCCTCCACATGCCAATAGCCAAGAGACCTGCGTCTCCTGTACAAAACTTTTAATTACATAGAAAGAAGCTGTTGGGTACAATTTTATTCATGTTTTTGTTTGTTTTCACACTGATTGATCTGAATTGTATTTAATGTCTATTTGTAAATTAGAAATTGAAACAAAACAAGATTCATATTTGTATATATTTAAACTTGAAACAAAAGAAATCAATGTTCATGCTTACATTGTTTTAAACTTTGCATTTCTGTATTTTTTGATGATCAGGGCTTATCGTATATGGCAAACAGAAAGTGGACATCCATCAGTCTGGCATGCCATGTCATTCAGATTGTAGACAGTGCTTTAATCCAGTTGGTAATGACAGACAGTTTGTGGTAGGTTCTGTCTCCTTGGTATAACTGAAAGCATGAAGGGACTTGACTGCCTCAGGGTATGCGGAGAAGTTGTCTGGGTGGCAAACACAAGCCGATGATTTCACAGGGACCTTTTCTGTTTTGATCCCCAGTTTGCTCAGCACTGTCACTAGCAGCCATTTATGGTTTTTGCACTGTGTTTTTTCGAACATTGGCATTTATGTGATCTGCGTATGAAGGGTTCCTTGAAGTGGCATCATCTGTACTGTCCCAATGTGTCCTGGAAGGGGGTCTTCCGCTCCTGATTCTGTGCTTGAGGAAGTCTCTTCTTTTTGAGATAAACTTAATGCATGTCATTTGTGCCGTTGTCTTGAGGGGGAGAGAGAGGACTAATCCTTTTGCCTTCAGGTTAAGCTGGGGGAAAGTGTTGCATAGGGCCCAGAGTGGCCTCCGGTGACAAGGTCTAGACTTAGGGAACCGTTCAGAGATATTCTTGAGTGAGATCAGTGTATTCTTATCCAGTTAAACGTGATTTCCACATGCTTTTCAACATTCTGGCATGTATTTGGATAGGAAAGCATGAGAAAAAGGAATTTTTTTTTTTCTTGAAGTAGTTTTCTGATACACTTTTCTGTCCAAACATAAAGACGTCCCCCCATCTGCCTGTTTCGGTCAGGAAATGGTGTCAAAACTGAGTTAGTGTGAATATGATGCAGTGACGTGAACGTGTACAGGGCAGTCACTCCTGCTGCCTAGCTGGGCATGGAGATGAAGTCAGCTCCCTGCTCTTCTTTGTTACAGATAGATAGATGGGCAGACAGATGTAATCTCGATGATATTGCAATGTTCTACTCCAAACAGAGGTCAAGAATTGTTTGAACGGGTAAATATATTGTAAACCTACTTGTAGTTGTAAATTCCTGTTTCTTTTTCTAATTAAAAAAAGTTTAAGTGGTTGTCTTTCTCTTTGTTTTCTTTTCAGCCCTGATGTAGGTTTCAGGTTGGCTTGGCTATGAATAAAAGGACTGGAACTTCAGTCTCTGTCTGTCTGTCAGCCTCTGTTGCACACACATCAATCACACACACATACACACAAACACACACAGCACACACACACATATGCACGCGCACACACACACACACACACACACACACACACACACACACACACACACACACACACAGAGAGAAAAACACACACACACACACACACACACACACACACACACACACACACACAGAGTTAGGCCACAACCTTCTGTTCAGAAGTTTGGATCATGAAACATGGCCCATCATGAGGCTGCAGATTTTAATGTACTGTTAATGGTGTTTGAATTGATTTGAATTGACTTCCATCTCTGACCAGGCTAGAGAAGTAACAGGCAGGTTTGCTGCTTGAGTGAGTTACTGTTACTAGCTAGCTGGATCTTGCTTTGGTTGGGACACGAGAAAAGTTAACTTATTTGTGACAGAAAGTCATCTGTTATACAGAATTGAAGGTGTGCCGATTTGGATTTGAAATAGATATTACATGTAAACGCTCACCCCGTTTATCATCCATCCGGTAAACGCTCACCCTATTTATCATTCATCCAGTAAACACTCGCCCCTTTTACCATCCATCCAGTAAACAGTCGCCCCTTTTATCATCCATCCAGTAAACACTCGCCCCTTTTATCATCCATCCAATAAACATTCACCCCTTTTATCATCCATCCAGTACCATGGTGCACTTACACAGGCACAGATACTGTTGTGTGAGTAGAATTCTTTTTTTTTTTTTTTTTTAAACTTTGCCTTGATGGTGTGTAAAGATGAGGTGAATTTCTGTCCTGATCAGGCTGGCATGTGGTGGTCGTCGATGCACGTTGATAAACAGAGAAAAATCTTTAACAGCAGCCTTTAAAAATGGTCGCTTGTACCTGACACATAGGTGAGTTTGCTGTACATGTATACTTGCTTTAGAGATAAGATAAGGCTCTATGAATTCACTACTTTCGCATTTATACATGAAGAGATGAATTTGGGTGTTGCTTTTATGTCATTACTGAATGCTAGTCATGACATGTGGGCAGACTGATTTTCATTTTTTTGTTGTTGTTGTGAAAGTGACATACAGAATGCAACAGAATACCCCAAACAAGCTGATGGGAATGACTGGGCAAATCAGTTGCTTCATAGCAGCACTGAAATGAATGTCTGTACTATTGTCATTCAGTTTAAAGACGGTGATATCAGAGACCTCTCAGTGGAGACATGTCTCATGAAGACTGGCTAAGGACTTGGTTTGCATTAACTTTTCTTTTACCTTCCTAGATTTACCTCCCAGTTAACTCTCCGTCTCTCCAAACTTTCAGTTACCGATTGTTTGGACATAAAGCGTACCAAAACCTCCAAATAGATTTTGTAAATCTCTCAGTGAACATTTTTTTTTTTTAATTATTATTAAAACAATAACACAATTTCCTGCAAGTCCATTAGACTAAATTTTGTGTTCAAATCAGATGGTGCATGTACTTTGATGAGCATGTCTTTGTGTGTTACTGATGTGTGCAACTTGCCTATAGTGGTCGTTCACCTTTACTGTGAAGTGTCAGGTCAGAACAACGCCAACTTACCACACTTGTTTCTTCCTGTTAGTCATCGCTTGAGTTTGAATCAGTTCATCATGTGTGTATAGTTATCATAATGTCTGAGTAGTTTTGATTTTAGTCATCGCTTGGGTTTGAATCGGTTCATCATGTGTGTATAGTCATCATAATGTCTGAGTAGTTTTGATTTTAGTCATCACTTGAGTTTGAATCGGTTCATCATCATAATGTCTGAGTAGTTTTGATTTTAGTCATCACTTGAGTTTCAATCAGTTCATCACGTATGTATAGTTATCATAATGTCTGAGTAGTTTTGATTTTAGTCATCACTTGAGTTTGAATGGGTTCATCACGTATGCATAGTTATCATAATGTCTGAGTAGTTTTGATTTTAGTCATCACTTGAGTTTGAATGGGTTCATCACGTATGCATAGTTATCATAATGTCTGAGTAGTTTTGATTTTAGTCATCACTTGAGTTTGAATGGGTTCATCACGTATGTATAGTTATCATAATGTCTGAGTAGTTTTGATTTTAGTCATCACTTGAGTTTGAATGGGTTCATCACGTATGTATAGTTATCATAATGTCTGAGTAGTTTTGATTTTAGTCATCACTTGAGTTTGAATGGGTTCATCACGTATGTATAGTTATCATATGTCTGAGTAGTTTTGATTTTAGTCATCACTTGAGTTTGAATGGGTTCATCACGTATGTATAGTTATCATAATGTCTGAGCAGTTGTTGATGCTAACTGTACTTGGGTTGTGACATCATCTTTATCAGGAAACTGCACTACACCTGTCACTGTCTTTGTCAGTCACACTTGTCACAAAGCGAAATATAATTCTGCAGCATGCTAGAGGCACTGCAAGTGGCACGTGAACTAAAGCTACTCAGGCAAAGTGCAGTATAGGAGTGCTCAACTCTTCCCAAACAACCAGTACGATAACAAAGAGTACACTGATAGCAATGCTCAACTCTTCCCAAACAACCGTTGCGATAACAAAGAGTATACTGAACTCTTCCCAAAAAGCCAGTGCGATAACAAAGAGTACACTGACAGCAGTGCTGAACTCTTCCCAAACAACCAGTGCAATAACAAAGAGTACACTGACAGCAATGCTCAGCTCTTTCCAAACAACCAGTGCGATAACAAAGAGTACACTGACAGCAGTGCTGAACTCTTCCCAAACAACCAGTGCAATAACAAAGAGTACACTGACAGCAATGCTCAGCTCTTTCCAAATAACCAGTGCGATAACAAAGAGTACACCGACAGCAGTGCTCAACTCTTCTCAAACAACCAGTGCAATAACAAAGAGTACACCGACAGCAGTGCTCAACTCTTCCCACACAACCAGTGCGATAACAAAGAGTACACTGACAGCAGTGCTCAACTCTTCCCACACAACCAGTGCGATAACAAAGAGTACACTGACAGCAATGCTGAACTCTTCCCAAACAACCAGTGTGATAACAAAAGAGAACATTGATGCATTGACATGCGGATCAGTAGTTAGTAAGCAGTGGCGGATACTGCCACACTGGTAGTAAAAGATTAAGATCCACTAGTTTTTTCTCCTAGAAGTTGAAAAGGAGACTTTATACCGTACTTACAACGAGACAACAGTTGGTCTGTAGTTGTTACCTTTATTTCAGATAAATCTGCTGTCAGGTGCAAAATATGTATTGAAAAGCTTTTCCTATTAATGTAATCAGCTCTTGCACAGCCATCTGTGGTCAACTGCATTTTGGAGCAAGTTGATTTGATTGCAAGTAATTCTGTTGTAGAATTAGCTTTGAGTGGTTGTGGAAATTTTCATGTAAGAGCCATAATAGGAACGCGCTTCAAATACAAAAGTTCTTATTAATTTTTTTTTATAATGAGAGTTGTGAAAAATCTGTTTTTAAAGAAAATTTTGTCAGTGTCGGTGAAAGTGAAGTGTATTAAGCCTTTTTAATTGATTTATTTAATTAATTCAGTGACTTCTTGTATGGCATGTGAACTAATTTTTAGCACAAATATGTGTGTTTATGTGTTTTTAGAGGTTGTGCATCTGTGTATCATGTTGTGTACGTTCATGTGTAGAGCAAGATCTTTCAGTCTTGATAATTTAAATGAGTTCAGTAAGCTTAGTTTCTCTTTGAGCCCAGAATGAATTCCCAGCTGTGGATCGACGGTCATAGAACATTCTCTTGAAATGATTGAAAGTATAGCTGAGTTTGCGTAACTCGAAATCAAAGGGACTGAAATGTTCTTTAGCCAGATTTTGAATGGCCAATAATAGGAAAAAAGAACATCAGACAGACAGTTATGATTGCAACAGGCTTTCCAAACTTGATAAAGGTGTTTGGCATATGGCAGTTTCATTGTGTCGACATTTACAACTTATGAGTTGAATGAATTGATATGATGTAACGTCAAAGTGTATGAAAGGTACCACATGTGATGCCAAGATTTGAAAAGAGCCAGATGTAGAATGCACATTCATCTTCCATCGCCATTTTTAACTCAACATGACAGGGGAACAAGGAAAGTATTGGTACACAGGTCACTTATTCTCAGGTATCAGTCAAAACCTCTTTGAACATATTTAATGTTGAAAGACACCTGCAACCATCACCTTCAGCAATCCTTAAAAGAGTTGTTGATTTCTTCTCTTTTTCACGAAGACCTGGAGGCATCTAGCAACATCCCAGTATCACCTGCTTGAAAAGGATGAAGCCAAGATGAAGTCTTGTGCAAGGGCTACCTCTCTTTCATACATAACAGCTCCTGAAACTGGCAGCATGTGTGTGTTTGAAGACAGACAGAAGGCCTCCTTCAGTTGAAGACAGCCAGTGTCAGTTGTCTTTATCTGATCATGGTTATATCTTTGACAAGAGACATTCGTTTTGAAATGTTCAGGTGATGAGTATGCTGATTGAAGACAGCCAGTGTCAGCTGTCTTTATCTGATCATGATTATGTCTTTGACGAGAGACATTTGCTTTGAAATGTTCATGTGATGCATGTGCTGACTGAAGAGTACTTCTGATCTACAGTGTGATTTTAATTTTAATGTTTATAGTTTGACTTAAGGTCACAGAAATCTTGAAACCTCGAATAAATAGTGAGTAGCCTAACAACACATGCAGTTGAGACAGTTGCATCATCACCATATCATCAGGATCCCCTAAAAAAATGAAACAGTGTTGGAAGAACAGGGAGCTAACTTCACCTCTGTGCCCATCAACCCAGTAAGAGTGTTTCCCCTTAGCAAATTAATTTAATTGAATAATCTCCACCTCTGTGCCCATCTACCCAGTAAGAGTGTTTCCCTTAATTTCATTGAATAATATTTGAACTAGCTCACTTTTCTCTTTTTTCCTGGAGGAGGAACATGCCCATCTCTGCTCTCCAGAATTCAGACTTTGGGTTTTTAGGGCTCATGGCGCCTCACAAATGTCCAGTCAAACTTCCTTTTGCTTCTAACAGAAAACATTCTTTCTCCCATACCTAGCAAAGGGGAATTTTGGCTGACAGTTCCCGCAAAGTACTGTCTATTGCCATCTCTTCAACTTTCGGCTCCATCATCATACAGTTTGACATCTACCTCATCATCCTCAAAACTGTCCATTACTACTGTAGACTGACACATCAGTTCATCCAGTCACAAGTAGTGCCTTTGTGCTGCCACTCACAAGGTTGGCATCTCCTGTACAAAATGTTGAAATGCAAGAAAGAAGATATCAGGAAAAATCAATTGATTTGTGCTTACCTATTTTTTCATCATCTCTATTTTCAAATTAATTGTATTCGGTTGTATTTTATGGTTATTTTGATATTAATAATTGAAAGAAAAGAAAACCGTATTCAAACTCACTTGTTTTAAAGTTTGCGGTCCTGTATTTTTGGTGGTCAGGGCTTATTGTGTGTGGGAATAGACAATGGACATCCAGCAGCCTTTAACTCCAACTTGTTCATACCACAGGCTGGGCTTTGCTTTTATCCGGCTGGTAATGTCCTCTTGTTCCATGTCTTCACTGCTGATTGCTTGTTCTTTGTGTCCATAGCTTCCTGTGTTTTTGAGCGAACCAAAGCTCCATCCCCAAAAATATTGTGGTGCCACTGACTGATATCACCAGATTGGAAAAGGTAGGTGGCTATATGGGATATAGGGTGGGCTCTTTGGTTATCTCTGTTACCAGAACACTTAGCATGATTGAATTAGCTTAGTGCATGTATTGTGTGTGTTTGTGTGCATGTGAGTGTGCGTGTGTGCAGTTGTATTTACAGTGTTTGTTTGTGAGTGTGTACATGTACATTTTGTGCATGAATGTGTACATGTACATTTTGTGTGTAAGTGTGTACATGTACATTTTGTGTGTGAGTGTGTACATGTACATTTTGTGTGTGAGTGTGTACATGTACATTTTGTGTGTGAGAGTTCAAAGGGGCCAGCTAATGAATCACCAAGGAAAAAGGAATTGGAAACAAGTTGATCAGAGTTACTTTATACAGTTATTAGCCATGTTTGTTTTGTTTTTTTTTTGTTTTAATTGCCTTTCACTTGAATGTGTATCTTATATTGCTGAACCCTAAAAATTAAGTGCAAAAAGCCATGACAAATGTAAAGAAATTTCTATCGGCTTGTAAACTGCTGTTTGTGGGCAGTTGATTTTGATGGGACATCACCTGCACTGTACATCAGCAGCTCACAAATAAGGAAAGAGGCATCATAGCTGGCTGGATGTTTCTTTGGAACAAAAAACGAAAAATGGAGCAGCCAAAGCTCTGTTGGTTTGCCATGAACTGTGGGCATACTGATTTGGGGGCTAGCGATTTTTTTTTTTATATCTTGTCCCATCATAATCATATCTGTGCCTTGCTTGGAATTCTTCTTAATACATTTTCTACAAGTTTTTGTGGAATGTGATTTCTAGGAAAGGTCAAATTGTTTACAATCCCCAGTTATCACAGTATCAGCATGTACTGTCAATAGGAAAGTTACACCAGGTAGAAGTGAAGAACAGTTGCGCGGAGGAATTGTACAGCCAGCATGTTTAGGCTTTGTTAGCTGCTTTGTACAGGAAGCCAGGGAAAAAACAAAAAGGTGTTTCTTTGTGATTCAGGCCAAGCCCTATTCATGGATGCCAGGGGGTGGCATGGCGATAGAGGTGGCCATCACTGGCTCTGACAAGGGTAACCCATGATTGTTACTTTTGGAGGTGCTCTTTTCTGTTGACTTTTTGCTGGGTTTTCAAGTGAGAATCATTCACTAAGATGAGGCAAACTGCTATTTTTTTTTTTTATTTTTTTTTTCCTCGTTCTCATTTCAATTAATCTTTCTCAAGTTTTGGTAATGAGGATCATTCACTACCATTTGGTGGACATGATTTTTTTTTTAAGTTCATATTTTCAGTTCATGTTTGTCATGAATATAGTTGATATGTTTGTGGGAGGGTTTTAGTTTATCGGTCATCAATTTCATAGTACTTGTTCTTAACTATTTTCACATATTTTTTTTTAAGCAAATAAAAGATTTGTGCACACGCAGAGGTTGAAAGGGAACATCTTGGTTTTTTTTTTTTTTTGTTTAGACTTTCAATCATTTCAGATATGATTATGAACACTTTGAATTCTGCTTAGTCATTTTTCTCTTTTTTTTTTTCTCACTTTCACCTGTCCAAAGGAGGGCCTTATTCCCACTTGTTTCATAGAACATTGAAATATCATCAGGATCAATAAACAGAAAGGAGAGCAGGGAGATAACCTCGCTTTCATTCCAAGTTATGCAGCAGGAAAGATTGCCCTTTGCAAGTTTATTTCATTGAAACATATTCAGACTAGTTTTCTCTTTGGTGGGAGATCACACTCTCTCTGCTCTCAGGAAGCGGGATGCTGTGTGTTCGGCATTCATAGATTTCACAAACATCCTTTCAAGCTTGATTTTACTTCTGAAACAGAAGCTTTTTTTCTGTTGCTCATCATGAGGGAATTTCAGCCGATAATCCCTGTAAATTATGTTCTGTCTGTGCCTCTCATCAGTGATCGGTTCTGTTTTAGTAGGCCTTGGCATCCATCTCGTCATCTTCTAACCTGGCTGCTTCTGCTACCGTCTTGCGTCTTCTTGCCATAAGTAGTTCATTATGCAAATACACATGAGACCTGCATCTTCTGTTGAAATGTTCCCCATTTTCTCCATATAACTTTGGTGGGGATAGGACTGAAGGGACATGGCATTCACTTCATGAGTTCGATATTAGGGTTAACCAAACAAGACGATTGTCCGGCTTTGGCAAGGGTCAGTTGCCTCTCCTGGCCATGCCCATGGGAGAGCAGTTGGGAGGGGCACAGAGACAGGCCAGTGTCTCCCCCCTTCCCACTCCATGCCATCGGTCCATCATGCCTTGTCAATGAAGACGAGTGGCCGCAGAATATGTGTTCATCGCAGACATGTTGCCTTGCTTTACCTGGGCAAAGCTTAGCTCCCAGTGGGAGGTAGTTCAACTGGGGTCCCTGCTGCAAAAGGGCAAGCCCCAGCAGACTCTGGCTGAGAGGCCTAGATGTCTGCTGACCATCAGCATATAGGTATGTTCAAAGACAGTGCAGGTAACATGACATCAGCATATAGTATGTTCAAGGACAGTGCAGGTAACATGACATCAGCATATAGGTATGTTCAAAGACAGTGCAGGTAACATGACATGAGCATATAGGTATGTTCAGAGACCGTGCAGGTAACATGACATCAGCATATAGGTATGTTCAGAGACCGTGCAGGTAACATGACATCAGCATATAGGTATGTTCAGAGACCGTGCAGGTAACATGACATCAGCATATAGGTATGTTCAGAGACAGTGCAGGTAACATGACATCAGCATATAGGTATGTTCAAAGACAGTGCAGGTAACATGACATCAGCATATAGGTATGTTCAAAGACAGTGCAGGTAACATGACATCAGCATATGGGTATGTTCAGAGACCGTGCAGGTAACATGACATCAGCATATAGGTATGTTCAGAGACCGTGCAGGTAACATGACATCAGCATATAGGTATGTTCAAAGACAGTGCAGGTAACATGACATCAGCATATAGGTATGTTCAGAGACAGTGCAGGTAAGATGACATCAGCATATAGGTATGTTCAGAGACAGTGCAGGTAACATGACATCAGCATATAGGTATGTTCAGAGACAGTGCAGGTAACATGACATCAGCATATAGGTATGTTCAGAGACCGTGCAGGTAACATGACATCAGCATATAGGTATGTTCAGAGACAGTGCAGGCGAACATGACATGGGCAGAGCAAGAGAGGAGTTTTGTGAAAATGCTGATTCTGATTCCATTTCAAATTCCGACATTTCTGTTGCTGGGGCCATGCTATCCAGTGTGTGGTCTGTGGTTCTGGACACCCTGCCCTCCTCACATGTTGACCCCTCCCATCCTCCTTCACACGGGGCACAGGTTAAATTGTTCTTTTTTTAGGATACTGTTTGTGAAAAAGTAGCTTGCTCATTTCTCACATAAAAAAAAGTCCCACTGTTCTGGGATACCTAAAATCGTTCTGTTGTTGATTCACGGTACACCTTTTCAGGTGTACCTTTTGTGCAGGCTGTACATCTGTAACTGTTGCCCCTCATCATAAAGACACTCACATGGCTATGGGCACTGAGAATTCAAATCCTGACCCACAGTTTTTGGCCTTTTTGTCCACGCCAAGAATGGTGAAACGTAGCCAGTCACTTTTCAGTGTATGTGCCAGCCTTCTGATCATTTAGTCTCCACCATGTCTTTCAGTGTATGTGCCAGCCTTCTGATCATTTAGTCTCCACCATGTCTTTCAGTGTATGTGCCAGCCTTCTGATCATTTAGTCTCCACCATGTCTTTTCAGTGTATGTGCCAGCCTTCTGATCACCCGGTCTCCACCATGTCTTTCAGTGTATGTGCCAGCCTTCTGATCACCCGGTCTCCACCATGTCTTTTCAGTGTATGTGCCAGCCTTCTGATCATTGGGTCTCCACCATGTCTTTCAGTGTATGTGCCAGCCTTCTGATCATTGGGTCTCCACCATGTTTTTTCAGTGTATGTGCCAGCCTTCTGATCATCGGGTCTCCACCATGTTTTTTCAGTGTATGTGCCAGCCTTCTGATCATCGGGTCTCCACCATGTTTTTTCAGTGTGTGTGCCAGCCTTCTGATCATTGGGTATCCACCATGTCTTTCAGTGTATGTGCCAGCCTTCTGATCACCCGGTCTCCACCATGTCTTTTCAGTGTATGTGCCAGCCTTCTGATCATTTAGTCTCCACCATGTCTTTTCAGTGTATGTGCCAGCCTTCTGATCATTGGGTCTCCACCATGTTTTTTCAGTGTATGTGCCAGCCTTCTGATCATTTAGTCTCCACCATGTCTTTCAGTGTATGTGCCAGCCTTCTGATCATTTAGTCTCCACCATGTCTTTCAGTGTATGTGCCAGCCTTCTGATCACTGGGTCTCCACCATGTTTTTTCAGTGTATGTGCCAGCCTTCTGATCATTTAGTCTCCACCATGTTTTTTCAGTGTATGTGCCAGCCTTCTGATCATTTAGTCTCCACCTTGTTTTTTCATATGTGCCAGCCTTCTGATCATTGGGTCTCCACCATGTCTTGTCTGAAGCTGTTCACTCTCTTCCTCTTGTCCGTTCTCAAAGAAGACACAATCTGCAAAGATAAGTTGCAGAGGGTTTGGGATCTTGCTGAAGTTTGCCTTCCATGGTATTTGCTGGCCTTTTGTCCTCTTTGTATGAGTCTTCTCGTCTTTTCAGGGGTTGGAAGGATGAGTCTTTTGGAGTCCTTTCATTCCCATGATGAGTTTGGTCAGGAAAGGTGCAAATGGTGAGCTTGTTTGAATTTATGTGTCAGTAAAATGAACTCATGAAGGGCAATCACTCCTTTGAATTTATGTGTCAATAAAATGAACTCATGAAGGGCAATCACTCCTGCTGCCTAATTGGGAATGGAAGTGAAGTTAGCTCCCTGCTCTCCCAATTTTTTTGGGGGGGTGGGGGTTGGGGGGGGGGGGGGGGGGGGGTTGGGGATAGGGGGGGGGGGGGTGATCCTAATGATCTGGCAATGTTCCATGCCAAGGGGGGATAGGCCATTTGTTTGGACAGGTAAGCATTTTTAGCAGTAAAATTGATTATGATTGCAAATAGGAAGAAGGTAGGCTCAAAACTAAACTATGCCTTGTGTTGATGGTGTGCATCTCCCTAGCCCTACGTCTTCGGTGCCATGATAAACCGGGATGAGGTTTTCGACAGCATCATGTTGGTGGGTCAGCAGGCCAACCTTCAGTGGGCCAATGAGGCCGACTCTCAGTCCACTAAAAGTTCTCCTTAGACATTGGTATGCTCTCTGCATGTTGTGGACCTTTGCTCTCCGCTCATGTTTGCTTGTTGCCCGGTTCTTTGGATGGCCTATGTTTGTGTGTTCCTAGGGTTCTTTTTTATTGGTGGTTTTGCTGCAGCAAATTGTTGATGTTCTTGTTTATGGTTTTAGAAATGGTATTAACCAGTTTCTGTTTTCAGTTATCATGTGCAGATTTTTTCAGTGCTGCTTTAATTTTTTTTTTTCTTCCTTTGTTTTTCTTAACTACTCACGATTTTTGGCTTTCGCATTATTATACTTGTATTTCACTTTATAACCTTTTTTTTTTTTTAAAAACGTTTTCCTGTCTCCCAGTTTTTGTGTGGATGTTATGAAATCTATTGTTTATGACTTCCTAGTCATCTGAAATCCTGCATGCTTGTCACTGCGCTGCTAACAGTCATGGCTCTGATCCTTACCTGTCTGAGGCTGTTTTTCAAATAGCTGTCTTTCACCAAAATTACATCTGTTCATTTGCATATTGCAGTAGTCTTTTTATCTGTCTTCAAGATGGATTAAGATGGTTTCTCTAAGCTGCTAGTGAAGAGTTACTATATATATTTCCTTAGTTTTTTGTTCTCATTTTCGTTTTTCCCCATGCCCCCCCCCCCCCCCTTTCTTTTTTTTGTTTGTAAATCTTGCCAAGTCTTTTTAATGTAATGACGGAAGAATTGTTACCTGCATATGTTTTCCCCCACTACTAAACTGTTCAGCATGACATTGTTTGTTCAGTCAGTGGGAGATCGCATCTCTTAGGGGCTCCAAATAGAGCTGTTCTGCACAATTCTTAACTGCTGACAATGCTCGGGTTATGCTGACCACTCGGACTGCTGGGCATTTTTTGACCCTCCTTGCATCCTTGAATAGGTCTTCAAGCGTAGGCTCAAAGATTTCCCCTACATTTTATGCTGTTTATGATATTAATGATTTTAGTTTTTCAGCAGCTTATTTCCTTAACACACTTTCTTTTCATTTTACTTTTCTACCCTTCGCTGGCTGCTTTGGGGTGCTGTTGGATTCCATTTTTGAATCCTTGGTGGTGAGAACACCACAGAATTACAGACTGGTATGGCATCATGTGATGCCAAGGCAGCACAAACACAATTAGCTGTGCCTCCCTGATTATCCAAGTCAATGGACGAAATGCCTTGGGGCAGACAATATAAATGCATCTGTCTTTGAGAAGGATTATAATGGTTCCCACAAGCAGCTAGTGAAAGGTTTAATATTTATAATATGTTTTAATATTGATATTTCCCTAATTTTTTGTTATTTTCTTTTTTACCTATTCCTTCTTCCCCTCCGACTATCCCCCCCACCCCCCCATTTTTTTTTATAAAATAAATCTTTGCCAAGTCATTAAGGTAATGACAGAAGAATTACAAGCCAGCACTTGTTTTCCAACACTACTAACCCTATAAAGTGTTCAGCATTTTATAAGTATATCTATCTATATAATTATTATTATTGCAATGCTGTTTGACCAATATCTTATGCATGGCTTATTGATTCATGTAGAGCTTGTTTCAAGCATTCTTCACCAGTTCATTGTGGATGCGGTACAGTCCATGAGACCTGTCATCAGTGTGGTTCCTGACCTTCAGAAAGTATCAGCAAAATGCACCACTGATGGTTCAGTATTTAATGGGAGGGATTGATGGATCGTAGATTCAAACGCCAGATAAACATTCCATCTGCCTTCTACACAAAATCAGATATTGTATGGTTTACATATTTATGGGGAAAATGGAATCCCATGGTTGGGTGTTTTGGCCAGCAGGACAGGTGTCTGAATGTCTCAGGCCTGGCTGGCTCCAGGTTATGGTCTGAAAGGAAGAATACAGTTATGTCATGTATAGTGGAATCAAACTGGATTTCCACACTTTGATCACTTGCACTGATCATTATGACTTGAAGGAAAGTAGGATTCAAGGTCTGTTGTCCACCAACTCCTTGCCAGTGGTAGAACTGCACCACAGGATCTTGTTTTCAGTGTCAGCAGATGGACAGGAGCTGTTCTGGAGGAATACTCCTTGCCTGTGGTAGAACTGCACCACAGGATCTTGTTTTCAGTGTCAGCAGATGGACAGGAGCTGTTCTGGAGGAATACTCCTTGCCTGTGGCAGAACTGTACCACAGGATCTTGTTTTCAGTGTCAGCAGACAGACAGAATCTGTTCTGGAGGAATATAATGATAGTTTTCACTCAGAGGATGGACTCACCTTGACTAAGCTGCTATTTTATGTAATTAGAATACTAAGTTGACTGTGCCCTCTGATTATCAGTGAGGTGTCATTAGTGAACATGTAGTGTCTCCTCTGATGGTTACAAGTGATTGACAGCTCTTGGTGGAAAGAGAGCCAGCTCTTATTGGTCATCATTGAGAGTCAGGTTGAGCACAAGAGCAAAACACCATTGAGGCTAACTGTTCACCTGAAGCAAGTCTGCAGCTCAGATACTCGTTGGCTGTTGGAAGATATTAAATTTCATCAAGTCGACTTTTCTGTGCAATGGCAAAGATAGATTTTTTTTTTTCAGTCAAGATGGTAACTTTCAGTTATCGGCTATGAACTTTTGGGTCAGCTTGGCTGTGTGTCTTGGGACATGCATGTGTGAACAGGTTCTATTGTGTGCAGCGTTGTAGGTGACATGTGATTGCTTTTTGCCCTTTCAGATGTTTCCATCGTGAGAAGAATAGAAGTTCAAGAGTGCAGAAAAAAAATGATCTGCTCTCATTGAAAATTTATAGGCAAAAGGTTTCTCTGTTTGCATTTCACTATCATGACCTCTTGCTATGCTGTCTACATACTTACCATGCTTTTTTTTTTTTTTTTATAATATGTCTGATGATCATCCACTTCTTTGTATGATTATGTACATATATTCACAAAGAATGGATACATAGATTGCGTTGATATCATTTCAGTGTATTGTTAACCTAGGTGTGTTGCTTTCTTCATTCATAAAAGTCAGTCTCGGTGGTTAATGGTATGTTGCTTCTTATCGAAAAAAAAAAAAAGCACATTAAATTGTGTATATCACTGTCAAATGGCAGTGCACCAAATTCATTTGTCTCTGTCAATGAAAAATCATCCAAGTTTGTGTATACAGGTCACAGATTCTGCCACACATAGAAAGCTGGCACAGACCAAACATGACTTGCCTAGTGAGCTTAAAAGTTATACAGTTTTTGGTATGGTTTGCCAACTAAGGCCTGTAAACAGAACTGCATGTAACATGGCCTGATTATTATACCATACTTAAAGTACAGAATGTGGCATGCCTTGTTTAGTGTGCCTTGTCAAAGGCATAAAGTGTAGCATGTGAAGAATACAGAATGTAGCACACCTTTTCTGGGGGATGAACACCATGTAAAGAATACAGAATGTAGTATAAGTATGCCATGTAAATGGTACAAATATGTTCTATGGCTCGGAAGTGTACCCTATAAAGAATATTGAATGTAGTATGGCTTGCCAGGTTTGTTCTGTACAATTGTTTAGACTGTAGAATAGCTTTGCTTGGCATGTTCTATAAAATGTGTAGAATATTTCATGGCTTGACTAATATTCCTTGCACAAAGTAGACAGCACGGCGTAACTTGCTGGTTAGCATGTCATGGAAAAAGTACAGAATATAGTGTGGTGTCTGTAATATGCTCTGTAAAAAGGAATCTAACATAGCAAAGGGTGACTGCTGTATTAAAAGTACAGAACGTAGCATAACTTGCCAAGTATAACATGTAATAAGTACAGAATGTAGCATAGCTTGCCTAGTATAACATGTAATAAGTACAGAATGTAGCATAGCTTGTGTAATGTAACATCTAATAAGTACAGAATGTAGCATAGCTTGTTTAGTATAACATGTAATAAGTACAGAATGTAGCATAGCTTGCCAAGTATAACATGTAATAAGTACAGAATGTAGCATAGCTTGCCTAGTATAACATGTAATAAGTACAGAATGTAGCATAGCTTGTGTAGTATCGGATGTAATAAGTACAGAATGTAGCATAGCTTGCCTAGTATAAAATGTAATAAGTACAGAATGTAGCATAGCTTGCCAAGTATAACATGTAATAAGTACAGAATGTAGCATAGCTTGTGTAGTATAACATGTAATAAGTACAGAATGTAGCATAGCTTGTGTAGTGTAACATGTAATAAGTACAGAATGTAGCATAGCTTGCCAAGTATAACATGTAATAAGTACAGAATGTAGCATAGCTTGCCAAGTATAACATGTAATAAGTACAGAATGTGGCATGGGCTGTTTGGGAGTATGCCTTGTTAACAGTATGAAACACAGCATAGTTAGACCAGTGGGTGTTGTTAAAATAAAGACTGTCATAAAGCTTTAGCATAGTCTGTAAAGAAAATGGAATATAGCATGTCCTGCTTAGTATGTCTTGTTAAACGTACAGAATGTAGCATAGTTTTCCTGTCATGTAAAAAGTACAGAATTTAGCACAGTTTGCCTAGTATGTAAAAAGTACAGAATGTAGCATGGCCTCTTTGGGGGTTTGTGTAGGGTATGTGTCAATGGCACAGAATGTAGCATGGCCTCTTTGGGGTGTTTGTGTGGGGTATGTGTCAAAGGCACAGAATGTAGCATGGCCTCTTGGGGGTGTTTGTGTGGGGTATGTGTCAAAGGCACAGATTGAAGCATAATTTGATCAGTATGCCCTGTGAAGAATATACAATGCAGCATGGCTTTTTTTTTTTTTTAGTACACCATGTAAACAGTACAGAACGTTGCATGGCTTGTTTACAGTTTAGTGTACCTTTAAATTAAAAAATACAGAATGCAGTATGGCATACCAGGTTTGTTCTGTAAAAATCATTTGGGGTATGCCTTGCGAAGAGTATGAAACATAGTAAAACTAGACTAATAGGTACTGTAAAAAGTATAGAGTAGCGAGGCTTTAGCATACCCTGTAAGGCATAGGGAATATTGCATTCTTGCTCTTTAGCATACCCTGTAAGGCGTAGGGAATATTGCATTCTTGCGCTTTAGCATACCTTGTAAGGAGTATGGAATATTGCATGTCTTGCGCTTTAGCATACCCTGTAAGGCATAGGGGAATATTGCATTCTTGCGCTTTAGCATACCTTGTAAGGAGTATGGAATATTGCATGTCTTGTGCTTTAGCATACCCTGTAAGGCATAGGGAATATTGCATTCTTGCACTTATACCTTGTAAGGAGTATGGAATATTGCATGTCTTACGCTTTAGCATACCCTGTAAGGTGTAGGGAATATTGAATGTCTTGCTAAGTATGGCATATAAAAGATAAAGAGTGTAGTGTGGCTTGTTTAGGATCCTTACAGAATATCATATAGCTGGCTATGTCCTGCTCAAAGTACAGAATGTGATATAGCTTGCTATGTATATCCTGTTCAAAGTACAGAACGTACTATAGCTGAGTAGTCTGGGCTAGTACCAACACCACAAAAGGGAAAATCAGGACTCCAAAAGCACCCGCAACGTTCTTCACGGCAGGAGGCAGCAAATCATGGCCAAGAACAAAAGTGCCACTCGGAACATGCAGGCAGAGTCTATTGGACGGGGCAGATGACTGGGGGTGCACTGCAGACCTCCCAGAATGGAAGAGTCACCCAGAGATCATCAACAAGAGTGGCATGAGACCAGACATAGTAGTCCACTCTTAGTCAACCAAGCAGCTGATCATGATCGATCACGGTGCCATATGAGAACAGAATGGAGGCAGCTCAAATCTACAAGACTGAAAAGTATGCTGATCTGGCAAACAGCCTGAGGAGAGAAGGCTATCAGATCAAAGTCCTCACTGTAGAAATTGGAGCTAGGGGGTTTGTAGGAACGTCTGCATACAGCCTCATGAAACAGCTCTCAGTTGCAGGGAGGGAAAAAAAAAAAAACAGAGCCCTGAAAGCAATGGCAGAAGCAGCAGAGAGTGTTCAAGCTGGATCTGGTCAAGGAGAAACAAAAGTGAACTTCATAAGGCTTAATTTTCCTACAAATTAGGTGTCCCAGTGGCTCAGTGGTTAGTGCGTGAGTCATTAAGTGGAAAATGAGCATGTCCAGAGGGGCATGGGTTCGAATCCCAGCCATGGCTCGTCCCAAGATAGGAAAAAAAAGGGGGCCGCAGAGGGACATCTCGAGTCATGAACCGGGTATGGCTCAACCCCCCTAGAGTGTCAGAAGATAAGGCTGAAACACTTGCTTGAAGGGGGCTTCTCTTCTGAGGACTCACTGCTGCCACGCTCTCCACAAGTTTCTTTCTACCTGTTCAAAGTACAGAATGTGGTATAGCTTGCTATGTGTGTCCTGTTCAAAGCACAGAATGTGGTATAGCTTGCTATGTGTGTCCTGTTCAAAGCACAGAATGTGGTATAGCTTGCTATGTATGTCCTGTTCAAGTACAGAATGTGGTATAGCTTGCTATGTATGTCCTGTTCAAAGTACAGAATGTGGTATAGCTTGCTATGTGTGTCCTGTTCAAAGTACAGAATGTTGTGTACCTTGCTATGTATGTCCTGTAAAAAGCACTGAATGAAGTATGGTCTGTTCATTATTCCCAGTCAAAGTACTAGCTTGACTAGTAAGTCCTTTGAAAAGTGATAAAACATGTTTTTTTCTGTAATATGCGCTTTGGGCTCTCTTGAGGTAAAGCGCCCTATAAATATCCTTTTACATTACATTACATTATTCCCAGTCAAAGTACTAGCTTGACTAGTAAGTCCTTTGAAAAGTGATAAAACATTATTCCCTGTCAAAGTACTAGCTTGACTAGTAAGTCCTTTGAAAAGTGATAAAACATTATTCCCTGTCAAAGTACTAGCTTGACTAGTAAGTCCTTTGAAAAGTGATAAAAAACATTATCCCTGTCAAAGTACTAGCTTGACTAGTAAGTCCTTTGAAAAGTGATAAAACGTTGTGTGCCTTGTTTTACCTGCCTTGTGAAAAGGAAAGATTGTAGAACACCTTTCCCGTATGTGCCCTGTAAAAAGGTGAGAATGAAGAGTGCCTTGATTAGTATGCCTTACAAAAAGCAGACAGCATGGCATAATTGATGGATATGCCATGTCAAAAGCATAGAATGTCAGTGTAACTTTTCTTGTACAGCCTATGAAAAGTGTTGAATGTGGAACAGATTCCATAATATGCCCTGTGAACAGTGTATACATAGCATTAGTACGCCAAGTGGAAAAAAAAAAGGAAAAAAATAATTGTTCAATGCTGTTATGTCGCACAGCGTTTCTTTTGTCCTTTAAAAGCTACACAGTGTGGTTGAGCTTCTTGTTAACAGTAACAAGAGTAGCACAGTCACTTCAGTGGGCCTTTGAAATGAGTGCCCTTTAAAGCATAGCTTCAGTTGTATGCCGTATAAAAAGTATATGGCATGGCATTGCGTGATTAATTTGTCCAGTGGAAAGGACAGAAATGATCCACTACACATCATTAAGAACAGTAGTAATAATGATTGTGTGTTTGTGTGCATGTGTGCACTTTGTTGTGTGTCATTATACCACTTCAGTGGCATAGTCCAAAGTCACTCTCTCCAACTCCCTGACCACAACCACATCCTGACTTGTTCTGCTGCAGCCGCTGCACTGGCAGTGGATAGGGAGTGGCCAGTGTCAAGTTGACACGAGGCAACCGCCAGAAAACACCCTGTACTCCTGTGGAATCTTGTCAGTCGTGTTCAGAGGTGCCTGTTCTAATCCAACATATGCAGGAAGCACCTGTTAAGCACCCTGCTGACGACAGTTGCTTAGTGGCAGAGCCAACATGAGTGAGTGACCCCTCCAGAGATCATCACCATGTCTGTCCAGTGAGGTTCTTCATAAACTTGTCGTTACCTGCAACCTTGACATAGATGTGGCGAGTGAGTGACCTGTCCAGAGGTCATCACCATGTCTGTCCAGTGAGATTCTTCGTAAACTTGTCGTTACCAGCTACCTTGACATAGACATGGTCAGGGAATCAAAACTGAGGTCACCATGAGAGCAAGGCGTGAAGGACCACAGAGTTTGTGACTGAGGTCACCATGAGAGCAAGGTGTGAAGCACCACAGAGTTTGTGACAGAGATCACCATGAGAACAAGGCAATAAGGACCACAGAGTTTGTGACTGAGGTCACCATGAGAGCAAGGTGTGAAGCACCACAGAGTTTGTGACAGAGATCACCATGAGAACAAGGCAATAAGGACCACAGAGTTTGTGACTGAGGTCACCATGAGAGCAAGGCATGAAGGACCACAGAGTTTGTGACTGAGGTCACCATGAGAACAAGGCAATAAGGACAACAGAGTTTGTGACTGAGGTTAGCATGAGAGCAAGGTGTCAATGACCACAGAGTTTGTGACTGAGGTCACCATGAGAGCAAGGCATGAAGGACCACAGAGGTTGTGACAGAGGTCCCATTAGAGCAAGGCATGAAGGACCACAGAGTTTGTGACTGAGGTCACCATAAGAGCAAGGCAATAAGGACAACAGAGTTTGTGACTGAGTTAGCATGAGAGCAAGGTGTCAATGCCCACAGAGTTTGTGACTGAAGTCACCATGAGGAGGAGCACAGAGTTTGTGACCGAGATCACCACAGAGCAAGGCATGAATGACCACAGAGTTTGTGACTGAGATCACCATGAGAGCAAAGCATGAATGACCACAGAGTTTGTGACTGAGGTCACCACAGAGCAAGGCGTGAATGACCACAGAGTTTGTGACTGAGGTCACCTTGAGAGCAAGGCATGAAGGACCATAGAGTTTTGACTGAGGTCACCACAGAGCAAGGCGTGAATGACACAGAGAGTTTGTGACTGAGGTCACCTTGAGAGCAAGGCATGAAGGACCATAGAGTTTGTGACAGAGGTCACCATGAGAGCAAGGTATGAATGACCACACAGTTTGTGACTGTTTACTTTGTTGTTATGCTGAGCAGGGAGGATGATGATGATGAATGATGGTGCTGTGGAGTTCCAGTCCAGTCTCAGACTGCATATAAAGGGCTGACCACTGCACTGACTGTCATCATATAGTCTGCCACAGACTGCATATAAGGGCTGACCACTGCACTGACTGTCATCATATAGTCTGCCACAGACTGCATATAAAGGGCTGACCACTGCACTGACTGTCATCATATAGTCTGCCACAGACTGCATAAAAAGGGCTGACCACTACACTTACTTTCATCATATAGTCTGCCACAGACTGCATATAAAGGGCTGACCACTACACTTACTTTCATCATATAATCTGCCACAGACTGCCTGTAAAGGGCTGACCACTGCACTGACTGTCATCATATAAAGGGCTGACCACTGCACTGACTGTCATCATATAAAGGGCTGACCACTGCACTTATTTTCATCATATAGGCTGCCACAGACTGCATATAAAGGGCTGAACACTACATTACTGTCATATAGTCTGCCACAGACCCAAGAGATACAACACTTGCAGTGTTTGCTCAGGAAATTTGATCAACAATCTTGGAGACACAACCGTGAAATGAAATGATCTTGATGATGTGTTCCCAGTTTTGCTGGCAGAACCCATAGCAGACATTGCTCTGGAGAGGGTCAGGTCAGGACAGAGAAATCCCACAAATAAATGGCTCTGATGGGAATGGAACACACGACCTCCCAGCCTGGAACCTGCAGCACTAACCACTACTCCACTGTGGCTGGTCAGTCATTGTCAGTTTGGTACCTGCATATTTTTCGTGGTCATTTTGTAAGTATCCTGTGTTTATCCATGTGTACACATAGAATGCCTGCACTCATTTCTAGTGTGAAGTTTGTTGTTATTGATTATTATTGGATAATTTTGGTTTGATCATGGATTAAAAGTAGGCAGTGGAAAGACCGATTCGATGGCAGGATATGTAGACCACCTCTAAGGTTGAAGTGATATGCACATAGAACATTGAAAAGTAACACAATCCTCAATATGTTACCATTGCTTGTGAAGGTTATGCTGCAGCTGCCTTTTGCACAGGCACTATGCGCTCAGTGATGTGTTCAAACTAGACGGAAATTGTGTGCTCAATGAAATGTAGGGAGACACACACACACACACACACCACCTTCTTAATGCCAGAAGATATTCCCAGGGGGAATGTTGGTTGATGATTACTGGGTACTTGTGGAATGTTGTTGATGATTACTAAGTACCTGTGGAATGTTGGTTGATGATTACTAAGTACCTGTGGAATGTTGGTTGATGATTACCGGGGTACCTGTGGAGTGTTGGTTGATGATTACTGGGTACCTGTGGAATGTTGGTTGATGATTACTAAGTACCTTTGGAATGTTGGTTGATGATTACTTGGTACGTTAGGAATGTTGGTTGATGAATACTGGGTACCTGCATTGAAGTGCTGTTGAAGAGGGATCAACTGTGTGCATGTGTCCAGCCTCTGCTGTTCGGGGGGATGCGGGACAGGGACGAGGTGTACGAGTACCTCATGATCTCTGGCACAGTGTTGAACCTGCCCTTTGCTGCCAACAACAGGGCTGTGGACTGGTCATCTCCCACTCCAAGGGAACAGACCCGCTCCCACAAACACCAACACCGGTCCAGTACTGTCCGTTTTCAGAACTTCAGTATTGGAGTGTCAGATTAAATGTCGGGAGTGTGTGTGTGTGTGACCATGTGTGAACACTGGGAAGAGGTTTTCATTTATATATGGTTGTGTGGCTATGAGTGAAAATGAGCATTGTTTGCAAAAATTGGATGATTTGTCATAGAGGCCACGCTCTTTCAAATGCATGTACATTTTTTTTTTTTCATAATGAACCTGTGATTTTTAGGAGATCTCTATTTTCAGACCACACACGTTTAAGTATGTACATTGAAGTATAATCAGAAACTTACATACACTGTCATCCTCTTGCATCTCTGATCCACATTTCTACATCTTCTGCTCTCTCCACTGTGTTAGGAAATAAATGATAATGGATAAAAGCAACATTGTAAATACTCTTGCTCTCTGTCTCTACTTTTTCTTTCTGTATAAGAAAAAAAAACCATGTTCCTCATTTTTTTTTCAAACTGTAAAAAGTTGAACTGCAAACTGCGTGAGTTTGCGGGGAAATTGTTTGAACTGCAGATTGGCCAAATCCACAGAAATTTGGATATGTGGAAGAAACAGCCTCCGTGTTGACTGAAGAGAAGTGCTTTCCAGGAGATTTGAAAATCATCACAGAGGTCACAAGCGTAATGAAAATGACCAAACAAGAGAGGACAGTACCCCTCTCCCCACCCTCAGTAGCCCATCTCTGTCTGGAACCAAGATGCTTTGGACAAAGATTGAAAGGTACATTTTATTTCAGTAGCATTTCAGTATGTACAGAGTGTAAACAGTTTTAATTGTTTGTTGTAGTGCGTTTTACAGTATTGATAACGTCTTTTGAAAAAAATTGTATCTGACCCTATACAGCAGACTTTTTGTGTGAAATTCATTTGTACTTAAAACCTTTGACACTGAAGTAATCAGTGTTGTGCTGAATGGACTTAATCTCTCCTCTCAGTCGATGTGCTGCACCTGGTCTGGAGAGTAAACATATCCATGACAATGCCAAGAACTTTTGCTCATCAGTGTGTTTCTATCTGTATGATGATAACACACATTTTACTTCCATTTAGCTTGTAAAGGTCTTCTGTTGAACAGATTGACAAAAGTCATCGTTTAGAATCGGAGACCATATGTGTACTAAGCAATTAGAGTCCACTGCTGAATTCAGCAAGACCTAGCATTAAATAGTTTGTTGAAAATGACTGCTGTTTAAATTTCCATAAGTAAGCTCTAAGATGGAATCATCTGCATTTATTTATGGGAGGGGAGGTAGGGGAAGGGTATATTTCATTGTTCCTGCTCAATGTCCGACTCCTGGCTTCTCATTACGGCTTCCTTGTGCACAGCCACACCAAGGTCTGTTGTGTGGGTGATGGTGCTAGTACTGCACAAGGAGCTGTCACTGTGGGGTCATGATGCAGCCACACCAAGGCTGGTTGTGTGGGTGACAATGCCAGTACTGCACGAGGAGCTGTCACTGTACTGTGGGGTCATGATGTAGCCCACCAGATGAGACTGCACTGCTACTGAGTTGTTCAGGGGTGTTCAGTGCTGCATACTGTGATCCACAGTGTATAGGTCACTGTCTACCACTGGTTCCTTACGGAGCCTGTGTCAGTGTTGGTCCCCTAAGTTGACAGTGTGTAGGTCACTGTCTACCACTGGTTGTCATGGAGCCTGTTTTAGTGTGTGTCCCCTAAGTTCACAGTGTGTAGGTCACTGTCTACCACTGGTTCCTCACGGAGCCTTTGTCAGTGTTAGTCCCCTAAGTTCACAGTGTGTAGGTCACTGTCTACCTCTGGTTCCTCACGGAGCCTGTCAGTGTTGGTCCCCTAAGTTGACAGTGTGTAGGTCACTGTCTACCACTGGTTGTCATGGAGCCTGTCAGTGTTGGTCCCCTAAGTTCACAGTGTGTAGGTCACTGTCTACCACTGGTTGTCATGGAGCCTTTGTCAGTGTTAGTCCCCTAAGTTCACAGTGTGTAGGTCACTGTCTACCTCTGGTTCCTCACGGAGCCTGTCAGTGTTGGTCCCCTAAGTTCACAGTGTGTAGGTCATTGTCTACCTCTGGTTCCTCACAGAGCCTGTGTCAGAGTGTGTCCCCCAGGTTGTCTTGTCACAGTGATGAACGTGGATGAGAAACCAAAACTTGGTCACAATGAGAGCAGGGCAAAAAGAGCCATGGAATTGTATGCCTTTTTTTTTCATGGTGGTCAGTTAGGATGCAATTGATACTCTAAGGTTAATTCAGTTCAAGATAACTGGTATGGCCATACTGTTTGTAAAGCTTTGTAATGTATCTGTCTGGGAGATTGCAAGGTCTGCAGCTGGTCAGGAAACTGAGCAGTGACCTCAAGAGACAGAGCCATTTAACAGGATGAAGCTGGACAGTGGTCTCCCCACAGTATGTTTGACTGCGATGAATAGCCATTGACCAGAATAGTGCTCAACAACTGTGCCTCTGAGGGACCTTGAATCCTAGACCATCCAGATGTGGCTCATGGCACTACACAGTGTGGCATTATTGTGTATTTCATGCAAGGTTTGCCATTGTGTCATGCCATGTGTTGATCACATCAGAGACTTGGTCTGTCACCAGCTGTTATCATCTTTTGTAAGATTATTTGTAGCACGATTGTCATGTCAAGATTACACTTTCAAAGTTTTTTACCCCCTTATAATTATCTTTGTCTTGCTTCCTTTCTTCAAACATACAGTGACTGGTCATGGTGAGAGGGTTGAATGTGGAGGTTAGAACATGGTATCAGATTTGTACATTGAAATTGAGTAAAGTAATTATTGAAGGAACATCAGGGTTACAGAAATATATCTGCTCATCAAGATTGGTTGTAGGAAAAGATCAGGGTCTCAAAAAGCTGCCGTTCAAAATCTTGTAATACTAATGCTCTTTCCACTCTGTTCTTTAATTTCTGTTGAGGAGCTTGATGTTACAGCCATGTCTTCTTATCTTAAGCAAATATTGACTTATATTCCGGCAAGATTAGATCTTTTGACTGTTACGTTGCCAAGCTTGCATAATGAGAGTGAAAGTCAAGTTGCCCATCTGGTGTAAATGGGAGTAACTAGGGGGCAGTACTTCCAGGGGTCCAAGCTTGTCCTTCCATTTCAAGAGAAACACAAAACACCATCAAGCGCCAGGTCTGGCCGTTCACCTGCGCGCAAGTCACAGCCAGTAATGATTTCTTAGCACCATCTCCTCCTCTCCTCCCCAACGACATCACAGCCATGTCAGGCAGTTGGACTTGCGGTACTTTACCAAGCAAGAGGTAGGTCTCGTGATGAGTTTTGGGGTGAACATTGCTGATTCCAACAAGCGCCATTCATATGCTTATGATCCACACCAGAATTAGGAATTTTTGATCAGCAAGAATGAGCCAAGCGTGACCAAAACTGAAGGTAATGCTGTTGAACAACAGCGAGTGGGTGTTGGCTTTGTTAATGATAGCGATTGCGGCGGCAGTGAGAATGTTTCTCTACTGTGAGCGAGTTGGGAGACTGAGGTCCTAAAGTGGAGTGTAGAAAGCACCAATCAGCACAGAGATAAGGAACTGTCCACTGGCTGCGTGAAAGCCGGGCCAGACAGGGCATAGCCTGGTGTTGGATTAAGAGACAGCCAGTGAACGCTGACTGTGCCATAGGCCTGTCAATTCCAGCACTCTGTAGGATATTGAAAAGAATGATTTTGTTCTCATAACTGATTTCAACTGTATGCATGCAGGTGTGTGCGATCGAAATGTGGCTATGAGAGAGCATGGGTTTCTGTGCATTTTGTGGCTCTGTATGTCCAAGAGTGTGTGTGTGCATGTTCATGCGTGCGTGTGTGTGTGGATATACATGCGTGTTGTGGCTGTTAGTGAGTGTGTGTGTTCTTGCACATGTACACATGCTTGTGTGCATTTTGCGTCATGCATTTCTCTCCAGATAACTAGAATTTTGAAATTGGCGGTGAGCAAACACTCTGTATTTCAAATATACAATCTCATTCATCCATTTTATAGCAAACACCTAATGAATCACATGTTTAGTTCCAGAGATATCTGCATTTGATCTGCACTGTTATGCAATAGGCATTTCTGTAGAAAAATGGCTGTCACTGGGAGTGTATGAAAATAGAACAGTGAGTGGTGAAAAGGTAATGTGATTTTCACCAAGCAGAGATGCAAACAGAAATTGATGGGGAACTAAATATAGAACCTTGTATAAACGCCAAATGCACCTGACTAAGACGGACTTCCTTATTTCAACAAGAATAGATCTTTACCAGCAGTACTGGCATGCTTGTGCATTTTGCAGCGTTGCTGAAAAGATAGAGAATGGGTGCCAGTTGTGGGGAAAATCTGAAATGCATGCATCAAATGCAAGAAAAAGCGTCATGTATCAAGTAAACCAATGTCATAAAAGTTCTTTTTCATCTTAGCCACTTTAAATGTTTGGTGACTTGTTGGTTTAGGAATGGTTAAGTGATATCAAAGTGTTGGACTGAACTATTTAAGTTGCTTTAACTTTTCACCTGAGATAAGGACAGTGCAGAAATGAAGACTTAGCAGGTGTCTGCTGTGCAATAGCAGAGAAGGTGGAGAGAAAAAGTTTACTCTATTGTCGCAGCTCTTCAGCACCACTGAAAACAGTTGAAGCGTGTGTATGTGTGTGTGTGTGTGTGTGTGTGTGTGTGTGTGTGTGTGTGTGTGTGATTTATATGCGGTTTGGACAAAAGTAGGATGTTTGGGAGGTGGATGGGTGCATATACATGTGGTTTTTTCATATGATGCGTGTGTCTTGTGCGCATCCAGCATGTTTTGTATACATTGGATGTGAATGTATGTGTCTGTGTTGAGAATGGAATCTACATGCCTCTCTCCTTTCCCCCATGTCCCAGCATCATCCTCATGTGGTGTGTGTTTACTGCATGCCAGTGGAACAGCCAGCTTTGTTTCTTTTCTTTCTTTTTTCTCAATACAGCCAGTCAAATGATCATATATATATTGATGGAAGGGGCACACAGTTTGGTTTCAGTTGAGGAAAGGCACAGAATAAACTATGTTGTTTCCATTGTAATGTGTCTGTATTTCTGCACCATTGCCCACTTGTCACAACTGCATTCATGTTCAAACAAAAGGTTGATGGCGGGAGCTTGTCTATGTGCATGCTTTCCTCACATGTATGAATTGTGGCCAAGCTTGTGGCTATGGAATTGACAGACTGTTTAGAGATGACATCGTTCTTTACAGTTGATCTGGCATATTCCCTGGGGATAAGCATTAGGTTTGTATGCTCTGTATCATCAGCTTAGCTGTGCTGCAAGTGATAAATGATGTGAAACAGGATCAAATGAACCCCTTGTACATTGTGAATATCAGTTTATTTTTGTAAATAAGTTCGTTTATCCTGAACTTTGTGGTTGCTTTGTTGATTAAATGCAGAGTGGTTGAATGTTCTGAAATCCAGTGGCCAACCAACCAAACATGAGGTGGATCTTTGATAAGGTCATGGTCTACTTTGCCTCAGCAGTGTATTGTCCCAATCAGCCTCCTTGCATTGAAGATTGATGGTTGTGACAATTTCTGAATTGGATATTGAACGGTCTTTTTTTCTTTCTTTGCCTCCCTTGAGTTTAATGTCTGTGATATACATACTATTATCAGTTTAGAAATGTAAAGATTTTTGTAGTATGAATGGCTTCAGTGAATAACATGAAAAGTGTCTAAAATATTTCCGTATTTATTTGGAATTGCATGTATGGTGTTGCTGGACTACAGTATTTCTCAAAGATCAGATCTTTCATATTCTTGTTCAGATACTCTGAACATATGGATGTATAAGCAGTTTGACGTTTGGATCAAGCAAATCCCAAATGGCATTTTTTGAAATTCTGATAAAGCAATCCAGAATGACCATTATGAAGTTCGGATTAAGCAGATCCTAATCTCAGAACGCCCATGTCACTGGTACAAGCATGTCATCATGTTTCGTTTCTTACTAACAGGAATACTGGTATCATCTGGCACTCTCCAGACATGTCTATGTCACAAGTTTCCAGTTGTTTTTAGTTCCATAATAATGTTCTCAGTAAACATCCGATATTCAGAGTTTTCTTGAACTTCTTTTATGATTAAATTTTTTTGTTGCATAATGGATATAACTTTAGTGTACATGGGTTTTATATATATGCAGGCGTGAATAAGTGTCAAATTGAATGTAACAGATCTGCATTCAAGCTTGCAGACTAAATGTATTTTCAACTCAATATTCTCTTGCATAAAAGATGAATGACTTATAAGGCAGAGTTTTCTGAAAATTTTAAGTGTGTGAATGAAAGTTTCTCTGTGTTTATTTATAAGTATTGCACAAATCAAACTAGTTTCTGTGTTCACATCAATCATTAATTTGTTTTCAAGTATGAAGAATATTTTTTTACACAGTCTATACATTTCCTGTGAAATATGAGCATTTCTGTGCGCATAATTATTTTGAATGTTCATGTCACTGTGTAGATAAGTATTATGGCCTGAAACCTTACAAATAGAGATGATGTTACAGCGTATATTTGCTATTAAGATAATGAAAGCTTAATCATTTGTCATAAATGCTTTTAGAGTTAAGTGTATGAAAATGTCAAATGGTTTTGAGTCACTGCTCTATGGATTATGTTTTTTTTTGTCTCTGAGTTGTGTCCCTTGTGTTAGTTTCATATGCCCTCTTTGCCATTTTTCTGATGCAACATCATTCTAAATCATTACTGAATTGATGATAGGCCTATGATATGGGCTGTTGAATGCAAATACAATATACAGGGTACTTGAAAATTTGGTAATATAGTTCTTTGAGGCAAATTACACATGACAAAAGAAATGGAACCAATAGTATAATTGTGATTTGAATTTTAGCGCCTATCACATGTATGTTGCTCAATTTTGTGTGTGTGTGTGTGTGTGTGTGTGTGTGTGTGTGTGTGTGTGAATAGTTAACCAGGGACTTTATCCTAATGGAAAATGGCCATTTAGCAATGACAAAAGGAAAGTAAACGAAACAAAAACAGGGATGGGGGAAATGGGTCAACGATGGCATTGCAAGCAAAAAAAAATGCATTCTGAGTCGACAAGGTGAGACATCGGTGTGATGTTTAAATTGTCAGGAAGTGAGTAAGGAGGACGCACCAGGGTAAGATTTTCATATCCCAACAAAATATGTAGATGTGCTCTCAGAACTTTTTTTATTTGTTAAATCAAAGTACAGTGTATATCCATTACTTTAAGCAGAAGGACTACCTGCACTGATTGCGAGGCAAATTGGAAGGTTGAAGTTTCATTCGCAATTTGAAATCAAGAAAGGGGTTTCCCGAGTCTGAATTTGTGGCTGTTAGCCGGTTGCTTCCTGTTGCTAAATCTAACTAGTACAACAGGTTTGTGCTGCACTCTTCCTCCCAATCATAAAAAGTTTTCAAAATGTGAAGAATCTAGTTGTCCGTGTATATTAATATTGAAAAATAAATGAGATGGAGATCCAAACCAAAGAAGATTAAACAGTGCAGTTTCAAATTCAGTGCCTTTCTGTGTAAAATCCACTTTATCTTTCAGACAAATGAAATCAAAATTATCTTAAAAGGGTAATGTTACAAAAAGTCCAATTCATCTTTCATACAAATGAGATCAATGTTGTCTTAAAAGGGTAAAGTGAAAAAAGTCCATTTCATCTTGCATACAAAAGAGATCAATATAATCTTAAAAGGGTAAAGTTAAAAAGTTCATTTCATCTTTCATACAAATGAGATCAATGTGATCTTAAACAGTAAAGGTGTTTTTTTTTTTAAGTCAATCTTTTCAAATTATGTTCAACCATTATTTTTGTCTCTATGTTTCAAAGATAGTACTGTCAAACGCATCTGTGGCATTCCAATTCTCATGATTTTTGTAGATCTGTTAAAGGTCAGTCCGTCATGCCTAGTGGCTTTTTGGTTTGTGTTTCTTTCATTGTTCATTTTTTTTTGCCATATTTGCGATTACTTCTTTGCTTTTTTCTCCATCATCGGAGAGGATTTTGTTCTTTTCACATTGCATATCAACATTTTCATGTGAGTTTTTTTGTCAGTGTGTGGTCGCCCTTTTTTGTGTGTGTGTAGAGAATGTTGTGTTTGTGAAGCAAGTTTTTGGCTCTGAGCATGAAGAGCGAATTGCCGCATGCAGCATTGTGAAGGTGTGTTGGAGGATTGTTGGTCATTCCAGTAATGTGCCTTGCAGTCTGAATTGTCTGCATTATTTCTTTTGACTTCTAAACTATTCTCATATCTCCCCCTCCCCTTCCATTTTTTTTTTTTCTTTAAATTTTTGGTCAACAACTTAATTTTGAGCTTTTCAAGACATCAAGTACTTTTGTGGCACTTTTAAGTTAAGGCTGTATGTATGACCTAAAGGAAGCCTTGCCTGCAGCTTTTGAAGAGATCAAGGACTTGCTGTGATTGAGCTTTTGAGTTCATACTGTGTGTATGACTTATAAAAAATCTGCAAAGCAGGGGATAAGTTTTGATCGTGTGGTGACAAGTTTTGATGTTGTGTGTGTGTGTGTGTGTGTGTGTGTGTGTGTGTGGAAGCTTCAATATGACCACTTCCCCTTAAAATTCTTGAATCTAGGGTAGGGAGAGGCATGAGAGAAAAGTGTCAGTACATAGATGGTGTATTTCTGTACCCATGTGGATTCCAGTGCTAATTGCTTGGTGTGTGAATCTCGGTAGTGTTGACAGTGTGTATCCGTCCTCGTCCCTAGCAGGGTTCAACAAACAATGCCAGTAGGGGGTTTTTTGTTGGTTTGTAGCATGCTGGACTTTATTTTGGGAAGCGTGTGTTGGGTCCAGTGAAACAGAGTACTGTCAACTTGCCATCTGCTAGTCTGCCTTCTGTCATTGTTGTATATATCATTTTTCCCTCCATGTGTGCTAACTATAATCAGTTGCCTGACATGTTGCTTTTTTAGGGCTTTCAGCTGTGCTGTCCAGGACATGATTCATACAGAATGTGCTGAGTTCAGTCAAGATGACTGGTTTATTTGCCCAGTACCCACACACGCTCACATGTAATCTGTTATTAGATTTGGTTGTTAATCGAGCATTGATGACGTATGTAAAATGTGCAATAAACTGCAATGTGTTGCTGTAAATATTATGCATCTGCAGCTATATATGTGCCTTATAAAGTTCCCCTGTTTTGACGCTCATAGGTTTAGATGTCATCTTGGAAAACCAGATCAGTACAAACTGCACAAACAGGGTAGTAATTAGAATTGTGATAATTTTGTTGTGCACTGCGTTTTTGAAAGTGAAAAGGTTTCATATTGACAAGTTGATTTTTTGGAGTGCTTTTGTTAGGCATTTCCCCCATGACTGGTGTTGATTGGCGTTCATTCCTTGTTAACATTTATTTCCATGTTGAGTTTGATGATTGTTGGTCACTTTCAGTGACCAGTTGTAAATCTGTTATTGTTGCTGATCAGTTAGTTATATTGTTTTATCAGTTGTGTTTGTACCCTCTTTGACAGATAATTGCTGTTGTCTCTCATCAGTAGTAATATGTATCCTGTGGTCATCGGTCTGAAGGTATTGAACATGAAATGGAATCAGAATTAGACCTCCATTTTTGGGAAGGATTGCAGCCACTGATCATTTGCCAGATGTGAAAAAGGCTGGTGTGAATGTCATGTTTTAGTTTGTTAGACCAGATCTTTGATAATGAACATGGTGCTTGTTCACATTTAGACAACTGCGCAAACCAAGTGCAGACAACTGCGCAAACCAAGTGCAGACAACTGCGCAAACCAAGAGCAGACAACTGGGCAAACCAAGTGCAGAAACTGCGCAAACCAAGAGCAGTTGGTCAGCATGCTGGTCAGGATGTAGGTAAGGGTTATTATGATGTGTATGGTCGCCTCTTGTCTGTTGATGTGCTTTGAATCTGCACAGTCTCTGTCTTTGCTCCTCGGCCGATGCCCACATTTGATCCATTCTGAAGACGGGAACGAAACGGTGAGGACAGCAAGCTCGTCCATTTTCAAGACCAATCACGTTACACCATTTGCCCTGCACGTTTCTGTCGTACAAATCCCGAGTAAGACGTGTCTTGGGCAGCCTATTTCAGCCTGCTCTAACCCTTTTGATATGTAAGTGGATGCCCTGCATTTGTGGTTGGACTTTCCATGAGTCTGACCATTGTGGGTGTTTGTGTACATGTGTTGAGGATGGAGGTGAATTTGGAAGAGAAGAAAGAGAGGGAAAAAGGGATGGAAGTGGGGGGGATTGTAGAGACCTGGAGGGAGGAGAGCAGTGGAATATTAGGGAAACAGTGATTGATGGTTTGTATTTTGATGGAGGGAGAGCAGTGGAATAGTAGGGAAACAGTGATTGATGGTTTGTATCTTGATGCTTTTTTTTTCAGATAAAATTGAGACAGTGGTCTGTTTCTAGTTGTTTATATATAGGTGAAATTAGACAGAATGTGAAACCACCCTTTCTAGCCTGGTGCACCCTTTGGTCTCCGCTTGGGTACGTTCAAGCAAAACTGTTTCATCAGTGAAGAACAGAGTTTTCTGAATCATATTTGTGTGTGTCAGGAGTCACAGAACATATCAGTACACTTGAGTATCATTTCATCCATCCTCGTCATTCATCCATCCTCGAGGTTTTCTCCCCTCCAAGATGTCAACGGAGTCTGTGGCTTCAGTTCTGACCAGCTGGTGGCTGTCTAAGGTCTGTTCTTCATTTTAAAAAAGGTGGATCCAACTAGCTCTGACCAAAGGAAGCAAAGTAAAGCAACAACCCTTGGTTGAAGTGGGCTCATTGGCTCGGCAGGGGCAGTTGGCTCTGACAGAGACATGTTCAGTGTTCATTGTCTTCAACAGATCAGCTGCTCACAGGTCAGACATGTAGTGTTCATGCCGCTGGAGTGTATACATATGCATCATAACCTGCTGCATTCATTGTGACCATGTGTTTGCCTAGCCTTCCATCTCTTTACATGTTAGTGGAAGTGTGGATGCCAGTTTTAACATACTGATGACGTTGTGTTATATTTTTTAATCTTTTTTTTCAGGGATCATCATTTTCTTTGAAAACTAATGACAAACTACTAGGGTTTTATTTTACCTGCAGTTACTTGCTGTGTAATATGTGCTCACCATCAGTTAATTAAAACGATGCTTTTATGTGTGGACTCACTGTTTTAGTGTGGGAATGTGTGAATATTTGCACAGTCTCATACCACATCCACCCATGCACTCTTACGCCATGCCACAAAGCTAAAGATGCATCAGTACTCATGCACTCTTACGCCATGCCACAAAGCTAAAGATGCATCAGTACTCATGCACTCTTACGCCATGCCACAAAGCTAAAGATGCATCAGTCAGAAGCTATAGTATGCACTAGCAAATTTCAACACCCTATTGGGAATCTACTCAGGTAAATAACACTGTATACAGAATACCATTACTCATTTTTCAAAATAGAGCGACTGATGGCGGAGAACGAAGCAAGATGTAGAAAGAGTGGGGTTAGTAGTTGCCGCCAAGGACATGACAAAAACAAGCTCAGGACAAGACACGATGCATTTCGACCTCTTGGGTCTTCTTCAAGCAAAACAATAGATAGATCACATTTAACATTTAGGACAGTACAAACAAAGAACGAAGAGAGACTTATATGATGTCCATGTGGTGCGCTATGAAGAATGGCCGCCAGAAGGAAATGACAGAGAGGGGATTAAAGGAGAGGAAAAGGAGGGGGGGGGGGGGGGGGGGGGGGGGGTGGGGGAGGGGGGGGGGGGAGGCGATGGGGGGGTTGTGTGGTTAGTTTAGTGGGATGGTGTGGTATATGTGACGGTTGTGGTTAAGATAGATTGATGATAATGCTGAGGGGGGGGGGGGGGGGGTTGAGATACATATATATATATAAAAAAAAAAATATATATATATATATATAGAAGGGATGGTAATAGTAATAATGATAGTGCTAGTAATTATAATAAATAAGTAGAAGAATAAAATCAGACTAACTGTAATTTAAATTTTTAAAAAAAAGGGGGGTGGTGGGGGGAGGAGGGTAGTGTGTGTGTGTGTGTGTGTGTGGGGGGGGGGGGGGGGGCAAGAGAAGGAGAGCTCATATATCTACATCCACTATGAGTGGGGGGGGGGTGTGGGAGGTTCATACAAATAGTGCTGTTGAAAGAGTAAAACAATGCTGTGGGATGATGTTTATTGTAACAGGTGAAT
Organism: Conus betulinus; assembly: GCA_016801955.1. Taxonomy (NCBI): domain Eukaryota; kingdom Metazoa; phylum Mollusca; class Gastropoda; order Neogastropoda; family Conidae; genus Conus; species Conus betulinus. The sequence continues at coordinate 667,055 of JADBJO010000448.1, forward strand.
AATGTGTTGGCGTTAATGTGCAGATGTTGGTTGAGAAAAGATAGCAATGCTCAATGAGAAACAGGGTATCATGTGTACATTCACACACACTCACACACACACACACACACACACACACACACACACACACACAAAAGGAAGGGAGGGGAGGAGGGCCACATGTAAACAGTATTATGGGTGAGTTATGATGGTAATGGGACTAACTGTTGAAGGTTGTCACACATATTCACACACGCACATACACATATATGTATATGCATGTATATATATATATATATATATATATATATAAAAAAAAAACAAACTTTCATTTATCAGTCACTGATGGGTGATGATCAAGTGAGATCAACAGCACCATAGGAAGGTCTTCTTCTCCGTTCACTTAGGCAGGAATCCTGGAGGTACTGGCAAAGGCTGCAGCATGGTGAAGGCCCTCTAGTGGTCAGTAAAGTTCTGTACCCATTGGTGTGTTGGCAGGCTAGGTTTCCACTTATAGTGCCGCTGGGAATGTTCCGCTGTCACTGGGGCGGCATGGATAAACTGAAGACTCGCCAGTGTAGAATATTGTGGAGATGTGATGTCACAGTCTGGAGCGCCCTGTTCTCAGTCCCACAATGATGGATCTTCTTCTTCTTCGTTCACTTAGGCAGGAGAGTCCTGGAGGTACTGACGGAGGCTTCTGTATGGTGAAGACCCTCCAGTGGTCAGTGAGTTTTTGCACTCATTGGTGAGTTGGCAGGCTAGGTTTCTAGTTTGGGTTTACCTGGGAATGTTCCGCTGTCTCTGGGGTTGTACTGCATTGACAGATTGATTTCTCACAGGTGTGGAATACAGTGGACCTGTGATGTTAAAGTCTGGAGAGCCCTATCCTGAGTCTCACAATGTTCACTTGGTCTGATCTGGGCATCCGGTAGTATGCATCCCTCTTGTTGAAGTCTGGTGCTGCTCAAGTCATCCTCCTATTTGTCTCCTTGGAAATACTTCTGATTTATTCCAAGGAGGCTACCTTTTACAGTTGGGGCTGCTGTCCTCCTTCCTTTGTCAATTGGTCAGCTTCTTCATTTCCATATATAGTGCAGTATGAAGGTGTTCACTGGATGGGAGTATTTTCAGTGACTGATAAATGGTGATCATTTTAGATCAGTAGTACCATAGGATGATGATTATTGTTGTATAAGTGGAAAAATGTAGTGGTGATGGAGCAATGGTGCAAGTTTGGGGTATAAAGGAAAATATCAATGACCTGTGGGTGATGCTCATTGGCATGGGTGAGATCAATAGTACTGAGGGTGAAGGTCATTGTGGTAAGTGGAATAATAAGGTGCATTAGTATAATGTTGCAGGTTGGGAAAGAGGGTGGAGGGGGGGGGGGTAGGGGTAGATGATTGATGGGTGATTATCATGGATCATTTGGGGTAAACAGTACTGTAGGATGATGAGAAATGTGTGTATAGGTGGGATAAAGTTGTGGTGCTGGTGTAAAATGCTGGTAGGGGAAATGGGGGAGGTGTTCAAAGATGGGTGGATGATGATCATGGTCAAGGTGTAGGTATGATCCATAGTGGTGTAGGGTGATGGTGATTTTTGTAAAAGGAGTAGGGTAGTGTATTTGCAAGTATGATAATGCCAATGGGGGAATAAAGGAAATGGTCAATGACTGATGGATGTTGATCATTGAGATGAGATCTACAGTGCTATAGGGTGGTGACCATTGTCATAAGTGAAATAATGTCGTGGCAGTGATGTAGTAATGCTGGTTGGGGGGAAAAAAAAAAAAGGGGGGGGGGGGGGGGGGGGGGGGGGGGGGGGGGGGGGGGGGGGGGGGGGGGGGATAAAATTGATGATTCATGGATAATTGGTCATTGTCTTAAGTGGGACAAACAGTAATATAGGATGATAACCATTGTCATAAGTGAAATACTGTGGTGGCATTGATGTAGTAATGCTGGTTGGGGGTGGGGGGAGAAAAAAAGGAATAAAATTGATGATTGATGGATAATTGGTCATTGTCGTAAGTGGGACAAACAGTGATATAGGATGATGATCATTGCCATAAGTGAAATAGCATGATAGCATTGGGATGACAATGCCAGTTGAGTTTAAAAAAAAAGAAAAAAAAGGCTTTAGGTGGGGAGAGCAGCACACGCATATGCATAATACATGCACGCACACACATGTACGCACACACACACACACACAATGGTACATATGTACACAGGCACATCCACACGCACATACACATATATACATATGCCATTAAAAAAAAAAAGGGGTGGGGGGGGTGGGGGGAATGGCAAACGCAGGATATCTTATGGGTGGTGGTAATAACGATTGTGGGTCATATATGGGAATCCGTAGTAAAAGCAAAAAGAAAAAAAAAAAACATCATACACACACACTCAACAAAACACATGTACACACATCTAAGCATACCTATATGGGAGAGGGGAGACACAAGCCCCTTTAGTATACTTGTGCACAGAGGGGTGGGGTGGTGAACATGATGTGGACAGAAGAAAGGAAGTGGTCAGGGGAGGAAAAGTGAGTAAAGGGGATGTGGTGGTGGTGTGTATATGTGTGTGTGTTGGTGGAAGATATGCCAACTGGTGTTGAAGTGGTGGGTACGTGTGTTAGGTTGGATATTGATGCCTTGGGGGTGTAGTGTGCCCAGTTTGGCAATGAGGTGGGATTCTTGAGTGTGTGCGTTCAAAGCTGTCACTCTGTGAATGCCAGAGTGCCAAGACTTTGACATGGTTGATGTTGTGTGTGGGTGTGGTTGAAGTGTAAGGCAACGGGTTTGGGTCGGTGGTGCCAGATATCAGCCAGGTGTTCAGAGATGCGTGTCTCAAGTGTCTGTGATGTAGATCTTGCCACACAGCTGGCAGTGCATGGCATATATGATGTTGTGGCTCTGACATGAGAATGTGCGTTTGATTGTGAAGGGTG
>JADBJO010000448.1:675000-685000 GCA_016801955.1 Conus betulinus
GCACAACCACCACCCTCACCCTTCCCTCACAGGTGATAGGGCGAGGACAGGGCGTTAGGAGTGGGGGGAGGAGAAGGTAGAAGGGCGAAGAAAAGGAGAAGAAGGCTGTAACCAGAGGGAAGCGGGCCTAACTATCCATACAAGCGGCATACAAGGGAGATTATACTACTCCTTCACAAAGGCCAGCGCTAAAACAGTCATACTGAACACCGAGTTTGACTACGAGTCATACACAGTACGTTTCATTTCACAATAAATACAGAAAGTGGCACGACTGGTATGCTTGTGTAAGCTGGTTTAAAAAAAAAATGACATGACACTCTAAGCATTTGATGTTGATGTAGACTTGAACAACGAAGAAGCAGTTTCCCCCCCCCCCCCCCCCCCGCAATGATTTCACAACTTCACACACGTTTCCAGACAGAGCGGGTATTGGAACACACCATCTCATCTCACAAGAATGATGACGCCTGCAATGGCCTAAACATAGAACTTCATCTCTCCGTGTCACAGTCTAAAGGCATAAACGTGGTGCAGTTCATCAGCTCCCCCAAACAAACTTTCTTTAGACCTATCATCTCAACCTCCCGGTTTCCAGTGGGAAATGAACAGACAGTACTGAGAAGGAAACACGACGCAAAGCCAAGCGCTTGCAGTTCTTCGCACAGGACAGCTGGACGCTCTATTAGACACAGACATCACCGACACTGACTAAAGGTCTTCCACGAGAAGCTGGTCAGGTGTTGCCACACACTGTTGCTACTTTGAACTCCTGTCAGACACACTAAACGTTCCAACTGTGAACGTACCAACTACTGAACACTCTGGTAAGATGACGTGAACAGTGATCAGCTATGATGGAGCATGTCTCAGTTTCAAAAGATGATGACTTCACCAGAATTCAAGTCCGGCTTGGTCTGCCGGATGGCACTGATTCAACGTGTTCACTACTTATTGCAACATTCACTGATTCAACGTGTTCACTACTTATTGCAACATTCACTGATTCAACGTGTTCACTACTTATTGCAACATTCACTGATTCAACGTGTTCACTACTTATTGCAACATTCACTGATTCAACGTGTTCACTACTTATTGCAACATTCACTGATTCAACGTGTTCACTACTTATTGCAACATTCACTGATTCAACGTGTTCACTACTTATTGCAACATTCACTGATTCAACGTGTTCACTACTTATTGCAACATTCACTGATTCAACGTGTTCACTATTTATTGCAACATTCACTGATTCAACGTGTTCACTATTTATTGCAACATTCACTGATTCAACGTGTTCACTACTTATTGCAACATTCACTGATTCAACGTGTTCACTACTTATTGCAACATTCACTGATTCAACGTGTTCACTACTTATTGCAACATTCACTGATTCAACGTGTTCACTACTTATTGCAACATTCACTGATTCAACGTGTTCACTACTTATTGCAACATTCACTGATTCAATGTGTTCACTACTTATTGCAACATTCACTGATTCAACGTGTTCACTACTTATTGCAACATTCACTGATTCAACGCGTTCACTACTTATTGCAACATTCACTGATTCAACGTGTTCACTACTTATTGCAACATTCACTGATTCAACGCGTTCACTACCTATCGCAACATTAACTTATTTCAAAGGTAATGATTATATTATTACCGTAGTGAAAATCTTGTGTGTTTTTATTTATCATGACGCTATGTTTTCTATGCATGCTTTTTTTCCCCTCAAAAAGTCCTTAACTTCTTTCCGATCGCGGGCTGTGTGTGTGTGTGTGTGTGTGTGTGTGTGTGTGTGTGTGTGTGTGTGTGTGTGTGTGTGTGTGTGTGTGTGTGTGTGTGTGTGTGTGTGTGTGTGTGTGTGACACAAGACTGATCTGCAAATTACGTAAACGCTATTTTTTTTTTTTTTTTTTTTTTTTTTTTTTTTTTTAAACTCATCAGCAGCGTATTGTCTTTTGCATCTGCTATCTATTTGTAGCTCTTGGATTCCACGTCAGTCACGCCCTCCCTCGGCAAGCCACTGTACTACTGGACACTGACTGGAGAGACCTGGGGGTTGGAGATATCATCCGTGCGACGACGTTGGCAACTGGGGGGACTGCTAACGAAGGGGTTGATCTACGGTCACCTTGGCTGCACAATACTCCATTCACCTGCATACCAGGTGGATATCATAGGTGTACACAGACTGTGTGGGGACACTGGTCAAGCTGCGTGACAGCACACAGGAGACAGCATCGTGCAGCAGACACGGAATGGTTTGCACGGCTTGATCATGACACATTGCATTGCCAGCGGGTCTGATGTACAGCCAGCTACTTCGCGGTGATAATGTCCCCCTTTTTAAAGTAATAATCTTTTGATGTTAGAAACAACTGCAACGTACAGAAACAAGTGTGTGTGTGTGTGTGTGTGTGTGTGTGTGTGTGTGTGTGTGTGTGTGTGTGTTGTTTTGATGACAGATGAATAAAGAGAGAGGAGTCAATCTTGTCACTATCAACACCTGAGCAATGGTAGACGAAGGGACAAATGAGGCGAGCATAAAAAACACCTTAGTGTGCACTGCAGACACGTGTCAGATCTATCTTTTCCTCAGTGACACAAGCACAAAACAGCCAGCTGACAAACAGAGATTACATTCCAGCCATCCTTGTTTTACCACAAGACAGAACGATGATCCGATTCGGGCTAAATGCCAAACAGCAAATTTTGTAAACACAGAGTCTGTTACCACCCCACTCCCTCACTTCAAGAAAAAACGATTACAGAACGATTCAGATGATCTCTTTTCCCAAAGGGGAGCATTTCAGAATGTGTCAGCGAAGCTTCTTCTGCTCGGTATGAAAGGCACGTGATGCAGAGAGGTGTATAACTGGTATAAAAAGTAAGGCAGCAAAGAACCATCTACTGTTGCTGTGTCTAGGTCATCAGGATCAATCAAATGACACAGACAGAACACACATGGAAGACTTGGTGATAACAGACACAAATCGACAACCTTCCTGGCGTGAGTATTGGACCGGTACACAATTCTAACATAACGTGTGGTGAATACAATTCACAACGACAGAAAACAGAACGACTGTCAGTAAACAAAGACAACAAAAGCATACCCGCGGATACTCTCTTCTTCACCACAACGAAGCTTATCCGACCAAAAGAAGACTGGGTTATCTGCAGAAACCAAACATCAAACTCACTTTTCTGACGATGTCCAGACATCACACTGCTTAGCCAACGCTCAGTTGCAGAACTCACGTCTCGGAAACACCGCTCGCACAGTGTACCCAGATGACAGAGATATCCATCGTTAGAGGACATCTACACACTGTGTATGTATTACATTTTGACATTCAGTGAGACTGAATTTTTAGTATTATGTATTTTCTTGAGAAAAGTTCACTGCTTGCTTACAAAACCTGATGTGATCAAAAGCACATTGGATAGCTAGACCTTGACTGACTGAAGGAATGCTGGTGGTTCAACGAATTAGTTAAACTGCTGAAAATCGACTTTGCTTTTTCCAGTTAAACTTCGACTAGGATGACCAGATTTACCAAAGTATTTTCCAATATGCAGACAACGTTTGCGAACATTTATAACTTACATGAAATTTAACGTAGCTTGGCCTAATTTGAGAGCCGAATACAGCTGAAATATGTCCAGTTTCTGTAGGAAAAGTCTAAAAACAAGAGAAGAAAAACTTTTCGAAACGATGCTGACGCTAAAACAAGAGAAAAAGAACTTTTCGAAACGACGCTGACGCTAAAAACAAGAGAAAAAGAACTTTTCGAAACGATGCTGACGCTAACAACAAGAGAAAAAGAACTTTTCGAAACGATGCTGACGCTAACAACAAGAGAAAAAGAACTTTTCAAAACGATGCTGACGCGAGAGAGTGCTGCAAAGGCGCGAGGCGACAACGAGTACAAGGTGAAGAAGGCTACAGAACCCCAAAAGCCAGTCCCACTTCCCGCCCTGCCCCGGCTGACACGTGACAGACGCTGAAGCTTCTCCCCTGCAGCAGAGAGGGACCATCGGGTCCTCAGGGGCCGAGGCAACAGCGGAGAAGCAGTCCCTGCCCTCTGGCACCACACAGGCTCAGGCCGCAGGCGGCAGCAGTTCCTCTCCAGGGCCCTACCTCTCCACACGCCTTAGGCCCCCTGGCCTCTCCCTCGCCTGTGGCCCCCTCACCGGAGGTACCCTCGCCCAGAGCCTCGTCCCGTCAGGGGCTCCGACACGCCGGCCTCGGGGTCCTGGGAGGAGGCCGGGGCAGCCTTGGAGGACTTGCCCTTGGTGAACTTGGGCGCCTTGAAGATCTTGCTGTCCAGCACCTTGGGCTTCTCCAGCTTGCCCTGGGCAAGGGGAAATACGCCGACACGATATAGTCTGGTCCTGAGTGACTTGATTAACTTAAGCACATTTAGCAACAAAGAAACGCATACAGAATGTACTTTTTATGTCTCATCCCTCGAGAACGACAACGGTCTTCATCACGAAAAGTGGCAATGGCAGCAGCCAAGTCACAAATAAAACAACAGAAGCATTCATAGCACACATAATCCATTGCAACATCATAAGGTGTTTGATCTGAAAGAAAAGTATCATAAGATAAACGAGCGGACAACGAAAGTAACAACTACTAGAAGTGTAACGTATGGGTAAAAAAAATAATAAAAAAAAAGAAGGCAGAGAGAGAGAGAGACAGACAGAGAGAGACAGACAGACAGACAGAGAGAGACAGGGAGAAAGGGGAGAGAGAGAGAGGGGGAGAGAGAGAGAGAGGTGACGGGGGGGGGGGGGGGGGCAACTACATCAGATAGACAAAATTTGATGTCTGAGTTTGGTATAACCACCAATAGCTTCAACGGTTATCATTTCCTTCGTAGAAAAAACCCCAAGAATTATATAATTCCTCAAAAAATGTACTCACAGATGACGAGCAGCAGCAGCAGCAGCAGCAGCAATATAAGTAACAGCAGCAGAGAAAACAGGAGCATCAGCAGTAGCAGAAGCAGCAAAAGTAAGAATAGAAGTAGCAGTAGCAACAGCAGCTAAAGTAGTGGCATCAGCAACGGCAGCCGTAACCGTGGCAGCAATAGCAGTACTATAACAGTGGCAGCAATAGCAGTACTATAACAGTACGCAGCAATAGCAGTACTATAACAGTAGCAGCAATAGCAGTACTATAGCAGTGGCAGCAATAGCAGTACTATAACAGTGGCAGCAATAGCAGCACTATAACAGTAGCAGCATCAGGAGTAGCAGCAATAGCAGTACTATAACAGTAGCAGCAATAGCAGTACTATAACAGTAGCAGCAATAGCAATACTATAACAGTAGCAGCAATAGCAGTACTATAACAGTAGCAGCAATAGCAGTACTATAACAGTAGCAGCATCAGGCCAGTATTATCAAGAGTCGGTGTTGATGCGTTATCATCAAAAACGGTTTATACTACTGCTGCTGCTACTACTACTGCTGCTACTAATGCGACTGCGACTACTACTATTACCACCACTACTACGACTACTATAACCACGACTACTGCATCTACGACGACTACTACCACTACTGTTACCACTACCACTAGTTAATACTAGAAGTAGAATTTTATACTCTATTCGCAAATTACTTCAAACAACGAACACCGTCTCTCCCCCCCCCCCCCCCCTCCTTCCCAACTTCCCCGTCCCCTCCCACCACAGACACCCCCCTGCCCACCCCTACCCCTCCCTGTCTTCTGGCCTCCACTCCCAAGCACCCCCCCCCCCCATCCCTCCCCTCTCCTCCCCCCCCCCCCTCGCCCCCACTCCACCCAGTTCCCCGTCACTTCCCGCGCACCTTGGTGGCGATGGTGTGGTAGATGATCTCGATGATGAGGCCGACGATGGCGACGATGAAGCCGAGGAAGAGGATGAGGATGGCCACGGACATGTCCCTCAGGGTGACGGGGTAGATGGGCAGCGAGGAGAGGCTGTCGCCTTTCTGGGAGAACTCGCGCCCGTCGATGTGCGAGCACTCGCCGGAGAAGCGCCACCAGCGGTGCTCGATCTCGCGCAGCTCTCCCTTGGCCTTCATCTCGTCCAGAGCCTTGTCCAGCAGGGAGCCGATCACGTGACCCTTCTGGGTGGCCAGGGCGTAGGACTGCAAGACGGGGAAGGGGCAGAGAGAGAGAGAGAGAGAGAGAGAGAGAGAGAGAGAGAGAGAGAGAGGAGAGGGAGAGAGAGAGAGAGAGAGAGAGAGAGAGAGAGAGAGAGATGTTTAGATATACATGGTGGAGTTCAGTTGGATTGGGGAGAGAGAGAGAGAGAGAGAAAGTGAGAGACAGAGACAAGACAAGACAAGACAAGACAAAATTCTTTATTTACGAGGATAATAGATAAGCACTGACGTACTTTTTTACATCCAGTCCTCGCCCTGAGTAGGGACTACAACATGCAGTGAAATGAGATAATGTAAGAAAAGCAAACAAGCAAACAAGGCGGTCATGCAATCATAATGGAACATCAAGTGAAAATAAAAGAGAAATTAACATAAAAAAAAATAATAATAACAACATAACAATAATAAACTAACAAATAAAATTAGATAAAAATGAAAATAACAATAACGAAGGGGGAGAGAGAGTGGAGGTGGGAGGTGGGCTGAGCTTGGGAAATATCTATAAATGTACCCCAACATACAAAAATTAGCATGTATAACAGCAGACAGTAAAATGAAAATGACAAAGTACGTACCTAATTTTGAACACACACATACAAGCACGCACGCACGCACGCACAGAGAGAGAGAGAGAGAGAGAGAGAGAGAGAGAGAGAGAGAGAGAGAGAGAGAGAGAGAGAGAGAGAGAGAGAGAGAGACAGAGAGAGACAGAGAGAGAGAAAGAGAACCCCACTCTTTCCTCCGCCGAGGGAAAAGAAGGAAAAAACGAATACAAAATTAAAAAAAAAAAAGGAAAAGAAAAGACAGATCCCCAAAAACTTCTAAATTAAGTCATTTAACGATGATGATGATGATGATAATAATAATAAAATATAATAATAATAGTACTGATGATAACAATGATAATAATAATAATAATGAAAAAAAAAATGGTGACGACGACAAAAACAATAATAACAACAACAACAATAATAACAAAAATAATAAACAACAACAAAAGTAGTAATAATAATGATAATGACGACTACGACTACGACTACGACGACGACGACGACGACGACAACGATGATGATGATGATGATGATGACAACGATGATGATGATGATGATGATAATGATGACGACAACGATGATGATGATGATGATGATGTAAAATTCATGATGATGATGATGATGATGATGATGATGATGAAAAATTCATGATGATGATGACGATGATGATGATGATAATGATCGTGGTGGTGGTGGTGGTGGTGGTGGTGACGACGAAAAGATAAGTTTTTTAAATGGACATGTCTAATATGACGGATTGTTGTCATAGCTTTGCAGAAAACATTGGCTCTTGGGGACCTCAAGCGTCAATGTGATAAATGTCACCATACCAATCCATTCACATTGTGGGATCTTTCCAACATCCACTGTTATCAATAAACAGACTAAGCTAACACTGAAGCCAAGCAGATGCTAGATTCAGCTTAGTCCAGAGGTGAAAATGATTCTGTTCGTTATTGCAGACTTTACCAGTCCTTTGTTTCATCTGCCTATGTTCCTGTACTCTGCAAGCCCTTTATGAAAAATGCCAATTTCGCACGTGCAATTTTTTGTGACTAAACAAGGAATCTTAGGGGAACATGTAGGTCTCAAAAGGGCATTGTCCTGTGAAAACAGGTAATTATATCGTGAAAACAATCATTTTCCCGTGAAACAGACGATTCTTCCCGGAAAACAGCTATTTTCTGGGGAGAACACTTGCAGTCCTTTGAAAAAAATGCTGATACTGGAGAAAATCCTTCACCCATCAAAAAGACAACTTTCCGGGGAAAACTGCTCGTTGTGTCAGTTAACCAGTTACATTTCTGTGTAAAGAGTCAATTATCCTGATGAAAAAAAGGATTCACCCTATAAACTACTACCTTTTTTTATGAAAAGCAATGACTTTTCTGTACAAAAAGCAGTCATTAAAAAAAAAAAAAGAAAAGAATTCAGCTATTTCTACATTAAAAATTAAAAAGCGCGATGACATCAAACACGAAAGCTACATGTATTTGTGAAATAAGGACTGAATCCAGTGAAGATGAAGTGACTGTTAATCTATAAAATACCGTGACAGACAAAGGTAAAGGGGCGCAGAACGAGGAAGTGAAGTGGTGGAGGCCAGACGTGGAGAAAGGGGAATGTGGATCTCAGAGGGCGAGGAAGTGAAGTGGTGGCGGCGAGGCGTGGAGAAAGGGGAATGTGGATCTCAGAGGGCGAGGAAGTGAAGTGGTGGCGGCGAGGCGTGGAGAAAGGGGAATGTGGATCTCAGAGGGCGAGGAAGTGAAGTGGTGGCGGCGAGGCGTGGAGAAAGGGGAATGTGGATCTCAGAGGGCGAGGAAGTGAAGTGGCGGAGGCCAGATGTGGAGAAAGGGGAATGTGGACAGCTCTGAGGGCGGTTGTGGGTGGAAAACCCAGTATAGAGAGCAAATGGGGGGCCAGAATAGCTCAGTGGGTAGAGCGCCGGACTCGTAATCTAAGGATTGCGGGTTCGAATCTCCGCCGGGTCGTTTCGGTACAGGGGGATTTTTCCCTCGAAGTTAACATTAGCTCTGACTCCATTTCCCATACAGTCCTTCAAATAAGACCACAAACGAGGTTCCGTGTGTGAACGCACGCATATCATCTTGCACACATGTAAAATCCCATCTCCAACTTTCGGAAGAGAAGGACAGTTTGGCCGTTGGTATGGATGACACGTTACACATAGCATGCATCTTCCCTGAAGATGGAGTATGGCTGCCTCAATGGCGGGATAAAAAAAAAAACGGTCATACACACAAAACTCCACTCCCTTTGTTGGGGAGATGGGATTAATACTTGCCTGTCTATACAGGGAGTGTCCGCATGAGTATCAGCCTGCGTACGCAGAAGAAGAAGAGAGCAATGAATATGTGAGCACGTTAACATGCCTTCTTCATGTCCGGGTACAGACGGTTAGCTTGCAAGAATGAGCCGGTTGAACAGAGTGCATTGGGACAGATTTACCAAGGGACCTCCATGCCGGTCACCGGGTCGCAAACGATGCTAGGAATGACGGGATAAGACTGTGGCATTCTGGGTGATGATAATGAAATGAGTGACAGTGATAATGATGGTTTTAGTAACTTGGGTTGACGGTGATTTGGGGCTAGTGTGGAGATAATGGTAGTGGTGACAATGATTGAAAATTTTTTTCACAGCACATTTCATTGTTTATGTGTAAAGTTACAGTATAACTGATTAGAAACCAGTCATGAATATTTCGTTGTATTTGCACATTGCCTCTCTTGTGCTCTGGGCATATGCATGCTGGAGATTAAAAAAAGGAAAGCTTGAAACTTTTTTTTTAATTCTTTTCTTGGGGAAGAACCCCCCCCCCCCCTTTCCCACCCCATACAAGTATTTTGACCCTTAACCCCTAACAAGCAGAATATGTGTGAGACTGCATCCTCGGATGCTTGTCGTATGGTGTCTTTTTCTTTCTTTCTTTCTTTTCTTTTATTCATACATCTCTTTCTTCATTTGCTTGTTTATTTATTTATCTGTTTAATTATCTATGTATTCATTTATTAATTCATTTACTTATTTATCTATATATCTGTTCATTTATTCATTTGACCCTGCTGCCTTGATTCAAACCTGCACGTGCAGAATGGTGGCGTCGCTGAAGGCCAAGTCGCATAGTGACAGATGTCGTGGCCATTTAGCCATTCAACACTTGCAGTAAGTTGACAAATTCAAAATTTATGACATTTGGTTTGGTTCCTTCTCCACCAGCAGTAGCCGAGACTTTCTCA
>JADBJO010000448.1:690000-692500 GCA_016801955.1 Conus betulinus
GTACACGTGCTTAGTATGTGGGAGGAGTACATGTGCTAAGTATGTGGGAGTACATGCGCTTAGTATCTGGGAGTACATGTGCTTAGTATGTGGGAGTACATGTGCTTAGTATGTGGGAGTACATTTGCTGGAAATGAATGGCGTATTATGTTTTTTGTTTCTTTCTACCTAATCAACAAAGCAGAACAGCTGTAAGGGAAGTTCATGTCCAAATGACGACAACAAAGCATGACAGCTGTAAGGGAAGTTCATGTCCAAATGACGACAACAAAGCAGGACAGCTGTAAGGGAAGTTCATGTCCAAAATGACGACAACAAAGCAGGACAGCTGTAAGGAAGGTAATGTCCAAATGACGACAACAAAGGAGAGGAGGAAGAAAGATCACCGTCACAGAACCTGAAGAGTCATATGGAAACATGATGATGTCAAAATGCCATGAACAGAAGAAAACAGATATCCCGGTCAACAAAACTGGTTTGTTACATAGAAAGGTAATAACGCGAAGAAACGAAGTCTACGGCTATTGCCATGATAGCAGTATTCAATGTCAAAAGATCTCTATTAGAGATTAAACATACACTCGCAGGCAAGCACACACACACACACACACACACACACACACACACACACACACACACACACACACACACACACAAGCAGACTGTTATGTAGAAGATCGCGCTGTTCACGCTCGCCCGCACGCACGCACACACACACACACACACACACACACACACACACACACACACACACACACACACACACGCACATACACACACACGCATGCACGCACGCACGCACTCACGTACACACACACACACACACACACACACACACACACACACACACACACACACACACACACACACACACACACACACACACACACACACACACACACACACACACACACACACACACACACACACACACACACACACACACACACACACACACACACACACACACACACACACACACACACACACACACACACAAGCAGACTGTTATGTAGAAGATCGCGCTGTCAAAAAGTTCACGTTTAAGATTTTCTTTTTTTTTTCGTGAAAGCATGAAAGTATTAATACCAATTAACCATGTGAACCACGAGGACATTTTGTTTGTCAAAACTGATGTTGATTCCTTTTGGCAACGGCAGTCAAACAAACTCTATGATCAAGAAACAGCACTATTACTAGCAGGATCTGTAGAAGTGAAACTGTAAGCTTAGTACATCAAAGGGTAGGACACTATCAGGATTTGTAGAAATGAGCCTGTAAGCTTAGTACATCAAAGGGTAGGACAGAAAAAGTCAACAGACTGAGGTACAAGAAGTCGCTCTTTTTAAAACAAGTGAAGTGTTAAACCATCTAGGAATTTAAGATACATCACAGAATGAATTTATAGACCGGGTAACATGTATTAATATACACCGTTATGATCCAAAGTATTGGTGGATGTTTCGCACTTTCATTTCAATCACATTTCTTCTTTTCTTTGGTTGTATCCAAATCAGTGTGACAGATAGATGAATAATCAAACTAATTTTTTCAACTAGGCAAAACTTTTACTGGGGGAAAAAAAATCGATATGACGAATTCAAAGAGAAGCAACTTGTGTTAGCGGGTGGAAAACAGCCACAGTTGCTTCCCTTGCATCATTCCCCCACACAGAACTGCGCTCATTCAATGGCCAAAATAGGTTGTTAGCACACAATGAAGGGTGGGGAGGATGTAGGAGTTACCTGGATTCAGACCCCCCCCCCTCCCCGTCCCCGCAATTTTGCTTAAAGCTGGTGTGGCAGATTTTATAGTTTCAGGATGGGGCTTCGATGTCAATTTTACATCTTTAACATACTTCAGCTTCCGAAATCGTTACCCATAGATTCTTACAGGAGCCCGAGGCTCTGCGTCTGGACCTGACAGGGTCCTTCACCATCCCCTGCACCTCCAACGTCAGATTCTTCCCCTTTTTCCCTTCCCCCCTCTCCCGACCTCGCGGTACAGAAGCCCGGGTCTAGACATGCAGCGCCCTCTCCCAGCCAGATGCCGGGCTGTGTTCCAGCAGGTGCCAGACACGCCACCCACCTTGTCCACACCTCTCCGATCATGCCGCTCCATCCGTCCGCCCCCTGGCTGCCGTACTTCTCGTCGGCGGCGATGCGGAACTTGTACTCGAAGCCCACCTTGCTGGCCAGGGCGTCCATCAGGTCCTTGATGTAGCCCACGTAGCGCGCGCCTCGTCCGAGTTCAGCTCGCGCATGATGAAGGGCGGCTGGAAGAGGAAACAAACGCATGCACCACAGGGGCTTTACTAGACAGCCACAACATCACAGTTAAACGTGAATTAGAACAAAAAGATGATAACAACGATAACATCTCTTTTCTTACACTGCCAGTTTTCCCAGATGAATATAATCCATAGCCCAAGAATAGCAGGTACGATTAACGTCCAATATATCAGCCTAAGGTTCTTTCCAAACTGTCGTCTATGTGGAGT
>JADBJO010000448.1:702500-704189 GCA_016801955.1 Conus betulinus
GTAAAGATGGCGACGCCCAGACAGTCGGCAAAATAACTGTGCTGCTTCGATCCACTGTCAAAATCGTTGCCATGGATCTCGGGGAACTGAACCAGATCCATCGTGACTGAAGCGGTACTCCTCTTGATTCGTCGGCATCAATTCTAAAGTTGGAAACCGATGGATCTTTGTGCGCGTGTGTCACTTTCGCGTTCGTGTGTCGATTCCTTTGGAAGCCATGCTGGTGATTATGCTAAAACAGAGAGGATGTGACGTCACAATCTTTCATTCTCTTGAAAATTCGTCACATCGAGAGCTAACGTTGAGAATAGATTCCTACACACACTAAAATCGATCCTCTACATTTGAGGATAAAGTTGGTAGCAGACATTCTGAGGACAAAAGACACAGGAAGGGAAAGATATACCTCCCATCCTTCTGCCCCTCCCTTCCTCCCCCCCCACCCCCCTCCGTGCACACCTGCTTCCTTCAAACACTCTCCTTCCATCTTTGACTTTGACAACTGTTTTCGGGGAATCAAATGCATGATAGGTCGTCAATCTTTAATCGCTCATTCAAAAATCATGTCTGTGCTGGTGAACACTCATCTATAGGTGGTCTTTGCTCCTCAATCTTGAAATTGAAACCACACACACACACCACACACACACACACACACACACACGCGCGCGCGCACGCAACGCACGCACGCACGGCACGCTCACACACACACACACACACCACACACACACACACCACACACACACACACACACACAAACACACCACACGATTGCTATATGTAAAGCCAAGTGTTAAAGGCATCACAAAGGGAGCGGAGAACAAAATGAAGATGTGTGTGTGCGCGGCTGTGTCCATCAGACAAGTGAGTGAGAGAGGAAGGGACAGTGGAGCGGCAAGGGGTGGAGGGAAGTGGGACTGGGTTGCGTGCTTTCTGTGATCAGTCTTCACATGATGCCAGAGAGGTCGTTTGATCTCAGCCCCCAACAAAACCTTGCGCCAGGGGACGGGGGAAGGAGGACGAAAGGAAATCGTGCTAGTTAGAGAACGCGTCCAGATACGCCAGGTGTGTGTGTGTGGTGTGTGTTTGGGTGTGTGTGTTGTGTGTGGGTGTGTGTGTGCTGTGTGTGTTGTGTGACCGATTGCGGGTAATGTGTGGTGCGTGTATTTTCTCTTCTCTCTCTCTCTCTCTCCTCATCCCCTCTCTCTCCTCTCTCTCTCTCTCTCTCTCACACACACACACACACACACATCAGCACCCACACACACAGATACACACACCACCCCCCCCACCCACACACACACACCCACACACACATACAACACACACCACACACACACATCACACACACCCACACACACACACACACACACGGGTGTTGTTTTTTTTCCGTCCCCCACCCACCCCCTGATGTGTACGGAAAGGCTGCAGCTCGCCATACATGATTGCTTGAACTCTTGACGAGGGGAAAAACCCTACACGGATCTTTGAAAAGAAAGAATAAAATCAAAAAAGAAAACGGAAAAGAACAAGGGAAAAGAAAGGCTGGCAATAGCCTCTCTCTCTCTTCTCTCTCTCTCTTCTTCGCGAGCGATGCGGAGCGACGCCGCGCGCGCATGCGAGTGTGCTGCTGTGTGCGTGCGAGCGAGCGAGAGTGCGTGAGTGCGTGAGTGCGTGCGTGCGTGATGT
>JADBJO010000449.1:5000-7500 GCA_016801955.1 Conus betulinus
TGGAGGTGATAGGAATTTGGTACGTGATTACTCCTTGGACTGTTATAATTACAGACATAACAATAATACTAAAGCACAAGAGAGCAAATAGAAAACATGACGGACAGCCTAGACTTAACTGACATCTGGCGTGATCCCGAATTACGAAGGTATAAGCTTACTTGGAGGAGAAATAACCCGTCAGCAGAGTCGTTTAGATTTCTTTCTTATTTCCGACTGGTTATGTAATCATGTAACAGACGCAGATATTCTACCAGGATATCGATCTGACCACTCCTTAATTATAGTAACTCTAGAGCAAGGTAGAGAGATAAAAAGAAATCTATTATGGAAATTCAATAGTTCATTGTTGAAAGACACCAATTACATAGAAGACATAAGCCAAGTGATTCAAACAGTTGTTGAGGAATACGCAGCTCTACCATATTGTCGCTGTGGGTTGGCCCAGATTCCTAACAGAAATCCAGTTTGTTATTTCTGATCAACCTTTTTTTTGTATACATTACTTATGAAAATTAGAGGCAAAACTACATCATACGCAACGATGAAGAAACGGAAGGACACAGAAAAACAGAAACATCTCGAAAGTAATATTTCTTTACTTGAAAAGAAAGTGGTATTATCTGAAGAAGAAAGACGTGAACTTGAAAGTTATAAAACAAGAGTTGATTACACTTCGGGAAAAGAAGATGGAGGGTGTGTTGCTGCGTTCAAGGGCGAGATGGGTCGCAGAAGGGGAAAAAATAACAAATTATTTTTGTGGACTTGAAAAGCGAAATTACGTTTGTAAAAGTATTACGAAACTTACGCTGGACAATGGATCTATTTTAAGTGATAGTGATGAATTTGCTGAAGAAGAAGTTAATAAGTTCTATCAAAAATTATGTTCTAAAAAAGATATTGAATCTTGTGAAATTCTAGATTTAGTAGATAATTTACCAATATTAACTGAGAATCAGGTAACTTCTTTGGAAGGCAAAATTACTTTAGAAGAAAGCCGGTGTTGCCCTTAAATACATGCATAATATGAAAAGTCCTGGCAGCGATGGCTTCACAGCAGAATTCTTCAAATGTTTCTGGTTACAACTTGGTCCATATGTTGTAAGAACGCTTAACGATGGATTCGATAGAAATGAACTATCTTTGACACAAAAAGAAGGCATTATCGTATGCATTCCAAAGGGTGACAAGCCCAAAGACCGAATCAAAAATTGGAGACCAATTTCACTTTTGAACACTGTGTATAAAATAGGATCTACATGTATAGCCAACGATTAAAATGTGTGCTTTCCTCTATCATCGATGAAGACCAGACTGGTTTTATTCCAAACAGATATTTGGGAGATAACAATCGTCTTATTTATGATATACTTGATTATATATATATTAAAAAAAAACTGGGATACTTTTATGTGTAGACTTTGAAAAAGCGTTTGACAGTGTAAGCTATGATTTCATGTTTAAGGTATTACATGCCTTTGGCTTTGGTCCAAGTTTCTGTCAATGGATAAAAAACATTCTACACAAATATTAAGTCAACTGTTTCAATTAATGGAAAACTAGCTGGTTGGTTTCCTGTTGAGAGAGGATGTCGTCAAGGGGATCCAATCTCGCCATATTTATTCATATATTGTGTTGAAATCTTAGCAAACATGATTAGACAAAATGAAGACATAAAAGGAATTAAAATAGCTAATACTGAGAAAAAATATCACAGTATGCAGATGATACTGAACTTTTACAAGAAGACGATCGAAAATCATTCGAAGAATCGACCATGGTTCTTGAAAAATTTGGAAGAGTATCTGGACTCTTACTAAATGGGGAAAAAACGAATGCAGTATGGTTAGGAAGTGAACGAAACTCGCCCATTAAGTATATGCCACATTTAAATATCAAATTAATGGAACCCTCCTAAATGTAAAATTCTGGGTATCTGGTTTACGAGTGATCTAAAAAATTGTGAAACCATGAATCTCGAGAAAAATTTGCAGAGATAAAAAACATTGTACAAAACTTGGCTAAAAGGCAGGTAACACTTCTTGGCAGAGTAGCAGTACTTAAATCCCTGATCTTATCAAAACTAACCCATCTATGGATGTTACTACCGAACCCACCAGACTACATATTTGATGAAAATTCAGAAATTATATTTAAGTTTGTATGGGGTAAAAAAAAGAGATAAAATTAAGCGAAAAAACGTCTGTAAAAAGTATACAGCATGGGGGAATAGGAATACCAAACATATGGAAGCAAATAAATGCATTAGAATTAACTTGGATTCGGAAACTTTCATCAAGTAACCATAGTTGGAAAAATATACTCTTCTCATTATATATTACAGGGCAGAAATTATTCATAAATTAGGTGCCGATTTGTCTGGGCAGGATAAGTTAAATAATTTCTGGAGAGATGTATTCAAAGCATATAAAGAAATAGATGAGATTTCTAATGTCAAAACTGTAGATGAATTCTGTTTAGAACCTTTATTTGGTAATAG
>JADBJO010000449.1:12500-127500 GCA_016801955.1 Conus betulinus
GCCATTCGTATTTTACCCATTCCTACCTTTTAAAGAGTGAAGAAGCTCCTTGGTGCATTCCGTGTCATGTGCCACTCACAATGAAACATATTCTTTTAGAGTGTTGGGATTTGCACGATGTGAGACACAAAACATTTTACAGCAGATTCCATGAAAACCTTGTTCAGAGATGTTCCGCCTGACGCGATCTTTGAGTTCTTGAAAGAGGTTAACATTTTTCATCGGATCTGAGATTTTACAGTGGAAAGATTTTTAACAAAGTTTTGGATGAGATTTTAGACGATGTCTTTTAAAGAATTGTGTGGATGAATGACCTGTGAGTGAGAGAGAGAAAGAGACGGAGAGAGAGAGAGAGGGGGGGGGGGGGGCATAGAAGGAGGGAGAGAGTGGTGTGTGTGTGCGTGTGTGTGTGTGTGTGTGTGTGTGTGTGTGTGTGTGTGTGTGTGTGTGTGTGCGCGCGCGCGCGCGCGCGCATGCCTGCCTCCCTGCTTATTGCGTGCGTATGTGTGTGCCCTTGTGCGCGCATGTGTTTTCATCAAACATTTTCAAGGCCACAGATCAAAGAGGGTTACGAACGGATGTGTCTCCCTACCTACGTGACCCCATAGGTCCACCTACGTGTCCTAGTAGATAGTATGAGTCCCAGTACCACGTGTTTTCCCCTCATCATCTTTTCCCCATAGAATGACCCTTGGAGGTCAAATGTCAAGGTGACCAAACTTCAGGTCATAATGACCCACATTTAACAAGGCCATGAGACAAATTTAGGTGATGGTGACTCAGACTGAAATCAGAGGTCAAATGACACAATTGTAGTTAAGGTTCATAAGGCTCTCTTTGGTTTGTTGGCCATGCAGATTGAGCTGTAAGGTGAAGGTGACCAAAAAAAAAAAAAGAAAAAAGAAAAAATGGGGTCATGGAGACTCATTTTGGGTTCAAGATCAAAGCACATCATGGAGACCCGTATTGAGATCTGAGACCAGCCTAACCTATATTTGAATACGAGTACTTTAGGATCCATTTTTGTGAAAATGACAATTTTTCTTTTTCCTTGATTGATCCTAAGTACCCATTCAATACAGTCTCATAAAGGTTAATCAAATTATTTTGTAGCCCAGCTTTTGGAGGTTTTACCAGGTAACTGGCATATAAGAAACACGTAATTTTAGTGTAACGGTTTGTGATTAAAGCTAGGTGAGTTATTATTCTGCATGTAATTTGGAAGGTCATCAATGACAACATTGAATAGTCTCAGGCTTCACGTGTTTCCTTGGAGAATACCTTTAGGTAGATGTATCTTAGGGGATAGCCCGTCTGTTGTCCTTACGCAGATTTTGTTGTTATCATGCATTGATCATACTACTTTAAAGCTGTCGCCTCTCATTCCTGTTCTGTATAGTCTTCTTTGTCGATGCTTCATCTGAAAGTAGACAAAACAATGGTATCATCTACCATTTCTGTCATTTGACATCTTGCCAATGGTGTTTTAAAGAATAAAAACTTGGTCAGTTATTCTTAAAGTTTTTCTGAATCCAGCCTGTTCTGAGGCAAATAGTTTATTGTCTTTGTGATAATCTGGTATTTAATATCTGGCATTTTTTTTTAATTGTTATCCTCCCATAGTTGTTTAGGTTTTAGAGGTCACCGTTTTTGTATATGGATATACTGATTCCTGTTTTCCAGTTTTCAGGGTATGTACCCGATTGTAAGACTTTCTGGAATGAGTTTCTGAATTATCAGAAAAGTGGACGGGAGACTGGCTTTCATGATCTCATTTGTAGTTTCGTCGATACCCGGCGATTTCTTTAAATTTTAAGACGTTGTAAGGCGTTCCATATTTCTTCATATGTGATGGGCAAGTCTAGACTAGGTAAGAAGCTGTGAAATAATTTGTTTTTTCTGAGTTCTTCCTGAACTTTTATTGTTAGCGCTTTGATCGCATGCACATTTTTGTCGAACAGCTTCTTTAGATGATTTATCTGTTTTGCTGCTTTGATATGGATTTTCTGAATTCTTCCTGAACTTTATTGTTAGCGCTTTGATCGCGTGTACATTTTTGTTGAAGAGCTTCTTTAGATGGTTTATCTGTTTTGCTGCTTTGATATGGATTTTCTGAATTCTTCCTGAACTTTATTGTTAGCGCTTTGATCGCGTGTACATTTTTGTCGAAACAGCTTCTTTAGATGGTTTTTCTGTTTTGCTGCTTTGATATGGATTCATGTATGTCTTCTTTTTTTTTTTTCTTTTTCAATAATTTTTTTTTTCTGAATTCTATTTTCATTAAAAAAAATCCTGGTTCTTCTAATTGTAATAATTTCAAGGCCTTCCAGACGCTCTTCAGATCTTTTGCAAATATTTCACTAAGGCTGGCAACTAGCTGATTTTTCGTTTGTTTGTGCTTTTTCTTTTTGTTAGGTGCCAAGCTCTTTTGGAAACACTTTTCTTTCATGTGGAGCTTTTGTAGCTATCTGTTAACTGCGATTCGAGAAGACTTGATTTCGCGTCTTAGTGCACAACAGTCTTGATCGAACCTTTTTTTTTTTTTCGATTGGGGCCATTTTCCTGTTGTTCTTAACGATTTTTTTGTATTGTAAGGATAACTTTGATGCCTTTTCTGAATCTCTGGGACTTTTGTATAGATCAGATTGAGATTTTCTGCAGACATTGTGTTGTATCCATTTGTTCTTGATCTTCTTCTATTTTTCAAGAGTGTCCCTCTTTCATTAATCTTCACTGCTCGTTTTAACCTTTCCCGTACGCCGTGGGTGTGAAAAACCACCCACACACATGGTTTTTGCTCTGTAACTCAAGTAATTTTGATTCAACTTTCCTGAAATTTCATGACTTTGTCTATAATGTATCATACTACATATCACCTGAAAATTATTTTGTTTTGTGCATAAACAAAAAGAAATAATTAAACAATAAATATACAGTACGTCGTGGGTGTGATCACACCCATACTCTCAAAGAACAAACCTTGCGTGCTGTACGTCGTGGGTGTGAGGCCACCCATACTTACAAAGAAGAAACCGTTCGCGCCATATGTTGTGGGATATAAATAGACACTAAATGTACAGTACGTCATGGGTGTGACTACACCCATACTCTCAAAGAACAAACTTTGCGCGCTGTACGTCGTGGGTGTGAGGCCACCCATACTTACAATGAAAAAAACTGTTCACGCCATATATGTGGGTGTGACGTCATGCATGCTTGCCGGCTAGAGACAGAGAAAGACGCGTGAATCACATCCCAGTTCAAGTCTGCGGTAAGTTTTATTACTATCAGTTACTACATTAGATTGATTTATCTACAACAACTCCGAGTGATTTGTTTTTCCTTAGAAAAGAGAATCAGTGGGAGAACTGATTGATAATGCCTTTTTTTTTTTTTTTTTTTTTGATATATTGTATGTCTGAAATCCATTGATCTAAAATCTATATCTGCAGTACTGATTATAGTATAAATTAGGGTGCGAGTAGTGATATGTTTTTTTTTTTTTTTTTTAACCCAATTACATCGAAATGAAGAAAAGCCTGGAATGCCAAAATGTCGGCCATGGGAAATAGGGGGACTTGTAGGAAAAAAGGAAGGAGGAAAAAGTCCACGCCCACACCCACATGCACACACATCAATCACATGTGCATACAAGCACACACAAGTAGCAAACAAGACTATCATCTTGCAGGCACAACTGATTCACAATACACTTGTAAACGCATGCAAATGGAATTGTACATGTTTGCTGAAGGAAAAAGTCAAAGTCAAAGTCAAAGTTGCTTTACGAGCAGATGTGGGTTACTGTACACCCACGATGTACGGCAAGGGATTAGCTCGATCTTACTCACAAACCATGGGTTACTGTACACCCACAACGTACGGCAAAGGATTAGTTTCTATACAGAAACCATGGGTTACTGTACACCCGCGGCGTACGGCGAGGGATTAGTTTCTATACAGAAACCATGGGTTACTGTACACCCACGGCGTACGGCGAGGGGTCATTCCTTCATTGAAAGCATGGGTTTCTGCACACCCAGGAAGTAGAGCGCGCAAAAATTTTGGCGACGTACGGGAAAGGTTTTCCGTCCAAATCTCCAAGTGTCCGATCATTTGGTATTAACAAGTTATTTTCTACACAAACGCCAATTAATCTGCGTCCTGTCTTTCGTACAGAGCTGCCCATAGAACACCTGTGATAAGCACGATCAAAGAAATATGATGATGGTAGGGCATCATGAACACTCTCCGTGTCTGTCTGGATGAAGTCAGTGGCCACTCATGTCCTGGCATTAAAGTCTCCACATAAATGAATATTGCCTTGAGACGAATATTTTCAAATGTCGTTTTAAAGATTTCCCCATATCTTACCTGGATGGTCTTTTCCACATGATGAATGCCTCGGAGGCAAGCACTGTATGTCTCACTTTTGATGTCGTTCTCTGCCCGTTCTCTTGTACCCTTTTACGTGATCTCCGAGTTCTGCCTCGAAAAGAAAAAGACAGTGATTTCACTTGATGAAGTCCGCGCGCCTTTTTACGCCCCCCCCCCCCCCCCCCCCCCCCCCCCACACACACACACACCTCCCGAGCGCAAAATCAGCTACGACGATTCTTTTGTTTTTCTCCTTATCGAGGTGGTTCTTTCTTACGAAAACGA
This sequence comes from Conus betulinus, assembly GCA_016801955.1. Taxonomy (NCBI): domain Eukaryota; kingdom Metazoa; phylum Mollusca; class Gastropoda; order Neogastropoda; family Conidae; genus Conus; species Conus betulinus. The sequence goes on from JADBJO010000449.1 coordinate 17,163, forward strand.
TATAATTTGAAATCATTCTAGAGAATTGCTGATTTCTGAGTTTATCTTTATGCCATTTTATGTTTTCAGTGTTCTATTGATGCTACGTGAAAGTATCTTCAATATCGATTTGCTAATTTCATAATCAGAAAGTACTCCTTTTCAGTTTTCTGCCTGTACTTAAATATATAGCTTCCATTATTCAGTGTGTGTGTGTGTATGTGTGTGTGTGTGTGTGTGTGTGTGTGTGTGTGTGTGTGTGTGTGTGTGTGTGCACGCGTGCGTGCGTGCATGAGAGAGAGAGAGAGAGAGAGAGAGAGAGGAGAGAGAGAGAGAGAGAGAGAGAGGAGTGCGCGCGTGTGCGTGTGTTGATCCAGCTGGTGTGATTACAGTATTGTCTGGACCAATACAATGACCATGTTTTGGTTCAATACGGTCGTCGTCATTGGCCAAATCACGAATTGGTTCGCAGCATCTTCGCTGTTACGGAGCGCAGTAAGCCGAGATGCGATGTAGGCCTAACGGGGCGTGTAAGCTTACATGCATCAGTCAAGCCACACCATGAGTCCGTGTCGAAGGAACTGTGGAGGGAGCACGTCTGACTAGCAGACCAAAGAAGTAGTTGATGAACACACACAAGGACTGGACTAGGCTAGGAACAATATCTCTAGCTTGTTGCGGTTGATGAAAGACAGAGGGGTGTCCGAGACTGGCTTGGGCGTCCGTTAACGGCACTCCAATGACCTTGACCACTCATACGACACCAGGGTGCAGGCAATTTATCTGTATTGTCAGTCTCAGCTGGATTAATGATCCACTGCCTGAAAAGAACAAGTCGTCTGGCCTACCCTGTCATCTTGTGTGTTTAGTGCAGCTTTCCTGTGACCAGTATGGCGCCGCAGTAGAGAATATTGTCAAAGGAGAGGCAAATTGTCGTGGCTGCTTTGCTTGAAGGATGGGAGTGCTTTCCCTTGATTGAGCGCAAGTTTTCTTCCGTTCGTTTTCAGATACTCCCCCATTTCCGTATGCAGATAGGTCCGATAAATCGGCTATCGAACCGATTGCGGTAGTCGGATCGATAACGCGGAAAAATTCTCATGCAGGAAAGCCACGACAGAGACCTGTCCCCCCTATAAGTTTATAGGTGGTACCTCCCTCCGATATCTCGTCTTTCGATCCGATAGGGCTTCTCCTCGTTGACAAGATGGCAGCCGCGTATGTTTCTCTGAGAATGCGGAGGCGTCGAATGTTGCGAAGAGAACGAATTTTTCGAGATAGACTGCATCCACTGGACAGATACGATGATGTCGAACTGTACTCGCAATTTAGATTCAGGCGACAAGACATTCTGCAGCTGACGGATTCAATTGCAGAGACAATTGAACTGTCCAACCGGCAAGGCAGCTTGACCCCAGTGTTGCAGGTGAGTTTAGGTTGGCAATTGAACACTTTAATTTTCTTGCGGCATGTGTTGGAAATTGTAATCTTAGAAAGTGGTAGGATAAATGTAATATGATATGCTTGATCTCAGTATGTGTGTGTGAGTCAAGGGAAAGACAGAGACGGATTCATGTGTCATAGTGTGGGTCGCTGTGAGAATTTAACTTTTTAAGACAAACTCCACCATAATATTTCAGTTGTAACTTGTATGTGGGACCCCAATCGGGCACTAATACAAAAGCAAACTGCACACAAATCTTTTATGCTCTTGATCACAACCTAGCAATAATTAAAGGGTTTTTTCTATTTGAACATGTGTCACTATTTCAATTTGTCTTATGATTATGCCCTCTTCTGCTCACTAAATTAAAAGCCGTTCTTTTGGTCTGTGAGCAGCATGTCTTATGTGCACATGTATACAACTTGGTACTCATACCGTTTTGATTAAGTCTTAGGACTGTTAGTATAGTTTGTTTGCTGTATTTTTCTTGGTGTGCGCGTTTCTTTTTTTTCTTTCTTTTTTTTTAGTGTTATTTGTTCACTTACCCATGTTAAAATACATGTCAAATTTGTTCACTTACTGGCAGTTACCCCTGTTATTAGTATTGAATGTTTTAATGTCATGGGTCAATCTCATTCTCTCATAAGTCCCTCTGTGAGTATGTGCACTTTTATTATTATTTTTACTAATTTTAGGGCATGTCAGTTTCACCTAAAAATGATGCATTGATAAAAGCACTGCAAGGAAATGCACACACACACACACACACATGTATGTACACACACCTCTTCACTAGAAGTAATACTTTCACTTGAGCTTGCAGTTTCTGCGTTTGGTGTCCTAATCCCACCCCATGCCCTTCTTATTCAGTGTGTGTGTGTGTGTGTGTGTATGTGCATGTGCGTGTGTGTGTGTGTGTGTGTGTGTGTGTTGTTATGTGTGTCAGGTGAAGGTGCTATTTTCATACTCTGTAACTAAAGTGTAAGTGCAGAATTTTCATCCCTGGCTTTGTGAAAAAAAAAAGAGAGAGAGAGACAGAGAGAGAGAGAGAGAGAGAGAAATTCATGCCGGCGATGGTGGTGCTTCTTCTTTGGTTCTTAAAACTTTTTATTTATTTGCTGATTTTTAAAACTAAAGCATCATTGAATATGCTTTTGTAGGGTACTATTTTCTGTTAGTGGAATATGTCTGGGCAGAATATGGGGCAGGAGGGTTATTGTGTGAAGAAAGGAGTACAACTTCAGTTATATAGAGGGATGGTAGTGAATGGTGGTGCTTGTGTTTGTGAAAGACTTTTTTCCGATTACATCTCAAGTGTATCTATTTCTGATCTTACTCTTTGTCTGTCAGTTTATTTGTATTTTAGTGTAGCACCTTGAAAAATGTTATGTATGCACGCAGTCTTGAGTCATGAAAATCCATTCCTGTTTGTATTTAACATGGTAAGGCATTTTTTCCCGGTAACATCATTTCTGTATCACTTGGTAGTATGTATGTGGGGTGAAGGGGTGTTAATCATATTATTAATATGAACAAGATGCTGCAGTTCTCACTTGTGAAGTAATTAATTATTATTAATTTGTCAGTAATTATATATATATAAAGGAAACAAGAAATTATTACTCCATGATATAAGTCAGCCAAGCACCCATAAACAATCTGGAAATAGTGTTGATTGCTTTCACTAGTTTCAGTTATTTAAAACCATAATTGCAGGTTCTTCTGACGCTGCGTTTTTATGCACGGGGACATTCCAAGATGTGTGTGCTGAACTAATTGGCGTACATCAGAGCACTGCCAGCAGAACCATACGGCGGGTGACCGAAGCTCTTCTGCCTTCACTGCCACAGTGGATACACCTGCCAAATGCAGAGGAAGCAAGAAGATCCTCTGACAAATTCTTTCAGATGGCTGGGATGCCCAATGTTTTTGGCTGCATTGATGGGACTCATGTCCGCATCCAGTCTCCTGGCGTTGAAGGGAACGAACATGAGTTTGTTAACAGAAGAGGAAAGCACTCAATCAATGTTCAGGTTAGTACTCTGAAGAAGTCTTTGTTTGAAGAAGTATTGTAAATAAGATGATGATATTCTCACTTTTATACTTACTACTTGGTACTAGAGCACCAGTAACTTTGGCTTGTTGTGTGGGAGTAATTGCTCTTGAATGGGGAAGTTTTCAAAACATCTTACTTACAGCATGTTTTCACTGGGAAGAGATAGATCAGCGATGCGTGTTTTCGAAATATATATCTAATGTATAGATCTATAACATGCATCATCTTCATATAGGTTGGGCAAATAGTGTTTGCAAGTTGGGCTCTTCCAAAAGCTTTGTTTTTTTTCTACCCCTGCACCTACCTAGCCCCAGTGCCATCATTTGTCTGTCCTCTCTACTTCAAGTTCATTACCTCAGGCCAGTAATTCCATTGATGGTCACTCCCGATTTGGGGAAAAAAAAAAATTCTTTAGACATCTTGAGTCAAATATTGATATGACATTTGCAAAGTGTATGTTTGTTATGAGAAAAATTATTAGACCTGCTTTGTTATTCATTTTAATGGCTTTGTGAAACATACTATTTTTCATTTGCAATATTTTATTTTTGCAGGTTATATGTGATGCAGACTTATTCTTATATTATCGATGTGGTTGCGGAGGTGGCCGGGCGGTGTACATGATGCACAAATACTCAGGTAAATTATGATGTATAAGGTCCTCTTAATTCTGTGTATATTGGCACAGCAAATAATGTAAGTTCAACGCAAATGTAATTAAGTATAAAAACTGTAAACATGAAGCAATGAGATGGAACATGTCAAGGTAATCAGACTTCTCCTGCATACCCATGGAAGTAATATATGACGAGTGTAATGAGTGTGTGTGTGTGTGTGTGTGTGTGTGTGTGTGTGTGTGTGTGTGTGTGTGTGTGGAGAGAGAGAGAAGAGAGAGAGACAGAAACAGAGAGAGAGAGAATATATGTCATGTGTATTTCATGTATGTGCAAGATACCATGTAACAATCCCCTCCCCTTGTTTTCCGTCTGGCAGCCATTTTTTGATGACACATGGACAGACAAGTCGCTCTTATTTCATTCTTTCTTTGTACCGTCATAAATGTTAAATGTGATTTTTTTTTTTTTTTTTTTTTGGCCTGAAGAAGACCCAAGAGGTCGAAATTCATTGTGTCTTGTCCTGTGCTGAGTTTGTCAGTGTCCTTCGGCGGTAACTAACTCCCTCTCTTTCTAAATTATGATTGTAGTATTTTCATACTTGCAGTCAAAAGACAAAAGATTGTCCATCTTTTTTCTTTTTTCCCCTTTTATTTATTCATATTCAATGTTGATATACAGGTAACAAATGAAAACTGGATGTATGAAAGTTTCAATTATTAGAAAGAAAAGGTATTTCAAAATTTATACTGTACAAATATTGAATGAAGAAGGAATTAAATGATGATTTCAACAAAAAAAAAAAAACTATAAGCATGCTGACACTCAATCGGTGAGCCATCCTGTGATACATTACAGTCAAGCCTGACAAATGAAAGGATTAATCAACTATGAAGGAGCGGTATTTGATTTACTGTTAAGACAGTTATTCATTGTTACCCTGGGATGCCTTGTGATATCGAGTATTCAGTTTGTGCCTTTAAAATGAAAACGTGGGTCCTTACAATTTAATGTAAGTTACGCCATTTACAGGCAGTCTGGTTTCTTTGAGGCCATGGAAGGGAACCATCCACCAGTTGGGGGACATCTCCTTGGGGACAGTGGATACATGCTAACGGGACTGGCTGATTACCCCTGTCCTCAATCCTCAAACCCGTGATGAAGAGCGTTTTTAATGACGTTCACAAATCGACATGGTCCACTGTTGAAAGGAGCATTGGTGTTGCCAAGAGGCGGTGGCACTGTCTGCAAGGTGTTTTTAACGTGTGACACCAGACAGGGCCTGCCAGATAATTACTGTCTGCCTGATCCTTCACAACCGAGCAAGGGTGTGTGCAAACGTTTGCTTCTCAGAGTTATATCAGTTTATTAATATCATTATTACCTACATTAACACGGACATGTACATATTAAGCTATGATTAGGTAGGTCCAGCCATTTTTTTTAACTTGAAAAAAATATGGAATGTTTTGTGTATTTTTCAAAAGACCCCATTAAAAGTGATACACATGCCAAATTTTCAAGGCCATAGGTTTGATAGTTTTTGAGATATTGAGCTTTAAAATTGGGTAAAAAATGGCGTTTTTCACGTTTTGGCCAGAGGGCCATGTTTGGACCCTCATATCTTCTGAACTGTTCACCCAATATACTCTCAGATTGGCAGAGTTATTATCTGTGATGGATACACTGAGCCTATTTTTTTTCAGAGCTCAATGATAATTCATTTTTTAGCTGTGCCTCTTCAAAAATGACTAAAAATGCCGATTTGTCGACGTGTCATTTTGTGGCAAACACAGGGTACCGTTACTTAACAACAAACCCATAACTCTGGAACGACACATGCTACAGACAAAGTAGAGTATCAAAATAATCAGCATTGAAGGAGGAACTAAAGGTAAAAACATCCATGAGTTCAACCTTCACCTTATGTACAAATTACATCAAAGTAAACAAAATCACCTACATTCCACATATATTCTGTCATTATCACGGGGACAGAATGAAAATGCTCAAGAATTTCACCAAGCAAATATGTTCCAAATAACAGGCAAATATATGTCCAAAAGGAACAGCAAATCACAACTGTCTTAAAAACTTTTTCAAATACCAGAAAAAATCGCCCTCTTTCCATGTCCCTGTTTTTCAATCACCATTAAGATAAAACTGGCCATCTCCATTTTGTACCCAACATTAACAGTACTTTTTAACATATTGTTTGTATCTTCTTTTCAGGGTTCCCCGCTTACAGTCAATGCTCCAAACTCTGTTCTTTGGTAGAATGTTGAAGTCTGAATAAAAGACATATTTACTTGCAACTTCCCCAGTGGAGTCTGACAATGGCCATCTGAACAGGTTTTCTGTTCCTTTCTGGTCCATGAAGGAATACAAGCAAGGTCAGGTCTAACAATTTCTAGTACTGACCAGTGTAAAATGCATCATCATAGAAAACTGCTACTGACTGTCCCTGGCCTGAGAAATTGAATGGAAATTCATAGTCTGATTCATCATCAGAAGACTGATGACAAATATTTATTTCGTGTTCCAAAAGTGCTGAATGATCTGGCTCTTGTGGTTCTTCTTCAGTGCTACTGTCAGATTCTTGCAGGTACTGTCATCTTCTGAAATTTATTACAGTTTACACACACACACACACACACACACACACACACACACAACGCATACATGCAAACACATACACACACACATGCACACACACACACACACACACACACACAAAAATTTTAAATAAACTGAACACAGTTAATAACTGGACATTTGTTTTGATCTATCAGTGATGAAAATGGATTGTTTGAATTCAGAGACTGTGAATGAAAGTGCATGATAACTTTGAAGAACATGTTTTTTTTTTTTTTTTTTATACCAAGTTCTATAATTTATGGATATATGATTCCACAGTAAAATTTTTTTTAATACACATTGCCACAATTTTCAATAAGACTTTTAAGTGAATGCTACCAGCTACACACACACACACACACACACACACACACACACACCAGCTAGTCATTTTATTATAATACATGCTTCAAGTTTCCAAATTCTTATTTTCTTACTCCTATCTTTTAGTACTTACGCCACACTCATACTGCAGCTTCAAGCTAACATTCTCTTTAATTAGTTAATGAGTATTTTTGTTTACTTTTTTAGTTTATTATTTTTCCTTTGATCTCATTTATTTATCAATTTATTGATTTTTTTAAAATTCATTCATTGATTCATTTTGGTACAACAGTACTGCAAATTAATCCAAAACATCTACTTTCAATTTTCATTGAGGTCTGAAACCTGAGTTATCGTCCCTGTCGAAGTTACAGCTGCCAAATTTAATCTTTATTCGTAATTTTCGCTCTAGACAAAAATCATAAACCTTTTTATATAAAATCTGAACGAGCTTGGGTAAAAGTTATTCTATGAAATTGTTTTAAAACTAAAAGGTGATCACCGATTGCAAACCATTAGTACCGATCACGGGAGCTAACAACCACTCCACTCGACCGAGCACATGTCTGATGAAAAAAAAAATCACTTCTAAAATAATTTCCAGAGTTAAGAAACACAAATTCCTTGAAAATAACAGGGCAAGGGCTTAAACAAATGAATCGTTCGCATACTTACCAAGATCACGCTCAAGATCGTTGAGATCCATCGGTTTTAAACTCGCCACTCGACTCGAACATCGTGTCAGCTTTCGTACCCCCCCCCCCCCCCCCGTTGTCGGAATGCTGAATGCCGATTGGACTACGGGGTTCTCTCTTTATCCTGGCCGGAACTTATACACACAGCAGCCTGTGCGTCCTTATATACACGAACGAAAAGAGCATTGATTTTTCTACAAAACGAGTGGTCTTTCAATATGTTTTGTTCAGAATTAGCGATGTTGATATGCTTTTGAAGTTTATGCTAGTCTTTCGGCACAAAATTTGTGGCACTTAATGAAAAGGAACTATGACGAACTTTATACCCGATCGATTCTGCAGGTTTTTCTTTTTCATATGGTACCAACATCGTCGCTGTGCATATAGTGTGTCATGGTTCGAACACTTTTTCCGATGTTGTTGTTTGCAGGTCACGGATAGCCTGCGGCTTGAATCGTTGCACAAGCTCGCCGACGCAGTGTATGGTTTGTGTGTTTAGATCGTTCACAATAAAAGCACACTTCTTTCATACCATAAAAAAACACACAGACTTCATGTTAGAGGTTCATTTTAGATGTGGAGATATTTTTTATTTGACAGTGTTGAGGAGTATGAACAAGTTGAAATTGGCAGTTTTCTCCTGTTCTGCTGCCTGTTAGCCATAGCTACTGTTAGGCTGGACCTACCTACTATGATATGAAAATACTTTTCCCACATTTCATGCACAAAGCTTGCGAGTATTAAGTGATCTTGACTCATAGTGACACCAGCATTTGAATTTTTTTTCTTAAAACGGGGGTGGGACTTTGTGGGGGGGGTGGGAGTGGGGGGATCTTGAAATTAAGCAAATTGAAACAAGTTACAGAAAGAAGTCCTTGGTCAGACATTCAGAAAACTAGAAATGTTCGGGTTTTCAGTATTATCCAGAAATTAAGTGATTTCACCCTTTTTCATTTAGCTTAGAATGGGTGGCAGTTTTTTCCCCCATTGTACATACTCAGTCGAAGGAATAATATCAGATCACCAAAATACTAACTTTATTTTTTGTATTGCACGTTTGTAAAATACTGTCCTTGTTAGGAGATTCTTCTCACGCCCCCACCTAAGTGATGGCCTAGCTCAGGCTAATGGGCTGCCTACATTGTTCTACCAAATATATTGGATGAGACTTTAAACCAAGATCCTGTGCATGAACGCAGGCATAAATATCTAGCATGCATGTTGAATCCCATCCTATGCAGGTGTATATGGACAACATGTATACACACATTCTCAGTGTAAAATTGAAAGAACAAACGAGGAAAGGAAAATGCGTGACCAACGTATGACTGAATAACACAGAAAATGACTGAATGCGCAGGAAGGCAGTTCTTAATCCAGTCAGCTGTTTATGAGTGGCCTGTTGTATGGAGTTAGTTGATTGTAAAGAGCTTTAAGATTGGTTTATGACCGACACATTTTGCACTATATTAGTATCCTGTGATAATAATAACCACAGCCAATGTTAGAAGTTTATGTCATCGGGGGGAATCGGGGGGAAAAAATCATCTGGGAAAAAATTTCTAATTTACTGTCTTTGTTTCTGTGTGAATTATGGTTGCTGGGGGGTGAGCAAATTCATCTCCCTTGAGCTCGTCCCCCTAAATGCCCATGCTACACACTGTCCCCCATCTGCTGCCTGCACAGTTTCCTAACTAATTTTCTTTTATGTCTAAATTGTATGCAGGTTTCTGGCTTTGCCTGATTTCGACTCTGATGAAGAATCTGACAATGATGACGATGATGATGAACCTCGGTACTGTGGCAATGCAGTAGAAAGAGCAAGAGTTGCTGCTGGCAAGGTAGCCCGCAACAGGCTGATCACTTTCATTGCGCACCAACCCTGATGTAAGTGTGAATATCTATTACATTACTTGAAAAAGTAGTTGATGTAGAAGTCACTGTTATCATTAAGTGGCACTTCTTGCGCTAATTGTTACATTTGGTCCCTCCCCCCCCAAAAAACATGAACAGGTGCTGGTCCTTTTTTTTGCATCTGCTTAAACTACTATAATGTATGTTACTTGCATGATTTATCTTTTCCCTTAGTTCACTTGGAAGGGGAGGGGAGAGAGGGGCAGAAATGTGATATTTTTAGTATGCAGCTTTGCATTTTTGGAACTACATTTGGTTATTGTTCTGTCAGATCTTAATGTTCAGGTATTTCCAATATTGTCTGTGGTTCTTTAAGTATAAAAAGGCAAAAATTCTAAGAGACTTTGTTTTTGTAGCTGAAAGAAAAATGTTTTTGTAAATTAAAGATTGCCCGTTCATCAACTTTTTTTGGCATGTGCATCACATTCATAATTAAGAAAACAAAAAATACAAAAAAGCATGTTTTAGTAATAACATCCCCATTTATTCAGTTCTCATGTCCATTATCCGAGTGTAAAACGTTTATCATGTTCAGACTACAAACACATGCATTTCCTGTTGGAAAAAGGAAAATTTTCAGTGTCAATCACTATGCATGGTGCTTCTAGCACCCAATTCATCGGCAAATTTAGCTTCTAGAAAACTCACTTCTAGCTCAGTTTTCCTTAGTTCCAGCTCAGTTTTCCTTAGTTCCAGCTCAGTTTTCCTTAGTTCCAGCTCCTTTCTCTTTACATCTAGCTCCTTTTCCCTTTCTGCGAGGCTTTGCAGATTCACCGTTGATTCAAGGATCATAATTTCAAAGTCCATTTTTTTTTTTGCCGCCTTTTAGAATCTTCCACTTGATTTTTCAGAAACTCGTCTTGCAATTCATCATCATCAGCTGTTTGCTGAAATCTCCTTTTTGTTCTCTGCTTGCGCAGGTTTTTCCATCTGGAGAGAGACTGGGGTGTTGAAGCAGCATCAGGTAGACTTGGCTCTGGAAAGAGGCAGACAACAAAAGGCAGCATTAGAAACACACATTCAAGTATAAGTTTAATATGTGTTAGTGTGATGCATAGCTGGCCGTAAAAATAAAATGAGAGGTGACAATAGTATACTTCATTACTTGATGTGCATTCTTATTCATAGTCTGGATGAAGGCTGGCAGTGGACTACAGTTACTGATGAGTGACGAATGCTTCATTTAATTAGTATCTATGCTACTGTCCTTCATGTTGAGTGTAAATCCAAGCTGGCTGTGTGTACAGAAGCGGGACTTGGAAGATAGAGGCGAAAAAGGTAGGAAGAGATGAGTGCTTAATAACATGGTTTGTAGTACAATATATGAATGTACATTTATATCAAATCGAGTAACTTGCTGCTGTACTATGTTTAACACATCCATTTAATGACCTATTTTGTTTCTTTTTTTTTCTGGCTCATTGCTCTTAAGTTCCATTGTTGCGTTATGACTCTGTGTCTGTTGATTAAATTGTATTGCATCAGTTTCAGTTCCTTCAGGTTGAGTTTTGACTGTATACATGCAGTTTTTAACACCCTCTCCTCCCCCATCCCTTTTCTTTTATACAGGCGAGTCGTCATAACACATTCACATGTTTTCTTTTACGGAACATCAAGTCCCATGTCGTGTTAGTTTTTCTTACCAACACAGATTTTGAAATAGCATTGCTTCAATCATGTATCTGTTTCAACTCCTAAAGTTCAACTGTAATACATGCAGTGTCAATCATGTATCGGTTTCAGTTTCCAAAAATTCATCTATGATACATGCAGTTATTTCCTTATCTTTTTCCCTTCTGTTATAATATTTCACAAGAAAACTCAAATCCCATGGCAGGGGTACTTTTCATACATATGCTTGTACATATGCAGATATTTCCATCTGGCTTTTTTTTTTTTTTTTTTTTCTGTCTTGACATACATGTGTGTCATTACCTAAACAGTTCACTTTTTGTTTGTATTTGTTTTGCAATAGCCGTCATAATTTCACTGTTCAAAGTTTCCTTGTACACTGACAATAGTGAAGCACAATGTGAGTTCAGTATGTATTCCAGCAACTGTTTTTTTGTGGTCATGTTTGTTGCAAGTGACTTCATAACAAATAAAATGTGGAGAAAACAATGCTGAGAGACTGTGCTATTTTTTTTTTTCTTTAAGATAAAGGCAGAAAGCATTTTGAGGCAGAAAGGGCTGAATACCACAACAGTGACTGTGAACATGTGACTGCCGTTATCTCTTAATAACCTATGTGAAAGCTTAATGATTTGAATTGCCTATTTCCATCCTTCGTCAATCTGTTCATCAAAACATCAATATGATTTATGCCACACAGTAAATGGCGCAAGTGGCACACATGCCATTCAAGAATCCACAAAATAGATGTTAAGGGAAAAATGGAGTGGGAATTCTTTGGCTTGTATCTTGTTTTCGTATAGAATAGTAAAAAAAAAGTAATATTTCTACTTAAATTAAAAAAGTCATGCTATCAAAAATAGATAAGTATACAATACTGACTTGCCCATTTCTTTTCCCACTTACTTGGTATAACGACATTTCTTAACAGAACATTAATTTACAGCTCGTAACTAATGAACATACTAATTCAGATAAACTACTTCATTCCCAATACCATGCATTTCTGTAACCAACTCAGGTTCAGTACCGAGTGCTGTTGTATTAGGTAACATACGCTTCCCTACAGCAGAACATTCATTTATCTTTTCTGTTTTCAAATGAAATCTCTCAAAAAGTACAAAACTATCACATGAATCTCACAGTAACATGTCATGAGTCCCATGTGTAAGTTGGCTCTTGCCTCCACCCATAAATTACATTGATATTCTCAAATATTATTTAACTTTTTAAGTGTTGAGTTTTGAATAAATGTGGTGGCTGAAGAAGGAAGTATGGGGCATGTTCTCATGAACCAGGCCATCAGCTAATTTTCCCCGAGTGGCACATCAGCTTTGAAAAGGTGTAAAGGGTACACTGTTGACAAAAGTTTACACATTGAACTACTGGTATCTGATCTTAGAATCTTTACCCTTTTAGCCAACCGATTTTACAGTTTTGGAGCCATCGACTCTGGGCCCTACTCATGCAACAGCTCGCTTCTGTTTAGTTTGGCATAACATTAACTGATAAAGCACTTACCCTTTCCTCCCACACTACTGTCAATGACCATGGCGTCATTGAAAAGTAGTTAACTGGAAGGAATTGGGTGATTTGTTGCTTAATGCCCTGCTGACTGCGCAGAGCGGTATCAGGATGACCCATGATGTCGACAAAAAAACCCCAAAAAACTTCATTGAATGTATGTCGACTCGCTCCAAGAATAGACCATGTTTACAGCTAAAACTGCAAGGCCCTGGCAAGGTGTCAATAATGTCCGCCCATTTTTCTAAGCCAGGTTTAGAAACGGTCAAGAAGGAAATAACAAATATATATAATTAAAGGGTCAAAGGACCACATACCATTAGCATATCATAGATTTTTCAATAATATTGGCACTGGGCTTTCACCTTGCAATTTCCCTACACATACCTATGACATAAACATGACAGTAAATAGCTATACACATGGCCCACACAATGGAGAGGATGACAGAAGACCAATGGAAGGCACAGAAGACAGGGTAGGTGTCACACTGGAAGGAACATCCTGATCTTCATTTTTTTTGTCTTAAATTAAAATATCTGTAATCAGCAGTAATTTATTTTTAGACAACATTATATTATCAATGTAACTTAAGTTTTTTTTGTCTAAGAAACGGGCCCATGTAAGGATTGAATTCAGTTAATTGCCCTGAGTGGCACATCAGCTTTGAGAAGGTGTAAAGGGTACATTGTTGACAAAATATATTACAGACTGAACATCTGATATTAGACCATAGGGATCTTCACCCCTTTAGCCAACCGATTTTGGCATAACAATAACTGATAAAGCATTTACCATTTCCTTCCACGCCAAGTCCACTGTTGTTGACCATGACATTTTTACATACTTCCAGTGTCACTGCTGCTGCTGCTGGTTGTCTTGATGCCACTGGCGAATCTTCCCCTACTGCAATGGCTACACAAAAGATGGTGACTGTAAATAGCTGTACATCATGACGACAGAATAAACACGTAGTTAACTGGAAGGAATACCCTGATTTCTCTTTTTGATGCCTTAAAATGGTAACTGTAGCAGTTCAGCAATAAATATTTTCAGGCATTAAATTATCAAATTATCTCGAGTAAGCTTTTTGTGTCTAAGAGAAAAGACCCAATCAAAGACACCCCCCCCCCCCCCCCCCCCCCCCCCCGGAAAGCGTACAAACAATGAGCCAGAAAACATTTTCCAAGTGACAGCATGCATAACATGCCGTACAAAGAAGACATCAAATTATAACAGAAAAGTATACAACAGAACCAACCATTTTGCACTATCCATTTTTAAATGTCACATACAATAGCACAGGGTTTCGCATCATATTTAAAAATATCAGGATTTTTACACTGCCAACTTTGATTTTGGAAGGCTTCATAGTACCCCCTTCATATAAAAAAAAAAAGAAGAAAAGAGTTTTACCAAACTGTTTATGCCAAAGGAGGATTTGAAAACTTTTAGTGATAACCACGTGTTTGCCATCAGGAGTCCAAATAACACTGATCAAGTGCTAATAAAAAATGAATTACTAGAGGACATGCTAGTCACCAATGTGAAGTATAGATCTAGACACCTCCCCCTGTTCCACCACCTCATCCCCATCCCCCAAAAGAAAACTGGAACAGATTTAAACATTGAAAAAAAAAACACATACAACTACTACATGCATATATGATATCTCTAATTACAACGAACACACACACATACATCTATCATTTTATAACACTCCCCTAAGGAAGGCCTGCTGGCTGAAGTATTAGAAAAGTGACTGTACTTGTTTTTTGCTTGAATGCGGATATGTACACACACACACACACACACACACACACACACACTCACACACACACATATACAAGCATGCGACTGGCAAATTTATCTACAGTACTTACGCTGGCTTGTTTTCAGGTGGACTTCTTCCACTTCCATGGCTGGAAAGGACTCAGTTCCTTTCACTGTAAAGGGATTGAAATTATCACAGTTAATTCACACCACATTCCAGAAGTTTCCTGTTGAATTGATTTTTAAATCTTCACAGCTTGATCATTCTATCACACACTCGCACAGTGCAGTTAACCTTTTAGTACAAGTATTGTGAAGCGTGGAAATGGGTGGGAAAAGGCTGGGTGTCCAAACATGTTTCATGGAAAAGGCTGAAATTATCAAACTTGAGACATTTTGTACAGGTCAGCGATGGGGGTGGGGGTGCCAGAACAAGGGTTCTCCACCAAATTTTGACAAAGCAGGTGGGGGAGGTTTTCTCATGGTTGTCATATGGAGTGGAAGGTAGTGTGGCTCTCAGAATCTCATAATTACAAGTTTTGTACATTGTTTGTTGGCAGTAATTAACCCCAACCAATCTCACCAAAAACTGTCTTCTTTCCCGTTCAGTATTAAACTGTGAGCCTATTGTTCATGGGCAAATCTGTGAATCGCTGAAATTTCAGTTAGTCGTAGTTCTCATCCTCTCTTATCGGTGCTTTCATAGACGTAGAGGAAAGGGACCGCCAACACTGACGTCACAGGGCTCATGTTTCGTTTGCGCTGCTCTCTTCGGTCAGGCGTACGCTTCTCTTCCGGTTTACTCACTTTCGATATATGAGCAAGTCGCTGTTCAGATCATCGTCGAGTTATTTGCTGATACAAAGCCCATCAGGATGCCAGGAAAAAATTGTGCTGTAGTTGGATGCCCAGCCTGCCAATCTAGGCATAGAGGCCTATCATTTTTTTTCGAATCAAAAGACCAAGATATCCCAATTGGGAGCGAGCACTTGTGCGGGCAGTCAACAGAATGGACGCTGGTTTCAACATAGACAGAGCCTGTATATGTTCCAGGCATTTTGAAGAAGCATGCTTCAAAGAAAGTGAGTATATGCTCGTGTTCATTTTCACCCCCTCCCTCACCAAACCCTATCCTTCTGCCCACTATCATTCCGCAAAATATGGTTTTGCTCTAAAGGATGATCGAGTAGATTTTCTGGCTAGATCTGCTTGTTTATTGTTTTGAATTGATCATCAAATGGTCCATTCACATCCCTGATAAAGTGAGACTGATATTAATGATAGCACAGGCAGTTCTATACAAATAATGAGAGAAGACATATAATATTTTTCCAGATCAGATCAATGACAACAATCGATGATGAGTATCATTAGGTTTAAGACTAACTTTAAGTTTCTCACTACTTTTGACTGTCAGTCTGTGAGTAAAGATAAGAAAAGTGTCATCTGCATTTTAATTTGTGGTTGAATATTTCGGATTGAAGATGGCAATCCAAATCTAAATCAGTGTGTGTGTGTGTGTGTGTGTGTGGAGGGGGTGGAAGGGGGGTATGCTCAGTAAGACAGTCCCAACATTTGCATGTATTTCAATACCTTTTTTTGTTTATAAATGTACACCATCAGCAAACAATGCTGACAACATAACATTTTGGTGATTTCCTTAGGAATTTGATTTTGAAGCTGTGATGGCAATATCTATCGACTTATTATTCAGTAATCACTTGATTGTATGAATGATTGCGTCAAAGGTAAACTGCCAGTGTCTCTCTCTCTTTTTTTTTTTTTTTGCAGTTTTTTTAAAAGTTATGATGCATGATTGACAGATCTATGCCCTCCATGTATGTTTTTATTTTGTAAACATGGTATTGATAATGAATTCTGTGTATCAGGCTTTTCATTTTTCCTTGTCATTTTAAAGTGAATTTTTTTTTTATCGGTTTTACTTTGAGAGGTTTCAGTACATGTGTACTACTACTACTAGTGCTAAAGTGTATTAACTTGCTGTTTGGGATGTGAATTAAAACAGATGTCTGGATTTCTTATGGTCTTCATGATTAGGACATTGCACTTGTCAATTCTTGCAGGTGAGGGGACTGGAAAAACACTGATTCCTGGGAGTCTTCCAACAAAGTTCATGCCTCTGAGACAGTTTGTTTGTGGAACCATCTCCTAGAAAAGCACCAGTGAGTGGAAATCAGTAATCATGCATCATTTTGGTTATTAACTTACAAGTGATTTGATAAGTTAATAGTTAAGTGTATAATTTCCAGTCTTTTGTGTGCAGGGGGTAAAGGGAGGGGGGGGATTTGTAGGGGATGAGTGAATACAATGAAGATTTTATTTCTTTGTGAATATTGGTGTAAAGTTTAAAGTGTAAAGATTGCTCAAAGATTATGTAAACCACAGCCTTCATATAGACTTTCTTGGTGATCATATTTGATATAATAAAATAATGTCACAGATTTTTTCTTGGATTGTCCTGATTCAAAGAAAAGGTTGATCAGCTCATTTTCATATGTGTGTGTGTGTGTGTGTGTGTGTGTGTGTGTGTTTGTGGATGTAAAAATTACAGCTTATGTTACATTGACAATGTATTTGTCTGCATTAACTACATCTTACTTGTGCATTTCTGCAATAACTAAACAGTCTGTTTAACAGTTTAACAAAGGCAAATTTTAACTGCAGGTAGGTTACATGATTAAATTAATAATACATGGCAATTTTTTTTTAAAGTTGTAAAACAAGTGTGGAGGCTGCATGGATTGTTTTTTATGGCTATCATCATCTGAACTGGTTTTAGTTGACATGCCAGCTTTTTTGTTGTTATCCGGCAATTTGTTCATGAGAATTGGAAACACTGGCTTTTTAGTTTTATATCTATTGTTTGTGGCACTCTGTTTTTATTGTTTTGCTTTTTTTTTTCTTTTACTTTAATTTGGGAGCGATGAATTCAGCGGAAGGGCTGGCACTCTCAGCACACTATCTGATGTATTATTAGCCAAAAAAATGATGATGGTTCAGCCGCCATGTCAGAAAGCATTTATTGTTTTTTGTTTCATTTTCAGGATATGATTTTTTTTTGTTGATGGTCTGACCCGTTTGTGTGATCTAACATTTTTTCCTGCGTGAGTTGACAGCCCTGAAAAGGCTCTGTGTGGTCATCTGGGCTATAATGATAATGATTAAAAACTGAACTAAACTGGTTTTAGTTATTTGTTTTGATATAAATAGCAAGTTTCCATATTTAATACAATACTATTTTTTAAATAAGATTTATGGTAACAGCTTCCTCAGTCATTACAAATCTTTATTGCAATAAAATGATTATTGTACAAGTTCCCATATTAATCAAAATTCAATTTGTGCAGCTTGACCGAGCGCCTCCAGAGATACCAACTCAAGTGGTGAAGTACTACAATTTTTCAGAAGTCAAGAAAGCGGCATCTGACGGTCTCCCCCACACCGTGGTGTTTGGTTAAGAGCACTGACAATGAAATAGTTGTGGCTGTCGTTGACTGTGACTCGGGGGGTCACTACCGCTTCAAGTCACCATCAAGCCAGACTTTTACACATCTGTGCGTGCTTTTGGACTTCCAGTCAAAGAACTCGATGACTGTATTGAAAATGTTACAATAAAAAAAATATCTTCAAAAAGTGTTTGAGATGAAACTGTGCCCAGTGTGGCAGATTCTGTGTTTCAGCCTTACGCCCACCTCCCAAATCATGATGACAAACAAGTGTATTACAACATGTGCAATATGTAACTGTAGAAAATGATCTTACGCACAAATCTACGGCAAGATCAAAATTCTGTGCTCTACTTAGTGCCAGTCAAGACGGCCTTTGCCAAGAGTGCTTGAAGACTCAAACTCTCCTTCAGAGAAAACTTAACAGGGCTGAGGCATCATTGTCAAAACCATTGAACAAAAGAAATCCCCTCAGTTCTGTAGCTTCACAAAAACTTGCTGAGGAGTTGAAAATGGAGTGAATAAAAAGCAAGCAGCTCCAAAAACAGTTGGATAAATTCACTCGGTCTTTACCTAATGAAAGTATAATGGTCCCAAAGTCCCTGCATGATTCTTTGAAGGAGGTGATTGAGTCAAACACTGTGTTTTGACCCTTTACAAAAGCTGTTTTGGCAAGAACAACTTAAAGCATTCCATACACAGGATAAAGGTATGCGCTGGCATCCCACCATGATCAGGCTGGCAATACTGTTGCACAGCAGAAGTCCAGCGGCATACGACACTGCGCAGTACAGGGATTTTGAAACTACCAGGGGAGTCAACATTACGTGACTACACCAACGTATACCAGCCAAAGCCAGGATTCCAGAAGCATGTCATTGAGGATATTGTTCACCAAACAAAAAATTTCACAGATGAGAAAAGATTTGTTGTCTTGTCTTGTTACATGATGAAATGTCGGTCAAATCTGATCTTTGTCTTTGATAACAGATCTGGTGAAATTGTCGGTTTCATTAATTTGGGCAATGAGGAACAACAGGCAACCTTGGCTACACATGCACTTGTTTTTTATGTGGTTGGCGTGAATACCAATCTCTGCACAAGCCTCGCCTTTTTTGGAACACAGACTTGTACTGCGGATGTTTTATTCCCACTATTGTGGAAATGCATTGGTGTTCTTGAAACTATGTGCAAGTTATAAGTCATTGCCTCTACTTCTGACAAGGCAAGCCCAAATCAACGTTTGTATGACGTGCATAAAGGTGAGGAGGACATTTGTTACAAGGCCGTCAATCATTTTGCAATGGACAGGGAAATTTTTTTCTTCTCTGATGCTCCTCACCTTGTGAAGACTGTCAGGAATAATTTATGCAGTTCAGGTGTAGGCAGTCACACAAGCTGTTTGTGGCTTAATGA
Organism: Conus betulinus; assembly: GCA_016801955.1. Taxonomy (NCBI): domain Eukaryota; kingdom Metazoa; phylum Mollusca; class Gastropoda; order Neogastropoda; family Conidae; genus Conus; species Conus betulinus. The sequence goes on from JADBJO010000449.1 coordinate 36,635, forward strand.
CCACCATTTGTTATGGAAGCATGTACTTGATGTGTAGAACAAAGATTGTGAGAGACAGTTGAAAAGAACAAGCTCTGACAAATGAGCATGTGCATTTGACTCCCCATTCCAGAATGAATGTCAAACTTGCTGCACAGGTACTAAGCTACAGGGTAGGCAAAGCAATGGAAGAGTATGGGGATTCTGATAGTCAAGAGACAGCTAAGTTCATTTTGAAAATGGACAGATTTTTTTTGATTGTTTGAATACCCGTTCACAATCAGAAGGGATGTTGAAAAGAAAGCCCGATTTACTTCCTTATAGAACAGTTAATGATGAACGCTTCCAGTTCCTGGCAGAGTTTTTGGAATATTTAAACAAATGGAAAACCACTGTTCAAAATAGACCGGGCAATTTCAGTCAGTCTGAACGCAACAAAATGTTTCTGTCACATCAGACATACAAAGGCCTTTGCACAACTCTTAAGTCATTTCCTGAAGCAGTACAGTATTTGCTCAACAGTGGAGTTGAATTTGTGCTTAGCATCAAGTTTTGCCAGGATCCACTTGAAAAACACTTCGGGAGACAGCGAGGTTTGGGCCGCAGATGTGAAAATCCAACGATGTGGACTTTTGCCTACAATGAAAACAAACTGAGAATTCAGAGGCAGCTTGCCCTGGAGTTGCAACCAAAAGGCAATGTTCACAGAAAAAGAAAGACACATGATGAGCACCAGTCACCAGTCTTGAGCAGCAGCCCAATGAAAAAAGTTAACAAGCGTTAGCAACAGGTATTTCCAATTGGTTCAAAATGCCACAATCGCTGTCAGTATTTAACAGAAAAACATGTCACTATCTTACAAAGACTTGACATGCTCAGGTATAAAAACAGAGCAAAGCAGAAAAGGCTGAAAATTAATTGATGTGAAAGAGGGGGGTTGGGGTGAATGGGGCCATAATTTGGGAGAGCTATCTTGCATCCCTCCTTTTTCTTTTCTTTTTTTTTTTTTTTTTTTTGGGGTGGTGGTGGTGGTGGTGGTGTTTGGTGAGGGTGGTGGTAGACAGACTTTGGCCACACCCTCAATATTAGTGTTCCCTGCCGTTCTCAAAACAAAACGAAGGAAAACACATTTTGCTTTTTGTGGGCGTTTCCAGTACATCACACTGTTCTTTTTAGCAGATAAGGTATTAAAACAGTGAATGTGCCAAGACAATAAGTGCCTGAAGTAGCGGATATGTAGCATCCCTGAAGTATGTCAAAATTGACTACAACCACTTTTTAAAGAACTTGGGGAAAATAGAGCAAATGTTTGTGTTCTTTTTTTTTTTTATTTTTACCTCATCAAATGATAAGCAAAGTAGTTTGGGCATACAGACAATGGATGGGTTACTACAGAACATGACTTGTCGCCACAATCTGCTGGGTTACATTATGATAACAAGAGTGGGGATGGTGGGGTGGAGGTGTCAATATGAAAAGGGGAAAATGGAAGTACAATTGGTCTGCACTGAAGCTTGTTTCTCTCAGTCTTCCTTTCATTGATACAGTTGAAAATTGGCCTTCCAACGGGCAAATATGAAGAGCATATCAACTATATAGTTCACATGATTGCGAGTGTGGGCACACACACACACACACACACACACACAACACTCCAATATTATATCATTTGTTTATCAGCACCAATTTATTTTCTAATGAAGTATGCACAGAGAAAATGTAGGGCAAATTTCAGAAAATTTTCAAATAAAGAGCTGATATTGCTACTTCTAAGTTTTATGTTGCTGCAACAGATGATTGCTTTGCCCTAAAACTGAACGATGGGATCATGGCTTACGTCCGAGATTATTCCTCTCACATCTCCTACTGCTTAGCAAACTGGCTTACTAGCAACTCATGATTTTAATTGTTAATAACAAAAAAGTACAAAAAAACCACCACAAAAAAAACCTGATAAATGTACGGATGTAGTGATGTGCTCCGATCTCCTCAGCCGTTTCTTGTGCTGTCCCAGCAGCAGCAGTGTGGAATGTCCTGACCATGATTACTGCTGCTCTCCTTCTGCCAGTTATACAAACACAGCACATATGTTTCTCTAGGTGAAAAGCTGAACACCAAGATTTATTTCTATCAACCAGTTTGGTCTTAGTCCGTCACCCCCCCCAAACCCCCCCCCCCCCCCCCCTTTTTTTTTTTTTTTTATCCTACAGGCCGCCTTGCTATGCAAATATGCATTGTCAGACTAGTCAGAGTGACATAATATGTTGACCAACATGTTTGATGTTTCACTGTGTATGTCTGTTTTCTCTGAATGTGGTTATTTATATTTCCCCCTGTGCTTGGTAGACAACGCCACAAGGCATTAAGTGGTTAGGTCTTGCCATAACTGAACTAATATTTGGTAGCTTTTGCCAGTATCATCATTGAATTTGTCTTTAATCAGAGTAGAAAGCCATAATTCTAGAGAACATAATCTCTCAGGAAATGGCAATTTTGTAATATTGATTTTATTGCTGAAATGTGACCACAGTGTTAACACTTTGCTCAAAACACATAGTTAACATATGGGGGTGGGGATGAGGGGGACTATGAAGAGGAGGAAGAGGTGGTTGGGGGGGGGTGGAGAGGGGCCGAGATTCAAATAGCACTGTAGTGAATAAAAGAGAGATGCTTTATTTTAATATGCATCTCTCTCTGAGGCAGGCATTTCTTTGAGGGTCTTCCGGAGACTTTTTTCTTTTTTTGATGTTTTCAGCTTTTTCCTGTGTGTTCATCCATGTATGTTTTGCATGTGTGGTTTATTCTAACTTTGAAATAGAGTTTGGCGATGCCTCTGAGTACTTTCTCTTTTGTGTCGACTGGTGTATCAACACTGTACACTTCATCAAAAAAACAAGTTGAAACGGACTCAGTGTCACAGGGCTTTTGAAAAGAATAACTGAAATTGCGGTTTTTTCGTGAAACGATGCGCTGCTGAACAGGGTCCTAAAAGTTGACTCCAGAGTCAAGAAAATCTGACCTGCATTTGGATTAATTTTTGTTAATCCACCTCTGTCCAGTATTGCTGTGAAAGTCTTTTGTAACTTTGAAGGTGAATTTTCTGCATCACAGTCCGTTTCTCTTTGTTTTTTTGATGAATCCACTCCAACAGTAAGTGGACATAAACATTCCATAATGCTATCCCTTTCCCCACCATGTTCTAATCTTTGTGCATGCTTCTTCATTGCATGCACTACATAGCCCCCAATGTATTCCACTATGTCTCTCTCTTCTTCAGCTATTTCAGGACAATGGGGAAACATCCTCTGAAAAGGTTCATCATAATTTTTGAAAACCAGACGTTCAAAGGTGTTCAAACATAGCCATGGCGCAATTACAGGTGATGTTGCCTCTGCAACTTTTCTGCAGTTCACTTGCAGTTCTCTGTGTAAGTTTGAGAATGCCTTTTCTCTTGCTGCATTCTTAAACTTCCCTCTTGGCACCAAACACTTGTCAAAGAACTGCAGCAATGACAATAACTGTTTTCCTGAAAAAGAGAAACAATCCACATTTGCTATAAGAAGTATGTTGACACAGACCTGAATCAAAGACCAACTATAAATCTTAAAAAAAAAAAAAAAAAAAAAAAACCCAGTCATTTTTGTGCAAACCAATTAACTTGTCATCAATCCCAGTACCCAGTTCCTCATACCAGCCACACTTTCATAAATGATTAACATTTTCATTCACCGTAATCAATATTCATGTAATTCCCACTAGTAATATCATGTGAAGTGACATCTTCAGTTCCATTTAAGCAACACCGTACTAATAATGTTGAAAAGCGATACAGTTAATCATGTCCCTAATGAGATCCCAATGATCAGATTTGATCTGATCTGATCTGAGAAGTACGCTTAAGTTGTTTAGCCATTCCTGACCCATGTGTCAAACAAAATGCTGATTACTAAGCTGACATCTTAAATTGCATCCCACATAACATAGTGATAGAAACAAGGACAGTGCCTTTGCTCCCAGAGGAACATAAGCAATGTTACATGATCCTCAAACAGTCCTCTGTAGCTGATCTCAATGTGGATGTCACTCAATTCATCACACTGAAGTGAATATCACTCTGCTGGATATCACTTGGGTAAAATGCCATTAGTTCTAAACTGTCAATAAAAACAATTACGTTAGTTCTAAACTGTCAATAAAAACATTTACCTTGTCGAGTTATATTGTGTATATTATTTTGTTTCTTAGTCAATAATTTGTAAGTATCTCCTTCTTGAATTCCAACACGAGACCATGCTAGAACCAAGATTTAACTGTAACAAAGTATGTTCAGCATGTCATTAAATCAGTCTAATGTCTGCACAATGATTATCTGATGTGTATTCATATTTCTGCTCCCCATACACACATACATCCAGTCATGAAAGCTGTGATTTATGAAGTATCAAGTTTTTCATAACTGAGAAAAAGAAAGAAAATGTAACACCAAACACACGAAAACAGAAGCAGGTAGATCTGTGAGTGTTTGTACATGTGTCCCTAATTTAAATTCAAATAATGTGTACATGGAAACCACTTGCTCTTTGAATTGATGTTGCAATTGTACATACTATACAGTACACTATACTCATACACATGAACCCAATAACTGAAAGACATTAATTATCCTGAACATGTTTGGAAAATGAAATGCTTTTACAAATAACTGCAAGTATATTTTTCACAAAACTGTTGATAAAGAACAATACATTCCACTAGTTCATATTGCAAAATCAACCTGTGAATTTTCCCATACTTCTCAAGCAAGTGTATACAATGACAATGAATCAAATGTTCTATGTTACGAGTTCCTACAATCTGTCACTATCGCAAGAGACAGAAGAGGGTGTATATATAGAAAAGAAGAGCATGCAAGAGTATTTCACTGTTTCAGTGTACGCGGCACAAGCTAAATTTGCATTGTCACAGATAACAAGCAACTTTCAAGGGATTCAACAGAATGTGTTAAGACTAATAAGAGTCCAGATCATATAATAATGAACATAATCTAAATGTACAGCTGGCTTAGAATGTGTAATTAGGTACTCCAAACCTTCTTTCTATGACTAAGACTAAGAGGCAGTGTGCTGTTGGCCCACATTCATTCAACTGCGATTTTCTACAAATATTTATTAATAAATCAAGAAATAAAGTACGCCTGACAAAACCCGTTATTTACCTTTCATTTCCATACATTGCCTTTTGTATTTTTGGTGGTGTGAGTGTGTGAAAGCGTGTTTGAAAGTTTGCGCTGTTACGGAGTAGTAGCCGCGAGCGTCTGCCCGCCATGCACGCGTCTCGCTCCGATCACTGCCTTTGGTCGTCTGCTATGCGCTCGGTGGCACCGTTAGTAGTTCTAAAAATAGTATGCTAAACAGGAAGAAGAGTCATCCCCGTAACGTCTCGTGTGCGAAAATGTAGGCATTCAACGGAAACTTCAGAGTGAAAAAACGTTTTAAAATGTTTCGTGTAAAATTTCCAGAATAAAACCAAGAGCGACATTTATACTTTTACACTCACACAAAACTTTCAGGGTTTAAACTACATTTGAGTAAAAATTTTAAGTTTGTCCGTTCAAATGCCGTGGAGCGCAAAGCTACGAAACAAGCCGTGGTGCAGCTTCGACGTCGACACGAAAATTGAAATGGCGCCAAGTACAAGACGGCATGCGACCCGTAAATATTAAACGGAATCTATCGAATATCGACGAGTCGTCTTCAAACCACGCCGTTCCAGCTATTTTGAATGGTAAGTTGCAACCTTTTCCGACAGTTTTACATCACAATTTAACTATATTACTGTCATATATTTTGAAGATTACTTTGTTTTTTGTTTGACGACCGAAACATCAGACCGGGGTAATGGTGGGGTCGTGCTGATGAGAGGAGTATGTGTTTAGTATTTTACACCAAATTAAAACTGCTGCTTAGATTTTATGGATATGTTACAGGTAAAGTTTGTATGACTTCAAGGCTTATTTTCTGTTGATATTTTTTAACCAGATCTTTCCTGTTCGACTTAAATATCAAATTTTATTAGGTCACGTGACCATGCCCAACGACGCTTTTGTGGCCCCTATGTCGAATGAACAGCTGAAACTAGCACAGTTGCAGTAGGAAAAATACAGAATATTAGATCTAGTTGCAAAGTGTGAGACGACTGCAGGCGGAATCTAAACAAATCTTTAAAAAACGTTTGTGAACTGCAAAAAAAAACACGTCGACAAACGAATGACGTGTTTTGTCTTGTGATTCGTTTTGTCCACGTTTTGGGGCAGTTCGCAAACATTTATTTAAGCTTTGTGTACAGAATATTAATTTTGTGCCTGTATTTCCTTTATTAAATAAATCAAGCAGAGATTCTAAAACACTTGTCTCATGCACAACATTGTCTTGGCGGTTATGGTGATAATGTATGTTATGTGTGTGTGTGTGATTCTGTGTGTGTGTGTTTTAGTTAATCTGACAATAAATTGGTTTCAGTGAGTCAGTGTGTGTGTGTGTGTGTGTGTGTGTGTGTGTGTGTGTGACTGAATGGAATGCATTAGCTATCATCATGATTTATCAATTAATGACAACCCCTAACTCAATTTATTTATTACTTTTTTTTTCAGGTGCTCCAAACTGTGCGGTTAGTGTCTGCTACAACGGGCCTTGTTCTGGTCAACATACGCAGTAACAATGGCCAGTTCTACACAAACTTCTCTCCATGGCTAAGAAAGAGCCAGTGGGCTGTTAACCCACATTTGACTGTTATTTTCTCCAAATGTTTGAAAATTAATCAAAACTGAAAATACATCAGACAAAATCTGTTATTCATCTTTCATTTCCATACACTGTCTTTTGTACTTTTGATGGTGATTGTGTGTCAGCGTGTGTTGAAAGTTGGTGCTGTTTACTGATTAGCTGCGAGCCTTGGCCAGCATATGCACATCTCACTCCTATCCCTCCCTTTGGTTTTTCTACACTGTGCTCGTCCGGATATTTATCAATTCTAAAAATGAATGCCAATTAGAAAGAGGAGCAGTTCTTCAGGCTTTCAACTACAATTAAGTAAACCTTTAAGTTTGTCCATTCAGTTCCTGCTGGCAAGGGGGTATGGGGCCAGGGTAAAAAACTCAAGGGATGAGTGTATTTATTTTGTAATGGCATTGTTATATTCAGTATTTCTTGGCAATCATATATATATAAGTTTCACTAATGCATGGAAAGCATAGGCACTGGAGGATTAGGGTGGAGGGGAGGAAAGGGGGTGGGAGAGGAGAGAGGAGGGGGGATTGGGGGGGGGGGGGGGTAGGGGTAGGCAAAGTTTCTTGCTTTTTAATCTTCTGAGCATTACTTTTGGTACAAATGTCAATCATATGTTTTCATAAGATCCTGCCAAGCAGAGATATTTAATTTGTATACGTAATGTTTATATGGCACACAAGAAGTTAGGTAAAAGGGTGGGGGGGGGTGGTGAAGGTGGTATGGGGGTGTGTACAATTGTGCTGACATGCTTAAATGTCTTCTTATTGGATAGATCTTGTAATCCTGATCATTTTGATATGAGTTACATGCTTGTATGTCAATTGAAAGCAGGGATGTGTCATTTTATAACTTGTTTTTGGTTGCCGATATGGAAGGAAAAAAGTCAAAAATGAAGATTTTGGCATTTTTAGGAGTGTGGTAGTCGGACTCTGCAAGAGCGTCAGGTCTGAAAAAAAATTCAGTGTATATTACAAGTAGTTGACATCAATCACCCATAGTTTCAGACATGTCACTTGCCAAATGGCTGAGTTACAGGCCTCCAAACATGGCCCTTAAGGGGAATTCCAACTGTCGTAAAAAAAAATATTTAAAAAATCATAACTTCGCTCCTAATTAAGCTACAGCTATAAATTTTACATAATTTTCTTAGTTTTAAGTTTGTTCTATAACCTTGACCTATTGAAAAAACAGTCAAAAAACATTTTAAAAATCACTTTGGAGTACCTAGTGTAATTTTAAAGACCTGAAAGAACATGACATGTACTTGGACTGGAGAAATGACTTTTTAAAATAATTATTACTCACTGTCTGCATTTTTGCAGAATTCTTGAACTTCTTCTGGCATACAATCATCTGTCATCATTGATTTGCAGGCCTCCTCCACAATGTCAGTGTTCAACTGAAAGTTACAAAGTACAACTATGTTATAATTCTTCAAATAGTTAACTCAAGTACATAATGCACTCACGCACAACACCACTGTCCCACTCCTTGTGTAGTTGATGCTTTCTACTTATGTATAAATTGCTTCAAAACAACAGATATTAGGCATTCACTGTTCTCCATGAAGACCATGCAACACCAAAGAATGGTTTGAACTAGATATTCCTTTTTTTCTCTGTTATTGTGGTTTTGTTCACCCATCAATGCACAATTTTTTTTTTTTTCCACTGGTCATGAACCAATCCCATTTTCATCTTTGGTTCTTTTATGTGCGCAAGGAGCACGCTGTAACTTGGTATAAGTGTAAACGGGACCTGGGTCCTTCACCTGTATACATCTGAAAGAGTTGAGTAAAGACCACACTTCAGGTCAACTGAAGATGGCTGGAAACCTATGTAGAAGCGAGAATAAATGGCAGTGAGGGATATTTGGTGGAGAGAGGGGTGGTATGTGTGTGTGTTGGGGTGGGTGGTCCTAATGTGGCAACCACAACATTGAAAAACCCCTGCCATGGGTCAGGTTTTCTGGCATCTCACTGACAACAGTATTAAAGTTCCAGTTCAATGATTCACAGGCAAATCTGAATCAATTCACAAACTTCACTTCAACCGCTCAGGACACCTTCATAACTTTTAACGGGTGAATTGGGCCAGTTCAATGGGGATTGAAAAAAAAAAGAGTATCACTGCTATCAGCTTGATAATAACAAAAGTTTTCTAACAAGTTCATAACAAATGTGTATACTGTGAAAGCATGCTAATTTACACATTTATGTATTCAGTCAATGTGAATGTATTTGTAAACGCCCAAATAAATTAATACGAACACAAGATTAAACCAAGGATAAATACCATCTTTCTATAAAACATAAAACAGCGAACAAAAAAGTCCTCACATTATGCATTCTCATGGTATACTATCCTTTATTTTCCACAACAGTTGTGAGAATGACAGCTGTTCTTACCAAGATAATGCTACCAGCTGAAGTTGCAGAAGTAGGCTTGTTTGTCTCTGGATCATGTTCCCAAAGATCATTGGACAGCAAGTTTTCACCACATTCTTTCTGAGAAAAGAAAAAAAAAAAATGATGAATGCAACATTTCAATGCTACTGTTCAAACTGTCTTTATTCTTGATAACAAAAAAGTGAAACCCATATACAGAAAACAAATTTGTGGTGGATGAATAAGATGGCATAAAAAAATTTTAACACATTGATATTGCTTTTGTAAACCAAAAGTCATGAGATAATGAGTTGATGAATTTAAAAAGCTGCAAAAAAAAAAAAAATAAAATAAAGATCAGCTTGTAACACACAAGTATACTGCAAAGTGAAATTGTACTTCCTTTTGATTACTTTAAAATCACAATGATATGCAGTGATTTAGTCCTCTCAGTCGTCACAACTGCACTGAGCATACACACACATGTACACACCACACACCCACACCCACGTCACAAATGAACATGGTATCTTTGCAGTGGCTGAAACACTATGCATATTGCCACTATTGGAAATTTTTAAAAAATGAAGACATAAATAAAGACCTAACATTGATCTACAAGCTAAGGCATCTGACTCGAAATCAGTCAGGCACCCAAGTCAGTTTCTTCGTCACCGTTCACCGTTCACACGAGTCACAGTGGCAGTATTTATAACTTGAATTTTGCCCTTGCCATACATATTTTATTGTATTGAAACATTTAACTCATACCACAACTTTACTGAGTTAAGTATTAACAGTCTTCAGCGGAACAATCAAAAATAAAATATAATACTGAAAAATCTTACCAAAACAAGCCGGCCGATGTCGAAGTCTTCCATGGTGAAAATCGAAACCGGAAATGAAGCATGCACCCGTATTGCCTCGAGCCTCGGGGACGGCACATCGCCAAAACAGGCGAACCGCGTGAGTGAGGTCAGTGTTGGCGGTCCCTTTCTTTCACGTCTCTGGTGCTTTCTACAATATTCTCTAAAGCTGTTGAAACACAGTTATTGGTGCAGTGTTAGTAACATTTAATCTTGAAATTAGTTGCATACAATGTCTTCTTTCAACTTGCTTACTTCATCTTCAAATCAAATGCCACGTCGTCTCCATAGACCTTAAGTGACTCGGGTGTGCGCCCCCCCCCCAAAATCTACCTCCTTATTTGAAAGACAGCATTCATACCACACCCCTCCCCCACCTAACTTACCTACCAGCTAGCCTTAAAAAAAAAAAAGAAAAACACTAAGTGTGGAGCTGCAGGAAGGCTACCCACGTTCACCTTTTCAAGAGGGGTTACCCCGCTCCTATCCTGCCCCAGAACAAGCATTAGGCTAGTCCAGGCCCACCAACCATTCATACACACTTCCACCCGACACACATACAATGGCTGTATTTTAAAAGTGGAGTTTGCTGAGCTCCCTCCTGAATATATACAGAGAGGGGGCCTCGGCTGCGGCGGCAGGAAGAGAATTCCAAACTGGGATGGTGCGGTGAAAGAAGCTATACTTCAGGACGTCAGTTTTTGATCTGAGGTGGCGGAATTTCTTGGAATGGTTAGCTCTTGTTCTGGAGGATGCTGGTGTCAGGTACTCTCTGGGGGAATGTCCACAAGGTTGTTCACAGACTTGTAGAACATTGTGAGTTTGGCTTTCGTCCTCCTGGACTCCAGGGATTCCCATTTGAGTTCAGTGAACAGACCAGTAACGCTACAGGTGTAGTCGTAGCGGTTGGTGATGTATCTGGCTGCTCTCCTCTGTACTGCTTCTATCTGCTTAGTTTTGTCTGCGGTGTATGGGTTCCAGACTGTACTGCAGTATTCGAGGTGGGGGCGAACTTGGATCTTGTAGGCATTGGTCTTGGTTGCCTGGTTCGCTACCCTCAGGTTCCACCTCAGGAATCCTATCATGCTGCTGGCCTTTTTGGTGGAGCGGTTGATATGGCTGGTCCAGCTTAGATCTCTCGAGATATTGACTCCCAGGTATTTTGACTCGGTTGTCCGTTCCAGGGTGTGACCTTTCAACTTGTACCTAAATATGATGGGGTACCTGGATCTGGTGCAGGATAGGGTATTGCATTTCTGTGGGTGGAATTCCATACCCCATCTTTTTTCCCATTTGGACAGTGTGTTTAAGTCCTCCTGCAGTAAGCGGCAGTCGTTCTGGTTCCTAACTTCTCTGTAAACTATACAGTCATCAGCGAAACAACCTAGTTCTTGAGTGGAGTTGGTCAGGGAGGTCATTGATGAAGACCAGGAAGAGAAGAGGGCCCAAAACTGTGCCCTGTGGTACACCACTGACAACCGGGGCCTGCTCGGACTTAGCACCATCGACTCCACCTGCTGTGTACGATGGGACAAGAAGGCTCTTATCCATGCCAGGGTCGATCCTCGAATACCATTTAATGGTTCAGTTTCATAAGGAGACGCTCATGGGGCACTTTGTCAAACGCTTTCGAAAAGTCCAAGATGGTCATGTCAGTTTGGATCCCTTTGTCCAGACTGGAGGCGATCTCGTGTGACAGCGTGAGGAGTTGTGTGTCTCACAGCTTCTTCTGGCTCTGAAGCCGTGCTGGCAGTCCGTGAGTATGTTATGTTCTGTGAGGTGTCGCATGATATTACTTGCTATAATGTGCTCCTGTAATTACCTTCAATGCCGTTCGCCGCCAGAGTGGAGCTGTCCCCCAAAATCGCCACCACTGCATCTTCGTAGATCGGCTGGGGCATCCCTTTGCCTCCGCCCGTCTTTGTTGCGTCGTTTTTCTTTTGCGTTTTTGCCCGTTTTAAAAAGACCCCATTTGTCTTTTAATTCGGTGACCGTCCGGCAGGCAACACCGCAGGTATTCACTTTACGGGCAATTTCTTGCCAGATGACTTGCTTTTTTTTGTTTTGTCACTTTCGTTGTTAACGACGAATTCAAAATATTCTTTTCAATTGCTATTTCTTTAAGGAGAATTTTGACTTCTCTGTCCGAGAAATTTTTGGTTTTCGAGCTCTCTTCCCCTCGGCCATTTTGCTGCTCAACTGATGAACGCATGCGCAGCGAGGGCGGAAGTTGGGGAACTCCTGCCAAGTTATTCTTAGAGCAGCCCCGGATACCCGATAGTTATTGGAGGCACTGTCGCGAGATGTCCATGCACGCCGAGCTATCGGATGAACTGTCCCACCGAAAGATCTCGGTCGCGGCGCTCGAGGGCTGTCCTTGATCTTACAGTTATGCCATGACAGCTGCTGCCATGGATTTTTGTCTTGTCTTGTCTGCGCCGGGAGCGCAGATACAGCCAGCCGTGTCTCCCTGATGAGTTTCCGACCCAGCGGACGAAAGGCCTCGGAGCAGGCAATACAAATATATCTGCCTTTAAAAAGGGATTGCGATGGTTTCCTTATGCAGCCAGTGAAGAGTTTTCATGTTTTTTCTTATTTCATGTTCCCAGTTTTTTACATCTTCAACCCTCCTGCTGCCCCCCCCCCCCCCCCCTCCTTAAGTTCAAAGTTCTACCAAGTCATTACTATGAAGACAATTTAGTTGTTGGCCTGCGCTTGTTGTTTTTCCCCCCTATTAGATTGTTCGTCTTTGTATTTGTCTGACTTTATTCAAGTTTAAAAGGCTGTGCCAGTCTTGAATAACTCTGTGTTAGTTTTCCTTATGGGAGCAAAGACTACCCCACTTGTTTATTGTTTGCTGTTCCTGCCTCATTTCATTTCCGATTTTTTAAATTTTATTTTCCCTCAGTTCCTTTAATTCAGTCTGTTTAAAAAAAAAAAAAACAAAACAAAACAAAACGTTTGATCGATCGAATTTCATGCGGCCTGGGCCATTTTATCAATGTAACATTATCGTCTTTATATCGTTATTTATGAATTATAATCATAGCTTGATGATCATGTTCTTCATGTCCGTCTTTGCCGATGTTTTCCTGTTACAATCTGAGGGACAGCCACAATCCGGTGTTTTAGCCCGCAGAACTGTCTCCCCCCCCCCCCCCCCCCCCCCCCACCACACACACACACACCTGGGGCATCGGGTCCACACACACCCCCTTCACAGGGTAGCTCAGACTGTTCTACTACCAACCCCCCCCCCCCCTATCCAAGTCTCCCTTCCCCCCCCCACAGTTTGGGTCGCATGTCATGCATGCTCGATTTGTCGATTTCGTCCGCCCCTTTCTCCCCTGCCCGCGTTATCACCCCCCCCCCCCCCCCCCCCCCCCCCTGGATCCATTGCACATGAGAAAAGTCTGGAGTTCCCATTACGCGCTGGGTGATATTATGGCCAGACAAAACAAACACCTCTGAATTTTTCTCGATTTTGATACTTAAAAACCTTCGATTATGTGACTTTGAAGTTTATAGGTAACAATTTGTTTTCTGAGTCAAAGTTTTTTTTTCTTTAAAGAAAGATAGACGTACAGATGGACATTTTGTTGAAATTCATTCTACTCTTGTTTTGAGCGTTACTTTTTCTCCCCAAACTTCTCGTGACGTAATTTCTCTCTCTCTCTCTCTCTCTCTCTCTCCCACACACACACACATGCACGCGCGCATATACCCATAAACACATGTACACAATTCACACGTAGGCCTTCACTACGGTCAGCAGATTGTCTATGCATGCATGCCTGTGTATGCGCACGTGTGTGCGTGTGTGAATTTTCATTTTTGCACATGTTTCCAAACTGTTTCAAACAAAAGGTCTGTTGTGATAGAAGGCTGATAGGCTACATTTGGAATTAATTATTTAGCTCCACATACGTTTTTCTCCTATTCTTCTTCCTTTTCATTTCTCTCTTTTGACGATGAAGTTCTTGACGTGTAAATAGAGAGTCAGTTCATTAGTATAGACAGCATCCCCATTTCCCACACACACTACCACACCCCCCTCCCTCTCCACACACACACAGAGACCCCCACACACCTACCTGGCACATACGGCGTCCGAACATTCTTCGTCTTCCGTGTTTCTCTCTGATGACGTGCGGCAAAGAGCGTTGACAGCACCCCCTCTCAACACAAACTTACCAAACCCTCTACCCAGCACACACACATGCATACAGACACATCCTATCCAAGTCACATAGGCTACATACACGCACTTACTTACTTACTTACACACACACACACACACATACACACACACTTGTACTGATGCTCACGCGCACGCACAAACACACACACCACATACAGACGTACCCCCCCCCCCCCCCCCCCCCACACACACACACACACCCACATACCGCCAGTGGCTTCCAACCATTGCAAGTGTCAGATTATTTATAACTGCCCCCCCCCCCCCCCCCCCCCCCCTTTTCCTACTGAGCTTTACACTGACCCGTTTAGAAACTTTATTGTCGAACTGTGATTTTAAGGTTTTTTTTAATTAATTGATTAATTTATTTTTACTTTTTTGTTATGCTTTGGTGCTCTCAGCACGAGAGAGAGAGAGAGAGAGAGAGAGAGAGAGAGAGAGAGAGAGATGATGATGATGATGATAATCTTTATTTCCAAGGTAAACAGATAAGCAAACACATGCTTTTTTTTTCATCCGGAGAGAGAGAGAGAGAGAGAGTCAATTCACACACTGACCTACGAACATCGGGTACCAATTTGCACACGCCCCACGCTCACACCTTTGCGTAGTTTTTTTTTTTTTTTTTTTTTTTTTTTTCTGGATCTCCTGCCGCCTGGTAAGTCGAATGTTGACCCCATCAGTTCCAGTCATGATCTTTGTTCCGCTGGCGCAGACTCCACAGTTGCAGTTATATCTGTCTGTTTCCTGTGCAATCGCACTTGAAGTGCACGCGATATTTTTGATCGGTTGGACAGGCCCTCCATCTTGTTTTCTATAACATCTGTGAATGTGACGACATGTGTCGTCTGGTTTGAAAATACCGTGGAAGCTTCAGCTTCAGTTTCATCATCAAGGATATGTCGCTGCGTGCGGACGGAAGTCATTTACGCTTAACGACATCTGCTTAACTGCCAGACCGCAGTGCGCAAGACTTACAGCTTATGGATAAATAAATTGAAAATAAAGACGAAATAAATTCTGAAATAAGGCAAGGAATGGTAAATCATAAATAACGAACAAGTTGAGTAACTCTCCTATTATGGAATAATTACACGCCCATAAAAACTCTGAACGAATGCTGCTTTGGATACCAAATCGCGTGGTCACACGCCACAAGTAGAATTTTGCATTGAAACACTACATTCTCCATGTTAAGCGTTTTGAGGCCTACCATAAATTTGAGCCAGCATTTCATGTTAATCTGATAACTGATCAGAGGAACAACTCCCCACCAATTATTTCCCTTATTTTGTGGGACTTTAACCGATGAAATCACAATCTTCAAATACATGACCTTCCCCTAAGCTGACGTCACATTTCAGGCCTTTGCACTCACTCGTGACTCTACCTTTAGGCCAGCTCAAAGCGCTCAAATAGTCCCATTCCTTTGATGTTAACCTGTCTGTTTAGAACCATCTGGCTTGTACTTTGATGGCCAATGAAAGAAAATGGGGAGAATGAACTTTCAGACACAATAGAAATTCTCAAAACAATCTAATTGCGCCAGTCTGTAAGTACTTGACTCCTCAAGCAAGGCCTTGGCGCATTAATTTTTGGTGCAGCCTGTGTGTCTGTTTAGTTTTGTACACAAGATCTGCAATGCAATACATTTTGTTTTTGTGTGTTTAATTGTGTTTTGGCTCCTTTTCACGTAAAGCTGCAATCTGTTTTCAGTCTTTCCGACACTGCTGAGCTGATTTCAACTCCCCTTTAAATCATGTGTAGTATGGTCTCAAAACTTAGCGGATGTGGTGTTGTGTATATGGACGAGAGAGAGAGAGAATGTGTGTACTTCAAGGGCATTTCATAAGTCCATGACATCATGCATGTGCCTGCGTTTGGTAACATATGCCTCTAAAGAGTACTCACGTAAGTTTCAGTTGACAGTCTTCTGGGCTTAGTCCTGAAGATACAATACCTAATTAGACTCGCACCATGAAACTGTCCAGTAAGAGGGCACTCTGTTGAAGTTGTTCTCAGCAGAGACAGGGAGAGAGGGGGGTAAAGTACTGTGAAGTAACACTGGTTTTCATACATCTAATATAACAGGAAAGGACCGGACGTTTTTGAATGCCACTTGTTTCACACTTGTGCACGCACGCTTTGCATCCCAACATCACTTTGTCATATATTTTTCAAATTCCACTGTCTGTCCAGCACTCTCGATCTGCCCAGTTTACTAATAAATCATCATGCCAGATTGTGGAGATTAGATGAAAAGTGTGGATTGTTCAGAGCAAGAAGTCGGACATATACTCACGTGCCAGAATGCGCATTAGAGAGAGAGAGAGAGAGAGAGAGAGAGAGAGAGAGAGAGGGGGGCGAGGGGTGATCGAGTCTGCAATTGCCATCTTTTCGTGAAGTCATTTCAACAGGATCTGTCTCTACAGTGTGTTGACTTACAGGATGCTGTTTCATGCGATCAGCTTGCAAGGTTCATCTAACTGGGCTTCATTTCAAGGAATGACATTATCTATCAGCAACAAAAAGGGCATTCTGACATTTCAAAGCCTGCTGAAGGCAACTTGTGAGGCAGTGCTGTTTGGGACACATTTAGAGGAAACCCAGTCCTAGAATTAGGAATCTTTCAATACAGACAAGGAGGATAACATTTTGCACATAACTCGAAGCCTGTAATGCATACTGTATTCAATGATAATACGCAACTAATTGAAGTAGACAAGAAAGCAGACACTTGCCTTACCAGAACAGCAGCAAACCTGAAAAGCCCTTCTTATTTCCATTTGTGTGGCAAGTTCTGCATCAAAGACTACCCCAGTTCTTTTATTTTCAAGAGGTGGAACGTTTTTGTGCATGGTGAAAAGAGAACTGTCTAGATTTGAATGTTAGTAAGATGAAGGAATGGCAATTGGTTTTCGGTCCCGCCGCAGCCCCGGCGATCCACAGGGAGCTGTCAATGTCAAGTCGTCAAGAGGCAATCCACCAGAGGAGACACTGCACTGTACTGCCGCCGAGTCACTCGGTGGTGTTCAGTGGCGCCTGTTCTGATGTAACATACGCAGGACACTACCTACTAACCCCCCTACTGACGACAATAATTGCTTAGTCGCGGAGCCAGTGTGAGTGAGCTCTCCTTCCGGAGGGCGCCACAACGTCTGTCCAACGACAGCCCCATGGTCTCGCCGATACCGGTGACCCCGACGGAACCAAACCAAGGCCACAGACGTGGAGAGGACATCGACATTGAGGTCACCATGAGAGCAGAGCATGAAGGGCCACAGAATTTGAGACTTTTTTTTTCATGCTGATCGATGAGAATGAGGATGATGAAATGATGCTACGGATTTCCATTTCGGTCTGAGACTACATGACAGGGCTGTACTCTACACTTCCTTTCATAACATATCCCGGCGTCAACCAGGCCCGAGAGATACAGGCACCTGCAGTGTTGGTCAGGAAATTTGAGCAACACTCTCAGAAACGCATCCATTAAGTGGATGAAACTCGACTGTGTGGTCCTAGTCTTCCCTTCCGGGTAGGAACCGGTCGGGGCAGGAAAAACCCCACATGACTCTGATGGGATTCAAACCCATGACCTCCCAGCCGGCAGTCCGCGACGCTTACCACTTCGCCACGGTGGCTGGTATCACTTGTTCTTGACTTGACTGTCCTGAGTTTGTCCATATACCTTTCTTACACTATTTTTTTTTTTTTTTTTTTTTGCTGTCCCAACCTCTGCGCCACCTCAGAGGCAGTGCACCCACTCCGCTCATTCCGACACCCCGTCCACAGCCACAGCCCGGTCGGCCCCGCCGCAGCCCCGGCACCAGCAATCCACAAGGAGCAGTCAATGTCAAGTCGTCAAGAGGCAACCCACCGGAGGAGACACTGCACTGCTGCCGAGTCACTTCAGTGGTGTTCAGTGGCGCCTGTTCTGATCTAACATACACAGGACACCACCTACTAAGCCCCCTACTGACGACAATATAATTGCTTAGTCGCGGAGCCGGCGTGAGTGAGTCTCCCTCCGGAGGGCGCCACCACGTCCGTCCAACGACAGCCCCATGGACTCGCCGTTACCGGTGACCCCGACGGAACCAAACCAAGGCCACAGATGTGGAGAGGACATGGTCACCATGAGACCATGAGAGCAGGGCATGAAGGGCCACAGAACTTGAGACATTTTTTTTTTTTCTATGCTGATTGATGAGAATGATGATGATTAAGATGATGCTACGGATTTCCATTTCGGTCTGAGACTACATGACAGGGGCTGTACTCTACGCTTCCTTTCATAACATATCCCGGCGTCAACCAGGCCCGAGAGATACAGGCACCTGCAGTGTTGGTCAGGGAAATTTGAGCAACACTCTCAGAAACGCATCCATTAAGTGGATGAAACTCGACTGTGTGGTCCCAGTCTTCCCAACTGCGTCCGCAGCAAACTCAACTCTGGGTAGGAGCCGGTCAGGGCAGAAAAACCCACATGACTTCCGACCTCCCAGCCGGGAGTCCGCGACGCTAACCACTTCGCCACGGCGGCTGGTATTTTCTTACACTATTGTTGCTGTAAAAAATTATGTATGTGCTAGATGAAGAGTTTAATGATTTTTGCTTTAATGCGTGCTAGCTGGAGGGCAGCACAAGCAGCATCTATCTGAATTATGTGCCTTTGTTACTACAAAGAAGCTAAAGTTATTGTACATTTCATTGTCATTAATTGTACACAATTCAATACACTTGAACACAGCCGGTTTCAAATCTAAATAGTGTTTGAAATAACTCTGCCACATAACATGCGCAAATGAATCACATGACAAAACACGACCCCCATCTTGCACTGAATTTGACAGATAAGTGATTGCTTGTTCTTCGTTTTCATTGTCCTGGCTGTTGTCCATCTTCCCTGAAGAAGGCCTAACATGTCGAAAACGTGTCAGGTTTTGTCTGGTGACTCGCTTGTCCATGTTGTTTGGCGGAGTTTTTTTCAAAACGCTTTTTGAGATTTGTTTAGATTTCCGCCTGCAGCTGCCTCACTTTGCTACCAGCTGCTTTCAAGGTTAATGAGTGTATGAAAGCAGCTCAGCTTGTATTATTATGTACTATCAATGCTCTTGATTCTTTTGTGATTTCAGTTCCATTTGCCACTGGTGATTTCAAAATGTGGGATTTTCTTCCATTCAGTTTTGGTATAATGACACAGACAACTCGGCCTTGTTCAAGTTGCAGTGAACCTTTGAAGGCTGTTTTGCCTACAGGGGCACCATGTTGGGCCCCATCCTCCCAAATCCTGCAACAGGAGCCCTGCACACAGAGAAAGCAGCCAAAAAAAATTCATATAAAGAAAGCAACCTGTTCACACACCAGGAAGGTGGAGCCATTCTGTCAGTAACCTCATCACCTGCACCCCTGAACGGTGAACATGTGGATCTTCAGGTGGTGGCCAGCAAAACTACATCTCCTCATTCCAACGGTACCGTATGTTAGTAGGCTCTGTTTGTTCCCTGCAAGATTCGTAATACAACAGTAACGGTGTTCGTTTTCATCAACAGGCTGTTCATGTTTAATTTGTATGACTGCAGACCAAGTTCTGTCAATGTACTGCAAAGTTCTGTCAATGCGAGCCTTGCAAACAACGCCTGTATCTTATGTTACCTGGTTGTGGTTGTTGCCGTAGTTGTGAAGTAATGGTAACAGTTCTTTTAAGGCTATGGCTTTGTCTTGCTGTTTATATTTCATTGATAGACTGTCCTTGTTGAATTCATATTGGACTGCATGTTAAGCCATATTCTGTCAATGCCAGCACAGGTATGATACTTGTGGGAGAAGACACTGCACATAAGGAAGAACAGGAGCAATGGTATTGTCCATGCCACTTTCTTTAATTTTGCTCTCTCGCTCACCCTCATCCTAGCAACAGGTCCAAGTCGGAGACGTACAAAAGAAAGATTTATTATAACAATGTCTCTACTACAACACACTCTGCATCAGTTCCACCAAAGGAAAGGGAAGGA
Organism: Conus betulinus; assembly: GCA_016801955.1. Taxonomy (NCBI): domain Eukaryota; kingdom Metazoa; phylum Mollusca; class Gastropoda; order Neogastropoda; family Conidae; genus Conus; species Conus betulinus. Next base: position 56,869 of record JADBJO010000449.1, read on the forward strand.
GCCCCTAGAAACAGAAACAACTGAATGACTTTCAGTCAACATAAACGATATGACCAAATGCATGATAATAATCATCATCATCATCAAAACTCTGCTTGGGGTGGAGAAAGGGTGGTTTGTGGTGGAAGAAACGGGAATTGGGGTGGGGAAGGTTGTAAACTCAATCGAGACACCAGAATCCAGAGCAACATCACACACTGAAACGGACACAGCGTCTATCACATGAGGAAGGGACGGGGGAGGTTGCCGTGAAAGGAACAAAAAAAATCCAATGTACAAAACTGGAGCAGGGAGTAGGTAGGCAAGGTTGGGGTTGAAGGAATAGGGATGGGGGTGGTGGGCATCTAGTGCCAAAAGAGAGACCACATGTCTGAGGTAACACGGCATTCTCTTGAGAAAGCAGGGGGGAAAGGTTCCAGAATCAAAGGGAACATTCGAAGGCCTACCCCTACACCGCAGGATGAAGGAAGTAATAACAGTCACTGTTATCAGATTCTGTCATGACTCAGTCTCCAAGTCAGGACACCACCGAATCTTTTGGGCATTGTGAAAAAAAAAAAAAAATAAAAAAAGAGGCGAACACTTCTAGGCATTCTATAGTCACCAATGTTTCAGTTATGAATCAACAATGAAGTGACGCAAGTCCAATCACACTGAAATGAGTACTGGGGTACAAGATGAACAAAATAAACACAAAACGTGCACATGAAACAAAACCCACGTTCTCAAAGTCTGTCACACGCTCATGTACGCATCTCCTTCGAGGCATACAACAGTTCTGCGAAAAAACAAAACAAATCCCCAAAACACAACTGCTACAACAAAAAGTCAAGTGGATCAGCCATAAGACAGCTGAAGACCTGTTCCACATAAACAATAATTTATGCATAACTTGCACTCCAGTGGTAGAATGCATACTTGAACAGCCAGACTGTACAAGCTACCTTGTCACCAAACACTTGTCTACTGAGCCTAGGAATCTGACTGACAGACATGCATGGAGAACAAGAGATCACTCAAAGTGCAGACAGCAACGTGTGTGTAAGGGCGGATGGAGAATGGAGTTAGGGGGAGGGGAGTTCACAGCAAAAAGGTTTGTGTGATGAAACTTCAGGTTTCGAGACCCACATTTGCTTGCCACTCTCACTCGCACTTGCAGGCATCAAAGAAGCTTCATCTCTCGCTCTCTCTCTCTCTCTCTCCAAGTACCAACATCACAGCAACTTGAAAGTGCAGCATGGTGCTGTTAAAGATACTTTACTAGCACTCGCCCTAAAATACATCTTTTCTTCTTTTCCTTTCATAATGAACTAGAAAACTTGAAGTGATAATACAATAATATTCAACTTTCAAGCTCAACATGATTCTGCTTTTATTTTTTTTTGCTCTAGTTTGTTTGTCCAGTGTCATGGAAAATTTAGGTGAAATATACACCTGGAAAAACACCTGCTTCCTTCTTGTATAAGTCAAAGCCTAATCAACCAATCTCTTAAACTTATTTTATGGTGGTTATAATAAAGCAGTGACAGCGGTTTTTAAAAATAAAAGAATTGCAATAAACGGTCCTGTGATACAGTATTCTTATGACCAATTAATACCTTTATTATCTCTATACAAACGAAAGTTTTTTCACATCTTAATGTCAACATGTGTACATATTGACATTTAAAGTACCCAGGATTGAGAAAAAAAGCAAATCTGGTCTTGAATCCAGTGTTAGGGAACGTTAAGCAGGTTTGTATATGTGTTAGAGAATCTGGCAATTTATCATAAATAATTTTCAAGTCATATTCATTTGCTTACAACACTATCAACATTTGCTCTTGCTGTTTTCAATCATTACAAACATTGGCAATTTCTCTCCGTTCTTTGGATCTGTATTACTTCGGATGTGCACCTTCCAAAGCTGTGTTGATAATCACTTTTGACATAGGGCCGTCATCAAAATTTTGATCTGCATCAAACAAAAATGCTCAACATCGGAACCCACTGCCTAAACCCAACCATTGGTCTGTTTTCATGTGAGGTCAATGTCTCGAGACATGGTATTTATTTTGTAATTGTCTCATTTTTTACTGCTTCTACAAATGCTCCAATCGTCCCCAGCATCCACCCATTTCTCAACTTCCATTCCATGTGAAGACTGGCATGTGAAAAAGATATTGTTACACCACTTGTCATGTACCATTTTAGACTCTCTTTAACACGTAAGATGACAGGACAGTTCCAGAGCTCTATTTGACGAAACATTATGTATGTGCATGTCGCTCATAGTGACAGTTATCCACCAATCTTCGTCACATAACCAAACTTACAAGCGCTGCTAACATGCACCAGGATTTTTCATGGAAAGACATTACAATAATCACCCCCTCCCCCCACCTCCACCTCTTCCCATCATCCCTTCCCTTGGGCTTAATGCCCCTTCCCTTTCCTTCCATGAAATCACTTGTAACAGACCTTTGTTTCATTTATTTACAGAAGAAAACAGGGTGACTACTGTAAATTTTGTGCATAAAACTATATTATCACAAAAGTCAAATCATAGACTCTGAGCAGACTGGGTGAAAGAGAGAGAGAGAGAGAGAGAGAGAGAGAGAGAGAGAGTGTGTGTGTGTGTGTGTGTGTGTGTGTGTGTGTGTGTGTGCATGCTTGTGTGTATGAGTCGATATGCCTGTGTGTGTGTGTGTGTGTGTGTGTGTGTGTGTGTGTGTGCACGCGTACGTGTGTGTGTGTGTGAGAATGCACATGCATCCATGCCTGCATTTGCGCGAGAATACACATGTATGTACACATCTGGTGCAAAGGAAATCAAATCATTCAACAAGGTTTTGAATGGATGTTGGATAAGGGGGAAAAGAGCCAACTGTTAAAAAAGAAATCACATACAAACCAATTCCAAATTGAGAAGGGTGACTTAAACATCAAATACATTATTATGGTGTACTCTGCACTAATGCATGAAAATATCTATACACTTTTCTCAGAAAGGGATACATATTCAATGCAATCAAGACTCCAAAATATAACAGACAACAAACCATACAAAAACACACATAACCAAATACTAGTCGCTATCGTTGCTGTACTGGACACTGATTTAACAAAAATAAATCATTGGGGGGGGGGGGGGGGGGGGGGGCTATGGGGAAATCTCTCTCACACATACATCCAATGAAACTAGCGTCTGCAATACAGCACAAGATAACTACATAGTTCTGTAATCCACTTTCAATCATTGCCACATATCACAAATGATGCTTGTACAATCTGGCTGAATAAAACTTTTTTTTTTTTTTCCTGATGTATAATCTTTATACTTGTCCTCCCACATGTTCTCTTCGGAAGAACTCCATGTGAACACCAGGGAGAGGGGGGTGTTGGGGGGGGGGGGTGGGTGGGCAGACAAAAAATGATGTGCCATCCTGCTTCTGTAGAAACCCATTTTCCTCCCCTGACAGCTCTAAATGTATTGTCTCATACTTTTTTTTCTTCATAATGATGTGCACTTTGAAACACCTGAGAAGTGAGATCAGCTTGGCAAATTGGCAAAAATAAAAATTAAAAAGGTATGTGAAGACTTCCGATCTTGACAATATGACATGGGGCGATTCTCAGAGAGTGGTCAGAAGCAAATCGCACATTTGAAACCTCGTTCAAGAAGTGGTTTACCTTAAGATCCATGTTACCTCTGTGGAAACAGCCCACTCCTCTTGGAATTTGCCTAGCTGCATCCAGACTGAATACATGAAGGGCAGGTTTATAATGCAGACTTCATTTTGTGTTTAATTTTTCTCAGCAAAATATCTACACAGATAACACTGAAACAGAATAAGATGAACAGGATGAAATCAATTTTGAATGCTGCGATCAAATTCTTCACATACGAAAACAAATGATGGTGAAAGAATGAACTGGTGTGTTCTTTCTAGGAAAGAGCTGAATAGATTACACAACTACCCATGAAAAGACTGCTCAGTTCATCTTCTTGTCAATACTTAGACATTAACCTAGACAAATACAACATATTCATTCATTTAACGTCTGTGAAGACATCACAAACTACCAGCTTCGGTTCTGCTAAAGTGTAGCACAAATTACACACTGCCTATATGTGGACTGTTTTCCGTGAAAGGGAAAAAAACAATCCTGAAAGAATGTTCCCCTCCTTTTTCTATGTCATGGACCTGATAGTCAAGCAGCCTCTCCGACTTGTGTAGCCACGAAGAAGAAAATAAAAGCTGTGGTGCTGTGAGGTGGACCCTCATGAGGTTGAGTGAATCACACAATTCATGGCAGTTCAACATGGAACACACAATAATCATGGTCATAAGATTCTGACATCATGAAAACAGTAAATCCTATCTAACGTGACATAACTGCAGACCAAGTGTAACCAAACCACTGCACTTCAGTAGGAATAGGCTATGTACAGTGCACACGTCAACACAGGTAGTTTTCCCTTTTAAACTGTGCGAAGTGACAAAAGGTGAGTGACAAGAGGTCCTTGGACCTTCACTGTGTCTCTATAGTCATTGGAGCTGGCTAGGAACACAGACAGGGAATTGTGGGGGGGGGAGGAGGACATGGGGAAAGAGAGAGCAGAGCCGTGAACAACCCACATCCTCTGACCACGGCTGCAACACACTGAAATCATTGGACAAAAAAACGACAGCTGGCTAAAACACATATACCCGATGTGAGAGTCGTCAGCAGCCGATCAGGTTCAAAGTGAACAAGTTGAATCATCATGTGCGTCATGAAACGGTGAACACGTGGAAAAAGATCTATCAAGCACTTTGGAATGACAATTGAGAGAGCAAGGGACACCTACACAATGCTGGGGTGAGAGGGGGTGGTAAACCCTTCCAAGCTGGAGGACGAGGGTGGTGAGGGGAGGTAAGCGGGCTTTGTGTGTGGATGTGGATGAAGCGTGACAGATGAAAAAGACACCAGTAAAGCTGAATGGGACTGGACATAACAGGTGGGCAGAGGAGGGAGGGTCAAAGATGCTGGTGCACCAAGTACTGATTGTGAGGGAAAATAAGGTCCACAAGAAGAGGGAAAAAGGTGCACATCACTTTCAACCACCTGTGAGTTCAGAGAAAACAAACAACAACAAAAACAACCCAGCCAGGTGATTTACAGTTTGCAGGCCACTTTTTAGCTCACAATGATTTTGTTATCCCTTTCTTAAAGATCACTGGTCTCCACTGTACAGTGAAAGAGTCTCCATCTTTGGTTGGTCAATGACTTAGAAATCTCATCATTTCATTCATGAGCAACACTGCTTTCAACTCGACTCCAACCCCGTACTTTCCCAACAGCCGGACCTGGTGGCAAAGTAGGAACATCTCTTCAAAGATACAATGCACTGTATTGACATTCGGCATCCACGTGACGATCTGCTGGAGAAAAACCGACTCTATTGTATTTCCTTTGGAGTGCAGGTCTACTCCCTGAGACTTCTAGGTGTGCATAGGTTTCTTGTCACCTTTTCCTGTATCCGACCAGCACTTGCAAAAAACAGTTTAATGCCTGTGCACCTAATAGCTGTCTCTTTGAAAAGCAGTGTGTGTGTGTGTGTGTGTGTGTGTGTGTGTGTGTGTGTGTGTGTCTACATGTATGGTGACACATACATAAGGTGTAATATGGTAGGCCTGTATGTGTGTATGTGTGTGAGCATGTTTGACACAGGTTGTGAATGCCTGCTGAGTCTGATTCTACATGGGTGTTATTACCCTCATCGGGATGACCAGATGGGCACTTTCATGTGACCCATCAACAGACCTGACTTTTAAATTCCCAGCAGTCAGCAGTTATGCGAGCACATCCCAGGGAACAAAACAGACGACACAGGATCCCTCTACGACAAGACGATGCAGAAAGTACCACCTCCACAGAACGACAAACCCCATGAACATGTGTGGAAAATGGATGACTACTAGCTACACTGACGTTCTCTATCACCTACAAGAGGAATCAAGTCCTATATACATGATCATGACCTTGCACAGGTTACGTTCTGCTCCAAGCGAAGGGTGAATGTTAGTAATTAATGTATGTTTCATAAATACAATGTTTAACTTTGTACCATCACCACTCCTTTTCAGAACAACATTTAGCAAAACAGACCCAAACTCTCACTCATCTTCTCTGTGACTGAACTGTGATTTTGCAAAGGGTGGGGATGCCCTAAAAATGTCTTCATCCAAACCTCTCAGGGGCTGACCCCTTGTCCTGTTTCCACACACTTACCATGACCTAAGGGCACAAACATCTTCCCTCCCTGAATCAGTTTTGCAAAGCCAAGGTTTTGGAGGGGTTGGGGGCAGGAGAAAGCTGAACCGGGGACGATCAAACAACTGTACTGTGATGAGGGCAGACAAACTGTGACTTCACTCATCAGCGTATGGTATGCTTTCACTTCGACCAAAAAAACGGTGAGCTGGTGGTTTCGTCGGCTTCGGGAGAGCTGGCCAGAATGGGTTTCTTACTAACCCCACACCGGTGAGCCTGCATGGACTGCAGGCTTATCACTGACGGTCGACTACGCTTATCGTAGCTGTCCATGTGCGAATCTAAGTCCATTTGGAAAGCATTTACAACACGGATCTGAAAAACAAAGAAAGGGAAACAAATTAAAAGTCTGAAGGTGCCTGGGGGAGGTCACGGACACATGATCAGTGAGATCAACACACAAAACACTAATCCAAAGAAATAGTACGAGAAGCAACCAAAATGTGACATCTACACATGGAAAATAAAAAAAAAACAATAACAGAAACAAACCGGTAAAGGCCAACATCACAAAAACCAAAGCTGAAAGATGGAATGCAGAGGATGCACAGGATGGTGGAAGCCAAGAATAATGGTCATGCACACAACTACCAACCAACCTAGGGGCCCAACAAGCAAGCCAGCAGTTTAATCATCACTTACTTGTCTTCTTCACTAACCAGCTGCTACTTGCAACACAGGGTTAGGAATGTCTCTAACACACAGTCCATTTCTTAATTAATTAAAGAAAAAGCCTTTTATCTTTACAAAGAGAAAAAAAAAAAGAGTAAGCAAGCTGCAACACCTGTCCCATCTTCCTGCTTACCATCAGAAGACTCAACGTCTTTAGACCTCCACTGAAAGAGACTTTCGAAGAAACTGCATCTTTGCAAGTAGATGTGTCACATTTATCACATTTCTATTTCAAACATTATGTGTACACACACACACACACACACACACACACACACACACACACACACACAAATTACACAGGTTAAATAATCCATCTGTCAAACATTACTCCTTGTCACTTTCAGACTTTATAAGAGAGAGAGAGAGAGAGAGAGAGAGAGAGAGAGAGAGAGAGAGAGAGAGAGAGAGAGAGAGAAAGCTTTCATGTTTAAAAAGAAAATCATGAATAGAGACACAACCATGATATCAATAAATCCTTACATGCTTCATACGACGACGGTCGTCTTCCTGACATGTAGAAGACTGTGAGAATGGACAGGACCAAAGAGTAGCACATTTTTGTCCAAATAAAACCACACCAGCATGCAAAGCAAGCACAGTAAGCCATAACTATGCATGGCATGCAAGCAACATATGTAATGGTAGGGGAAAAAAAAAAAACAAAACAAAAAAAAAAAAACCCACAAAAAACCCTACATCCTCAAACCAATCATGCCATGAAAAGATTTCATATCCTTATTTTCCGTGCTACAGAAGAAGCTGTAAGGCTGCCCCCCCCCCCCCCCCCCCCCCCCCCCACTTTTCATTCAGTCAATTATTTAAGATAAATTGATTTACTAATCACATTTATTTTGTCTATTCACCAACACATTAATGGTTAATACATCAAGTCAATATATACAATTTATGCAAGATTGACCTACCCATACAAAATCAATTATTCCTATAGACGTACATGCTGATTTATTTGCCTCTATTTTCATGTGCGTATATATTTTGTCACTTGGTCATATAAGATAGTGGACTGTAGTGGATCAGACATGTTCTTCCTTCTTGTTCATGTGGATATTGTGAAAAACAAAAAGCCTGTTTGTATTAAAAGCACATGTGGACTACCTACAACTCCACTGTTTGCCACCATGAATTTCATATCTAAACCAGCTATGCTACAAACTTCACACAAAGTCACAGCTTGTCATACACACACACACTTCTCACAATGTGTGAAACACACAAAACATCATAATAACAATCTTCAGTATCGTGAAACACTCTAAGTGGTTTCTCTATGGACTTGAATTACTAATTAAAAAAAAAAAGTAGAAAAGGAGGAAGCAAAAGCTATGTCTACAACTGGAAATTCCGAACACTAATATGGAGGTTTTAGTATGATAGGTTGAACTAAGAAATATTTGAGTATGCAAGATGTTTGGTGTGCTAAAAATCAATGTGTATAGTTATGTAGCCATGGCCAAAAGAATGAAACAGCATTCACTAACAAGAAAAAACAAACAAAGACCCCCCCCCCCCCCCCTTCCCCGATGTTTCCAATGAAGCAACTGAAAACCTAATGTCCTAATCAAGACTTCAAGGCAATAACTGCCAAACATGCAATCGCATCAAACTTCTTATGACACCTATGCATAGAAATTTTAAAGATTCACAGTGCATTTACTCATAGATGCAAATGAGATGCTATCTCACATCCCCAAGATTAACATGGTATAGAGGAAACATAGCGTTTTTCTTCCAGTGCAGAACAACCAATGAATATGCACTCTTCGGGCTGCTGTACTACCCAGTCAACACTGCAAATTCAGCTTGCCATAGTGTTGTTGCAATATTTGAAATGCCATATCTGAATGTGGCAAGAGTTTGCATGATAATTAATTTAAATTACAACAGTGTTTTCATATCCTTTTTTTTTCTTTTTTTTTTTATCAAAGAAAAACAGTTTTTATCTATATTCTGTATGATCAATGTTTGAGACACTACGTACATGATGCGCCTTATGTAAAGCATTCATACTGCTTTGAAAGTGTGAAGAAGCCAGTGTCTTGTCATCTAAACCCAAAGCACTAAACACGTGGCTCTCAAGGTAACAAAAACAAACGAAATCCTATCAACACAAAACAACACACACTGTTCTTTATCCCTCACAGAAGACCTTTTTTTTTCCCTCTTTCAGTTGCAGCAATACCAGGGAAATTTTTTTTTACACTGAACGGTTAACTCTAAAACTGAGGAATGAGAAATGGTCACAGAGTAAATCTAGATATTGAACATATGAGTAAAGGACAACCCCCACCTCTCCAAAGCATCCACTCAAACATGGCATGCACACTCACTCATACGCACACTTATACAAAGGAAATTAAAAAAGAAAAAAAAAAAAAAAGGAAATGACAGAAAACCATACATTTTCCCTAGCTTTGGATACTAATCGTCTCCAAGTTTCAAAATGTTTGGTGAAGCTAATGACACTAGATTTTAAATTCAAGTATGAAAGCTGCCAAGTGATTCTGTGTGCACAAAGTAAATAGGACTAGAAAGGTTTTCAAAAATGAATCGGAAGAAGAAAAAGAAGAAGATGAAGAAAAGAAAGAATGAAAGAGAGAGAGAGAGAGAGAGAGAGAGAGAACCACAGCCATATAGGAGTGCGAAGATTGCAGTGTGAAAATATTGTTTAAAAAAAAAAAAAAAAAAAAAAAAAAAAAAAAAAAAAGAGAGAAAAACACCTTCCTCCTGGGCTCCCATGGCTCGTTATCCTCCCCCCGAGTTCTGGAGTTGACTTGAGCATGCAGTTTCAAGCATCGCCAAAACTTCAACTTAATGTGACCTCAAGTAAAAAGAAAAGAACCGGAAGGAAATGGAATAAATCTGTGAAAAGACAGAAGTGCATCTGAGTGAGTGTGTATGCATGCTACAGTGTCCATATGTGCTCTTGTGCATTGTGCTTGTGCTTCTTTGTCTGAGTGAACGAGACTGTGTTTGTCTACTACAATAGTGAAATGCATTTCAAACACATCTAAACCATACATCTGAAAGTATATACATTTGGTCTGCGGTTTGACAGTAAATAACATCCAAGACTGATGTCATATTTTGGAACAGTTGACAATATTAGTCATACAGACGTGCCAGTGAAACACGGTTGACCATAATACAATAATACTTCCAAGACCAATGTTGTGATGTTTACCTTTTCAGTTAAGCTTGCTTTATGTGGTGGCACTCTTGCTCAAGTTGCACAAATATGATTAATGGATGAACAGATATGCAATTCAATCACAACACATTAAAAATTGAATTAATTGAAAAATTTGTAAAAAATACCTACTTACACCAACCTTAACAGTTGTAGGCTCTCTCTCTCTTTTTTTTTTTCTTTTATGATTTTTTTTTAAAATAAAACCTAACTTACAACGCACAAATAAGAAAACCTTACAGGTGTACAGTATTTGGAGTAACTCTGAAGATTAAACAAACATTACAGCTTTGACAGTCTGATGAATATTAAGAATTTTGTTTGTTTTGTTTTTGTTTTTTTTAAGACGTTCGAGGCTGAAGGTAACTGTAGACATAAAAGCATCGACCATCACCAGTTCCTACTAGTGTACTAACTTGTGATCTAATTTTTGGACAAAACTGATACAGGATGCTATAATGAATGGGAAAAAAATGAAGGTGTATCAACAAAATCACAAATGTCATTTACACGAATTTCATACACTTTCACTTTTCAAGGAAAAATGACTGGATTAAATTCAGTAATGAAACCAATCCCACAAGGAAGCAAAAAAAAAAAAAAAAAAAAAAAAAAAAAAAAAAATTACGTCACCAGCACATGACAGCATGTTATTTAACAAGCATACAAGAGTGTGCAGACACTTGCACACACTCACCCGAGTACATCAAACATTCACTGCCATAAATGCCCCCCCCCCCCCCCCCCCCCCCCCCCCACCATCTCTGCCTAAACTAACAAATGCAAGTTTGAATCATTCAAATAAAGTGAAAAATGAAAAGCAAATGAATGACAAAGTCCACTGAGAGACTGTGACCATGGAAACACTTCTGAGATGTTCAGACAAGAGCATGTCTGATCCATAACCTTTACTTTGATGGTCATAAACACTGGAGAGAGGGGAAGAACAAATATAAAGGGGAAGCTGGCACCCAAGATGCTCACAACACAGAGTCCACTTGAAGATGCAACAGTCTGCCCATAATGCAACACTAAGGATCATTGAAGAAATGCCCATGATGCAACGGCTTGCCCATAATGCAACAATGCAGATAAAGGAAGAAACACTCATGATGCAACAGTTTGCCAATAATGCAACGGTGCAGCTAATGCTCATGGCAATTTGCTCGGTAAGCAACTTGCAAAACTGTTAGTCACACACATGAAGGCAAAAGCAATTAGAACAAAAAAAAAAAAAAAAATCAAAATTAAACATCCCCCACCCCTTAAAAAAAAAGAAGAAAAAAAGAAAAACAAGAGAAAAGAAAGCAACTATACATAGAGATACAAGCACACAAAATTTGATTATAACAGCTGTTTCTATTCCATGAAAGTACTATGGAACTGAATGTTGACACTGAATCAACAACTTATTAAGTTACAGTCGTCTGATAAATCAGTGGATGACATTATCTGGATGGGTTGGGGGTAAAACTAAGGTCAAAATAACTGTTAGGAAGATAATCTACTTGTTAATATTACCCTTACCGCTCTGAACAATGTAAAATTTGAAGAGAAATCCTGTTACATACCCAGTGTGATACCACTTTTCCTGGACGCATGCTGCGGGCAACCTTCTGACAGCTTTCTGAGTTCTCATTCACTTCTGATACACATGCACTTCCATACAAACATTACACAAATAGTGTTTGAGCTGATCACACACATGAAAAACAGAATCAGATGGTGAAGGCAAAATGAGAGAGAGAGAGAGAGAGAGAGAGAGAGAGAGAGAGAGAGAGAGAGAGAGAGAGAGAGAAAACATTTTATTTTGCACAAAACATCTCAGACTGAAAAGCATTTCAAGTTTTATTCATAAAAAACATGAATCATAGCAAGGACAGTTTTTAGTTGAAGAATCCTTCACTGGAGGTGGGGTTAGGGGGAGGGAACCAAAACAGTAGAGTGCAACTAGTACTGGAGAAAAGAAAAGAGAGAGAGAGAGAGAGAGAGAGAGAGAGAGAGAGAGAGAGGGGGGGGGGGGGGGGGCAGGAAAGGAGGGAATGAATACCCATGTATTTAAGAAAAGAGAGAAAATAAATCAATTGACAGATTACATATGTACATCTTCCATACAAATACCAGTGGTTAATCAAGACAAATCAATGTTGCAAAACAAGACCCTCCATATACATGTATCTGCACACACAGGTATGGGTCATCTACAAGTCAAATACTTATCTAAAAAAAAATTAAACAAAAAATACCAAGCAAACATACAAAAAAAAAAAAATAATAGAACAGAGAGAGAGAGAGAGAGAGAGAGAGAGAGAGAGAGAGAGAAGAGAGAGAGAGAGAGAGAGAGAGAGAGTTGGGAAGCAAAGTGATACTTCATTCAAGGTAAGTATGCATCCAGCCCCGATTCCATCGAAATAAAACATGACGCTATTTCTGCACTTACACTCAAAATGTATGTATTTATTTTTTAAGGTATCAACCCAGCCCCACCCCCTACCCCAAACAAACAAACTCTGAACAGTTCTACTTTCAATAATTGGCCACCGTGTCAAAAAAAATCAAATCAAATCAAATTGTCATCATTCTTGTGTTTGTACACAAGTGTATCAGAGAGAGAGAGAGAGAGAGAGAGAGAGAGAGAGAGAGAGAGAGTTCCATTCTATGGGCAAGTCTGTACAATCTTCATTTCATCCCCTCACCCAAATTCAACCCCCCCCCCCTCCCCCCCCTTGTTTCTCTCACTCTTGCGAGTTCATTCACTTTCTCTGGTCATCTCTCCACCTACCCCCCCCCCCCCCCCCCCCCCTCCCTCCCCCTCCCCATGCTGCCATACCAACAGACTACACTTCTTGTGAACAGGTAAGTCAAACTTTCCAATGGTCAAAAGGCGGCCAGCAAAAGGAAACTCAGAAAAGAAACAGTAGGTTCAGACAGCGGGCAAAGTCCAATGATGGAGGATGCTATCCTTGTGATATGTGCCATCTTTTTCCATTTTTTTCTGCTGAGGGATTCCACAGCATACCCCCCCCCCCCCCCCCCCCAATTCTCCCCCCCCCTACTGGCGCCTGCATACAACAACGGCCTTTTTCTTCTTCTCCACTCCTTGGCTACAGCTCCAAGGTTTACCACAGGCAAGATCTTTGCCGCAAGATACCCACTGGACACAACATTTGAGTACATATTTCCTTTTTTTGTTGTCTTCTTCTGTGGTGAGTGAATGTGTATGTGCATGTGATCCCCCCCTCCCACTCATGACTGGTCATTCTTCATGAAGGATGGAATGGCATTTAACATGAGTGCAAGTGCTTTTCTTTGGCCCCCCCCCCCCCCCCCCCCCCCTCCCTTCATTAAATTGACACAGAGACCACTAGTTTAAAGTGACATCCCAAGGACATGGAAACAGAGAGGGTTTGCCCAAATGTCGACTCCCGGGAGGAAATTTCTTGGAACCGGGCTGTCTGAAGTAGGAGCTAAACCCTGGACCCTTTGTATCAAAAGATTCAGACTTTATCTGCTAGGCCATGCAGCCCCAGTCACCAGGTCTCCTCAGTGTTATTGCAACGCATCATCCCACTGACAAAAAGGGTGCCATGACAGACACATCGAAGTGCAGATGTGCAAAGACAACCTCTTCCACTCTATCACGGACACCAAGTTATCAACAACACTTCCACACGGCAGTGTTCTTCTGCTGGTTATCTTCACTGAAAGTGAGAGACTTCTTCTGAATGGTTTGTGGTGTGGGCTGTTTGTAACTAACATCATAAAGGACTTCCTTGGTTAGATTGTTACCATATGACTCAAAACAACCCCCCCCCCCTCCTCCCCCCCCCCCAGTCCTTACCATCCATACCCATATTCATTCATGGGCTGTTTTCAAATCCACTCATCAGCCCCCACCCCATCCCATCCTATTCCCCAACTAAGCCTCTAGTATTTAAAATCCACAGACAAAGCAAACTGGTAATGCAAGGAGGCATGTCAAACACAGACTATTTCAAAGCATTGTCTACGTTGATAGTACGGCCAAATGATAAACCTATGTACAAAATCATTTTGAAAGTAAGTTTACAATCGTCATCGTGGGGAAAATGGTGTCAACTACTTGGCATGACATTTCAAATTCTACCAAGATGCCTGACCTTCACTGTCGTTAGAGCAGAATGAAAAAGGCAGAATGGAACAGGGGAAAAAAAAAAAAAAAAAAAAAAAAAAAAAAAAAACCCAGCCAAACAAAAAACCCAACTGATTTGATCTGTTCAATATCCTTGTGTTTGATTTCATGGGGCAAAAAAAACAAAACAAAACAAACAAACGAAAACAAAAAACCCCCAACACCCGCACTATAACAGGAGAAGGTTGATGACAGATTTTGGTTGTGCCCTAAATACAAAACATCTGTGCAAGGTTTGCAGAAAATCTGCATGCATTGTCTTTGTGAAACATTTCATCAACTCATTAGCACAACCACAAAACCTGTATTCACCCCCCGGATTCACACCCCACACACACACACACACACACACACACACACACACACACACACAAACCTTTAAACTCAACTCAACTACTACACTGTGAAATGCATTTAAAAACCTGAGAAATTCTATTACACAGTTCCAGCTTTTGGTCAACAATCTTGCTGTGACAAACTTTCACATCAAAAAGATATCTTTCAAACAAACGAAGATGCCAAATCATGCTGTCCAGTTCACAGGATCAAGTGGGAAAGACCGGAGAGGGACTTCAGTTTCGCACCTTGCTACACATTCCGTTGCAGCGGCCTCACATCATGGTCATGAAGCTTTTTCACTACCAACGCTTGGAAGAAATTAAAGAAACTGAGAGATGCAGATGAGATGGCACACACTGAACACTATTAAAGCATCAGTGACCTACAACATGCATATTTGGAAGGACAAGAATTGAAAGGATGAGAGAAAAATATGTTGAAATAATCCCTCTTCTAGCATGTTCACTCCTTGACTCAATCCACGCAAATGCATATCAACAAACAGGTCATGAAATGCAATTGTAACACAACCAGTCTCCATAAACTTTTTAATGCTCATACCATTTACACCTTTAAACTGCTTTATTAGTTTTATCACAAAAAAATAATTTGTCACTGCATGTCGTATTTCAGTAAAAGTAAAAGGAACAGTTTTATGACCAAAGGTTTCATCCTCTACCCAGCGACAGACTTGTATAAGCACAGATCATCAGTTTGACCGTAAGTTCCTGAATTGACAGTTTTTAATGACACGGTCATTTGTAGACTAACAGAAAAGGAATGTTTTGAACTCAACAGATTTCTCAGCAAATCTGGAATGTAGCTGCTCAAACCCTACCCATGAACCCCTGACAACTCTCCAGTCACCCACTTCCAAACCAGCACAATACCATACAAACATTTATCAGACTATTTTCCCCTTTCAAACGATGCACCGTAGAGGAAAGGCAGAACTTTAAACAACATGCATAAAGACCGGGATTGAAACAATTTCACTTCTCAGATTGAAACAGTGTCTCTGGACAGTTTACCACATAAACACGTCCAACAGCAACTGGCGCACTTTCAAAGTATGTCCTCAGAACATGTCTGTTCATTTTCTTTCTTCACTTCACTCTTTACTTTCATCCTTTAACATCTGCCTCCACAGGTTCTCATGGTTCTGGTCTGTTATTCAATGCTTCATGACTTGAAATTAAGGCATTTCTCACTACCCTATCTGCTGTATCTTTGAAGGGGCTTTGCTAGGGATGGGAGACAATTTATGTATCCCAATGTAGCATTGCTTCCATTTTGCCTCATGTTCCCAAACTATTCTATATAAAAGGCCATCCTGCAAAAGACAACTTTTTGCCAAAAAGCTGTCAAAAAACAAACAAACAAACCAAACCACCTTCATGCTAAGACAATAGAAATGTACACTCCGAGCCAGAACATATAAAATGTACAGGCTGGAAGAAGGGGCGTATATCTTGATTCACATTTTTGCTACAACCTGTACAACACACTGATGTAGGACCAAGTTTTTCCGCAAAATTCCATGTCAAACTAGGAGCAGGTGAAAACTTCACGCCTGTTTCTCTCAACCAGCTCTCTCCACCATCCACCCAAGTCACCCCACTCTCACTCTTCCTCCCTCCCATATTCTCACCAGCTGCCAGACTGTTTTGGCCTCACCCCATGCTAACAATCATATCCTGCATGGGGCCTTATAGAAACGAAGCTCACAACAGTAAAGACTCCAGTTATTCCAAGTACTTTTCACACATGTGAATGTATGGCCTACGCATTAGTTTCACATTACAGAGACATTCTAACAACCTGAAACCAGACAGTGAGATAAAAGACTGGAGTGGGGAGGGGTGGGGTCTGAGACACAGAGAGAGAGAGAGAGAGAGAGAGAGAGAGAGAGAGAGAGAGGAGGAGGAGGAGGAGGAGGAGAAAAAAAAATAAGAAAAAGAAATGGGAGGAAGCACAGTTCACATGTGCATACATCATCATCATTAAATAAATTGGAATGAAAAAAAGTTAATGAAGTGGAAGATGCATAATCAAAGGTATATAAACAAAACAAAACAAAACAAAAACAAACAAACAAACAAAAAAAAACCCCAACCAACCAACCAAAGAGTTGGAGTGGGCAGGGAGCAGCATAAAGATGGGGTGCTGGTGACAGGAGGGGATGGGGGGGGGGGGGGGGGGGGGGGGGCTAAACACAGGTTGTTCCATTCAGAACAAAATCATTCAAGAGCATGAAATGTGAATTAACCGATATGTCCACATAGTCAAACAATGAAACACAAGCCGGAGTTATGACGACCGATAAGGTATCCTCTTTTTTTTCTTTTTTTTTTTTTTTTTTTTTTTTTCTGTCTTCTGTCCCTGACAGACAAGTAGAACACTTCCTTGGAATAAAGAAACAGGACAGGAGCACTGCTTTTTATACCGCATGGTTCATCACGAAAAGAAAAACACTGCTACCAATTCAATCATTTAGCACACACCCTATTATTTCAAACATGACATGGTCCTAACACACCGTACATCCCTCCCCCTCCATGCCTACACATGCACAAGTCTGCACTGCCTAAAAATGCTACAATTTATTTGAGTCAACTGGAGACTATGAAATATGACAAGGTTTTCTAGCAAGTGCTTGATGTTAGACGTAAATGCACACACTGTTAGTGTTGCACACCTTTCATGAAAGGAAACTGCCAATACATTCATTTGTTTGCTTCACTATCTCTCACCAACACACTGTAAACAAACACTCATTCATGTTTTCCTCGATACCATCTCATGTTACTTATAAGAATGAACTGAAACCAGTCGTAGCCCTGTTTTACTCATTACAGTCATACAAGATACCTAGCTCTTTTCATACTTTGCAAAAAATACACTTGGATACATACTGCCTTGCCATTAAACTCGATACAAAATTCAACTGACCGCAAACTCAAAAAGGTATTCTTTACACTACTACAAAGACAGCCTTCCACACAACAGATCAAAACAATAGGACAATCAGCAGATATTCACATCATTAGGGAAAGAGCATTATTAAGAGAGAGAGAGAGAGAGAGAGAGAGAGAGAGAGAGAGAGAGAGAGAGAGAGAGAGAGAGAGAGAGAGAGAGAGAGAGAGACAGAGAGACAGAGACAGAGACAGAGAGACAAAGAGAGAGAGAGAAAGAGATGTGACAGAAGTTTAAAGGAGCAAACAATGATAGACTCTTACAAAGCAAAAGTTTATCAATATAAGACTAATACAGCAACTTGAACATTTGTTTTCTTCTTGCACAAGAACATAGGCCAAGTAAAAGCAAGTTTTATGGGGAAGATGACTGGGAAAGGATAGAGGGGGAGGGAGGGGCGAAGGGGGAAGAAACGTTTCCAAATGTAGGTCCTCGAAGTATGTTCTGAAAAGCAGATGCTTGTGCAGTTAAGGCAACGCCTACGAAAGACACAGGGACAGAACAGTAGTAACAGGCAAGTCAAGTGCTAGCAAAAAGGTGCCCGACACAGAACAGACAGTGCTGTGGCCAAGAAAAGGGATCAACTTTGTGGCAAAGAGTGGTTCTAGTTCCAAACATCCAAAACAGAAGAGCAGCTGACACATCCGGTCGCAGACACAGTACTAAAGCCACGGCTTTTCAAGCAGAGGATCCAAACCAATCAAGAGGTTCTTTCATTCCAGCATGCATCAACTCTCAACTAGCACCTGTCTGCTCAAAAAAAAAAAAAAAAAAAAAAAACACAAAAAAACCCCCACAAACAAACAACCATCAACCAGAAGGAAAAAAAAAAAAACAAAGCCACCCATGATGGTTATAATGCCTTGTATGCAATCGGCATCACCATGAATACATTTTATTCCTGTTTGCATATCATTACAACTGCGCACACACCGGCAATGCCAAAACGATGACTTTCCCATACAATCAAACCTAATTTTCAACGAAAGTTAAAAAAGTCAGATTTTTTTTTTAATCTATCAGGAAATAAGTCTACATAAGCATCATTAATGAATATTTAGTAACAACTGTTACGCAAACAATTAGAAAGAGAAACTGGAATATTATCATTTACATCAAAATACACTGGCAGAACCTTTTGAAAGCAACTGCAAATCTGTCAACCAGAGGAATACAAAAAGTGCGGTAGTGCTTCGCATCCAACCAACAGCTTGTTCATTCCACTATTCCTGATCACAAAACCACTCGGGCCAAAGGAATCAGCACAGGCAACGCAATGATAGGAAACTGGGCAAGCACTGGTCAACACACATCGGATGAATGACAGTGATCACAGACATGACCCGTTCAAAAGGAAAATCACTGGCATTCCACAGGTGATTGAATGCACACTTGCGTGGGCGTGCCATGTATGCATGTACAAGAGTCTGTGTGCACATGTGAAGGAGTGAGCGAGTTTGCATCTGTCGTAAATGCATGTATAAATCAGTCTGTGCAACGTGGCCAGGAAAATTCATTTCAGTAATGCATCCACCTTTTTCTTCTATCTGAACTTGGAGTCAACACTATCACACACGCAATCCAGAACAGACAATAAAACCTCCAATACCTGGGAGTTCTCTACTTTCTATTTCATTGACATTTATGTATCAATAACAATAAGCTACAAACTGACTGCCAGATATAAAGGACCCAAACAACAGCTAGTCTCAAAATGCGGGTTTTGAAAGTTGGAAATAGGAAGTTGCAGGGCAGGGATGGGATAAAAAAAATCCTACACTAGATATTTGTTGACCAGCCTTGTAGAAGACCACTAGCTAAAAGACTATACTATTCATCATCATCAAAACACTTTAATGCTTGCTACACAATCATAAATATTATGGGAGGGGGAAAAAAAAAAAAAAGCTGTCACACCTTTCAAAACAACTCTCTCCTCACAGGCCAGCACAAAAGCTCACACAATTCTGCATGTCTGAGGCAGTGATCACGGACATTGTGAAACACCTTCTCCCTGACCTAGACCATTGAGCTGTTCAGTGCACCTCCTATGCACACTTTCAGTTCAGTAACTGCGCATTGCTGTTATCTTTATATTAGATGTGTGGCAGGAATGGTCATTGTTAGGGAAACAATGATCTTTGGGAGCGCATGAGAAATCACTTTTCTTTGTGCTGTAATTTTCTGCTTTATTCAATCAAAACTGATTCTGCATTTGGGTACTGAATGCATATATGCTGAAAAACATGTGCTGGACTCCTCATGAGCATCTAAATCCATTTATATTGGATATGATACGCAACAGATGGATTCTGAAATCATGCATTTAATATCATAGTTTTACCTCTTTCTGTCCTGTTCTCCAAGGCCATACATTCTGAGAAAAACAGGACCAACGACTGCAGCCACTCAGACTCCTCTATTACTCTACCCGCTTCTTTGGCAATATGCCACAAAAGAGACTTTCAACAGTACACAAACATTATAGTCATCCTCCACTTAGGACAAAGTCCAAATGGGTCATAGGCGAAATCTGTCTTGACCAAACTGTGGTTCCCATCCATCAGGTATTCTAATGCTACATCATATCCTTGAAAAAACAAAAAAAACAAACAAAAAACAACAGAAAGAATAAAATCATGTACATACCGAAGCAAGGAACACTTACGTACAAAACTGTTGTTGAAGACAAAGAAAATGATACTCCTCTCTACAATTTCACTGCAAATCAAGTTTTCTGCCATGCTCTGTGGAACAGTTAACTCCATTAGAATTGTCCTGCTCTCTCTGCTGGTAAACAGTAACAACAAAAGTTCACAATGCCAGTAAAAACCAAACTGACCTTGTCCAGGGTAAAACTAAACCTGATCAAGTCACTGGAACAAATGCTGACATTTGCTGATCTCACTCATCGCAGTGTGAGCATGGAGAGTTTCCCCAGGGAAAGGGACTCCTAAGTTCTACACTGTTTAAGATAGCAAGCTGTTGGTTACAACGCTAATGGCCATGTCAATGCCACCACAGTGACCATTAACAGGGCAGCAACTGTACACACACACACACACACACACACACACACACACACACACACACACGCACACAAATCCCCACCCAAACCCAATATACTTCCGACCCCGTAGCAGTAGTAAAAAAAAAAAAAACATGTTGGGAAAAAAAAGAGACAAAAACACAACCAAAGTGCAACAACATCCAAACGTTAAAGTCAGTCAGTCAGCTGCTGCAAAGGGTGCTCACACAATGGTGTACATCGGATGATGGGAGGTGAAGGTGAAGAAGACAGGCAGGGCCAGGATGGATGGATGGATGGATGGATGGATGCACACTCAGGGGTGGAGGATGGAGGCGCAGGTCCACCATGGGTGAAGCCACGCGGTAGTGATGGGGTCACTTTGGGCCGGCAGACCTAGCACACTCATCACACTACCACCACCAGCCGCATCCCACACACACAGGCCCTCTGAGCCACCACCCGTGTGGGGGCACAGCCTGGCGGGAGGAGGAGGAGGAGAGGAAGAGGAGGATGGAGACCACACAAGGTCTACAGGGACTTGGGGGAGCAGTGATGAGCAATTCCATGGAGTCACGTCATTCGCCTCTCTTATGGACCACACAGATGGAAGCAATTTTGGATCTGCCAGTTGCCTCAGGCAGAGAATCAATACCAGTACAGATATCCTGGGTCCTGTCTGTAGTCATGTCATCTTTAATGCCTCAAACAAGGCTGCCTACTGTACTTTAAAATAAGAAGGAAAAAAAAAAAAAAAAAAAAAGTAAAAACACTCTCCTCTCTCAATGTTAGGAATGCTTTTGGAGGGAGAAAAAGTTTTTCTCCTGTATTTCAAACACAAAGAGCTCAAATATCACTTGTAATGTTTGTGTCTCATAACTTTCATTTTGTTTTGTGCCGTCTTCAAATGGAGGCTGCACATGAATATAATCCGGCAGGTCAGCTGACTCGTCAGAATTGGGTTTCCGACTGAGGTTCAACTTCATGAATGTCGACATGGGCGTCGTGTGCATAGGGCTGCGTCTTTTTGGGGCCGATCCTAGCGTTTTGAAGGGAGTGGTAACTATGCACGGAGGACATACTACGGCTGTCGTAGCGAGCGTCTAAACTCATGCGGAAAGCATTAACTACACGGATCTGAAAACAAACGGGAAAGAAAAACACAATGAAAGTAAGTGACACACACCACAAACCAAGAACAAAATTTCAAAACAAGAACTGTGAACATGGTAGAACCTGATATATGGCCACCTTCTCTTTTCCCCACCTTCCCGCTCCTGACATGTTCAAAGCCTTTTTTTTTTTAGGCCCCCCCCCCCCCCCCCCCCCCCCCCCCCCCCATTTGAAAACAGCAAAGAGCTGGTGCCGGTGCTGCCCTCATAGCAGGTTCCATTTTCTATTTGTCATGTGAATACTCTAATCAAACTGTTAGCAGATCAGTGTTAGGGGTGTGAGGGAGTTAATCTAATGACAAGCACTTGACAGCAAAAAACAAACAGAATACTTGATTCACACAGTGATTCACACCACACAAAACACGATCAGGGAGTCATCCACTAGAAACAAATGACACAAAAACGATGTGTGAACTGTGATTTAACTTGCTGAAGGAGAAGGGGTGGAAGGGGAGAGAGAGAGAGAGAGAGAGAGAGAGAGGGGGGGGAGAGAGAGAGAGAGAGAGAGAGGGGGAGAGAGAGAGAGAGAGAGAGAGAGAGAGAGAGAGACGCACAACGATCCTAAAGGCTTTAAGAACAAAAACTGAAAAGGAAAACACCAGTAAATGACCTGAGTACAATGTGACAGCAAGTCGATGAGCAGAAATTTGAGAAAACCAGTCAACAAACCATGGAGGTTAACCAACCCATCAGTGAAAAAAAAAACAAAAAACAAAACCAAAAAAAAAACCTACATCACCAGAAAGGGCCCACACATGGACAGAGGAGGGGGCTTCCACCACAGTGGGATCAGAGGAGTACAGAAAAAAAAGAGCCACAGAACCCAATCATCTAAAAAAAAAAAAAAAAAAAAAAAAAAAAAAAAAAAAAAAAAAAAAAAAAAAAGGCTGTGTATACTGCTAAAGGAACTGTGAAGGGGAAGACAAAACTGTGAGTCGCTGAACCAAAAACGTATTGGGGGGTGGGGTGGGGAGGGGGCTGTGGAGGGGGTCTGTACATCTAGCAATTCCTTGGTGGCCATACAATCCGAGGAACAAATGGGAAGTGCATGAAGGTGATAGGAGGAGAAAATGGGTATTTTTTTCCAAGTGTGGTCAATGACAACCCAACCAAAGGTGCAACACAATGTTTTTTTTTTTTTTTTTGAAGGAAAAAAGAACCTCCCCCTAACCCATCCATCCCCTCCTCTCAAAAAAAGAAGAAAAAAAAAAAAAACCTACAAAAAAACCCCCACCTGTAAAAACTATTAGAACGTCATAAAAACTTGAAGAGAAACATAACATTTTTTTTAGACGAACATATTTCAAATGTTTTCTCCAAGACATGAATTAAAATGTGCATCTAAAATGGGTAAAAAGAGGGGAAGGGAATGAAGGCATGGGGAAAAAAAAAAAAAAAACCAAACTGAAGAAAATGTGCATTTTGAAAAACGGAAAAAGAGAGGAAAAAAAAACCCACTTAACCATCATGACAGACATGATTAAAAAAAAAAAAATTGGAAAAAGAGATCAGGAGGAGATTTGGGAGGGGGTGGTGTTCACTTAGAAACATTTTTCATTTGGAAAAGGTGGATGAGAGAGAGGGGGTGAGATGGGAGTTGGAAGGGGGTGGTGTTCACTTAGAGAAACATTTTAGAATTATTGTAAATATTGACAACTCAACCTTGGAGGTCTACAATTTCGGCTTCTTTTCCAGTGAGAAAAGCATAACCATTTGTTTCCTATCATTTAAAGACAGACAGAGAGAGAGAGGGAGAGAGGGTGGAGGGGGGGGGGGGGGGGGGGGGGGAGAGAGAGAGAGAGAGATCTCGAAACATTGTGCTCATACATGTTTCTTGTTCGATTTTTTGTTGTTGTCAATGGTTGCTATATACAGATCTTAAAAAAAGTTACACAGAGATAACCAGTGGAAAAAAAAAAAAAAAAAAAAAAAAAAACAACCGAGAAAACTTCTCACTAAACACAGTACTTGAGAAGCTTTAATGCAGTCTGAAGGCTACACGTTTTCTAAACAAAACAAAACCAAAAAAAAAAAAAAAATGGTGGGCAGGAGTGGAGAGACATATGTATTTTGCTGCAGATCAGGTCTGTGACCCTGTTTTCAGCATCCATTGCATCACAGCTCGACCAGACCAACAGGTCCTTCAAGGACTTTCGTCTCACAGTGGGGGGAAAAAAAAAAGGGACTGCTCAGATAAAAAAAAAAAGAAAAGAAAGGAGCCACACAACTACATGGCTATCTACACTATTTGCACACTTTGTAACACAACAGTTACATAATGGACATCCTGAAAGCAGATAAGATGAGAAACCATGCTGACAGCGTTCTGCAATCTCCTGAACTTTTCACATCCAGGTTACAAAATTAAGAAACTATGAAAAACACAATGGTCTTCTCTCTCTCCCCCCCCCCCCCCCCCCCTTTAAACACTTCCAGAAAAAAAGGCCATTACAGGCAGACCAGTCAATTTAGTGTCCACTGTGGACAGTCTCACTACCTAAATGCCAGGTTACAACAAAAATGCTGGCATGGCGTAACTTCCAACCCCAGGAAAAAAAATTGCACAGGTTTCTCAACGACTTATGGAATGTCTGTGTCTGGTCTCTGACAACATGAAGGCAGGCTTGGAAATGTTCTATTCAACCCTGTCATTATTCAGCAACACTTCCATCTTCTGGCAACAAGCAAGCTCCAGTTTCAGTATAGTCCAGCCAAACACACGCAGCCCTCTCAGAACTATGGCAAAAAGTGAAGCTGGTTCACTGTTTACAGACTGCTGTTTGCTGTTTACAGAGTTCTGTTCACTGTTTACACTGTGCTGTTGATAGCAATTAATTAATAAGAGAACAATCTGCATTTGGGAGCGCCAAACAAGGATTGGTTTTGTTTCCTCCAGAAATAAATAATCATGACTTGAGAGACTGTGGAAAAGATGTTTCAGAAATGAGGCTTGAGGTTAAATGGAATGTTAGGGACTGAACAGTGAAATAACTGCCACTTCTCCATGACTAGCTTCTCTTCTTCTTCTGTGTACGCTGGCTGATATTCCTGAGGACACTCCCTGTATAGACAGGATTAATCCCATCTACCCAACAAAGGGAGTGGAGTTTTGTGTGTGTGACCTTTTTTTTTTTTTTTTTTTTTTTTTTTTTTTAAAAACCTGCGATTAAGGCAGCCATACTCCAACTTGGGAAATTCATGACTAACAAAAATGTGGGAACCTCTTTTGGGTCTGCTCCTGCACACTGGCCTACTACCTGTACATCATCAGCTGGACTGGGAAATGTGACCCCTGGCATCAAAACAGTGTCAATACCTTCTGACACTGAATTTCCACACATTCATCCCATGATTTACATCAACATGACTTGGTTTCACACACACACACACAAAAAAAAAAACCTGTAAAGATTTGCTATGCCTTCGTCACAGCTGAAAGATGCCTTGCATGAGATGAGCGTACAATAAAACAAAGCGTCTGGTCTCTCTCTATTAACCATGCAAGATAATATCTCGTGGGTCCTACACGATCATGAATAACCCTCACCACACAAATGATCTATGTGGTTGCTGATACAGCCGTAGGGATACACAGTGTCCACTAGGTGACCACTGAGAACATTCCACAAGGGGCACTACTGTGCAGCAAAATTCTACAGGCAACATACACACTTGTCTACAGGGCTGGTCAGCTATTTACAAACACTACACAGTACATGGACTAGGTGCAGACAGCAACACCACCATGTTCTGCCTCAAGCGTTCTTTGAAAAAAAAAAAAAAAAAAAAAAAAAAAAAAACCCAGAATCACTGAAAACCCTCACAATGGAATCATCTGACCGGACCTAAATTAAAAAAAAAAAAAAGCCAATATCACAGTATAGACTGAACATCAAGGAGGAAGGGAAAATAAATCTTGAAAACATCCCATGTTGATCACAGACTGACTAACAAACAGCATCTTCTTTTGAATGGTTGGAGCACAATCACCATGAGATACATATGGCAAGACAATAAGAAACCCATCCACTCAGTCCCATTGTCAGTGCATATGTTCAACTGAATCACCCACCAATTCTTTCAAAAAAATATCCATCCTGACCTACAAACCGACATAGTCACAAAAAAAAAAAGAGAAAAAAAAATTAACAGTCACAATTCTTTTGCACGCCTGGTGCAAATGCACAATAAAAACGTGTGAAACTCATGAACAGCACTGCCTGGCACAAAAAAAAAAAAAAAAAAAAAAAAAAAAAAAAAAAAAAAAAAAATCAGAAAAAATATAACTACCATCTTAGTTGTGTAAAATTCCATGCAAGCAAGACAAGGGACCCTCTGGTTCATTTCTTGGCTCACGCTCGCCATGCAATGTTAGTATGAGTACAGACAGCACTGGTCAGACTTCACCAGCTGACCCAAACACTTGACCGACCAGAGAGAGCTGACCACCAAACTGTGACCAGACAAGTCTTCATTTATCAACCTACCATGGAAAAATTAAGGGACCCCCCCCCCCCCCCCCCCCTAACTAAATAAAAAATTGTCATATTCATGAAAACAAAATCTTTTGATCTTTTTTCTTTTAGCCTGCCCCCATCCCCTTCTCTTTCTGTGTGTGTGTGTGTGTGTGTGTGTGTGTGTGTGTGTGTGTGTGTGTGTGTGTGTGTGTGATGTGATGTGATGTGATGTGATGTGTGTGTGTGTGTGTGTGTGTGTGTGTGTGTGTGTGTGTGTTATGTGTGTGTGTGTGTGTGTGTGTGTGTGTGAAGATTAAGCAAAAACGAAAGAGGGGAAAGGATCCAAACAGAGAGAGAGAGAGAGAGAGAGAGAGAGAGAGGGAGAGAGAGAGAGAGAGAGAGAGAGAGAGAGAGAGAGAGAGAGAGTCCAACCATGGTTTGTGTACACCACGCACTGATGGTGTTGTTGATGACTGATGTATCACTTTCATGAGTGATGCATAGTTAAAGATATACAAAAAAAAAATCCTTCTTGCATAGCAAAAAAGGTATTCTACTCATAATTTTCATCTCCGCATGTGTGCAGCTGGACCCATTACCATTCCGAAAATTAAAATCATATCTCATTAGCTAACAGGCTATGCAACAAACGGCTTTTGACGTTTTTGACCAAAGCAGCTGAAATGTATCAAAGCACTCCAATATCTAGTTCTTTGATAGCTAGCCATGATCAAATCAGGCCTAACTGAAGCCTCTCTTAAAGGAACAAGATCCTTGTATTTGTACAGTGAATAGCATTACATGATTTTAAGATTAAAAAAAAAAAAATTAAAGAGAAATTCTTTAACCAAATTTACATTGGAAACTCTAACGCAATGTGCACAGTTTACAGCATTGCAGGCCTAGTTCACCACACACACACAAAAAGACCCCTCCAACTACAACTGCTCTTTAAATCTCTCCTTTTTTTTCTCACCAGAGAGGGGAGGGAGAGGCAGGGGGTGGGGATGGAGGTGGGGGCAAAGGAGTGGAGAGAGAGAGAGAGAGAGAGAGAGAGAGAGAGAGAGAGAGAGAGAGAGAGAGAGAGAGAGAGAGAGAGAGAGAGAGAAGAAGGAGGCAAAAGAGATTGTAGACGTTGCATATTAACTGGGAGACACACTGTGAGTGGCGTGTGTGCTCAAATGCATGTGTGCATGTGTGTGTGTGCGCGCGTGTGTGTGTGTGCGTGTGTGCGTGTGCTTGCATAAATTGTACAAAACTACAGCTTGAATTGATGGGAGATTTAAATGGATAGCCTTTTGGAAAAACAACAACTTAAAAAAAAACAGCTATAATGCAACTTTGAACAGAATCCTTAAGCATATTCCAATCTTTTAAAACTGAATCATATGGTCGCACTGACAAACAACCGTTTTGCTGTAAATTTCTTTAACCAAACCTGATATTTTTAATGTGTCCCCAACCCCCTTTGGTATCTGCACTGCAATACTGTGTATACAGTGTTCTACTTAGTTTACTGAAATGTACCAATGTGTACTGCATTCAACAGCACTGTGCGGAAGGCAGTGGAGGGTGTTGAAACATGAGTTGATGAATGGCACACCTCTGCTTTGTGCTGTGCTGCTATGCTACATTTTGTACTGACCTGAACCATTTTGTACTGACCTGACCTGAACCGTTCTGTACTGACCTGAACCATTTCGTACTGATCTGAACCGTTTTGTACTGACCTGAACCATTTTGTACTGACCTGAACCATTTCATACACTCTGTACTGACCTGAATCGTTTTGTACTGACCTGAACTGTTTCATACTAACCTGAACTGTTTTGTACCGACTTGATCTGTTGTGTACTGATCTGAACTGTTTTGTACTGACCTGTGTTTTAAATCTTTTTTCAGCTGCACCAAACTGCTTTGCACTGGTCTTCAATGCATAGTTTTGGCACCAAACTGCTTTGCACTAGTCTTCAATGCATAGTTTTGGCACCAAACTGCTTTGCACTGCTCTTAGTTCAATGCATAGTTATGGCACCAAACAGCTTTGTGCTGCACCACACTGCACTGCTTTGAATGGCACAAAACTCCTTAGTACTGTACCAAACTACCCTATATTGCACTGAACTGAATTGTACTGCACTTACCTGCACTGTACTAAACTGCACTGCAATGAACAGCTTCAAACAGTGCTGAAGTTCATTGCACTGCGATGAACTGTACTGTTCTGCTGCACTGCAACGAACAGCTTCAAACAGTACTGTGCCGCACTGAAGTTCATTGCACTGCGCTGTATTGAACTGTACTGTTCTGCACTGTAACGCACTGGTTAGTAGCACTCTCAACTGTACTGCACTGACCTTGCACTGATCTAGCTTTGTACTGCTTCATACTGCATGCTAAACTGTATTGATTTTTACCTTGTATAAAATGCCCTATTCTCCATGCACAAAACAGTACTGTTTCATTGCACTGACACAGCCTTGTACTGCATGATACTACTGGAACTGCAACTGACCTTTAGCTTTGAACTGAACTGCCCTACTTTGGACTCCTTCATACTGCATGGAACTCTACAACAGTACATGATTTAGCCTTGTACTGAACTGCCCTACTTTGGACTCCTTCATACTGCATGGAACTCTACAACAGTACATGATTTAGCCTTGTACTGAACTGCCCTACTTTGGACTCCTTCATACTGCATGGAACTCTACAACAGTACATGATTTAGCCTTGTACTGAACTGCCCTACTTTGGACTCCTTCATACTGCATGGAACTCTACAACAGTACACGATTTAGCCCTGTACTGAACTGCGCTACTTTGAACTGCACTGAATCTCTTCACACTCAATGAAACTGTATTCACTGTATTAGCACTGTTGCAAACTGTTTTCTCGACCGTTCTGCAACAACAGTGAAATTTCTAAGGGCTCTGTGTATGCGAGTCAGAGCGCTCCTTTGCACTGTAGAGCACAATCTGAACATCGGCCACAAGGGTCTGGATTTGGCTGCACGCTTTTTCTGAGAGCTAGCGTGGAAACCTACTTGAAAAACATGCCTGTAATTACCCTTGTGCATTACACTGCACTGAAATGGATCAAACTACATTGCTGTACTGAACTGCTCTGCTTTGTGCACCATTAAACTGCACTGTTGTGCACTGTACAGCTATATACATTGCTTTATACTGTCCTGCACTGCTTTGTAACTGTGTACTATTCTGTATTCTATCAAATTTTTTTTCAGTCATGTCTTCTTGTTTGAATAATGACAAAGACATGGGATATGCATCCACGACGTCTTCTCTGTTCTAGTCATGTTGTTTACAGCCCCAAAACTACTGAGGCTGCATTTGAGATGTTTTCTTTGCTCTAAGTCAAATCAACATTGTTAGCATGCATAATGTTCTTTTTGTTAGCACAGTGGGAGGAGAATCTGCTCCTAAAGCCATGAGTAACAACTTTCCCCAGTTCTCTCGTTACAGTTCTTTTTGATCTTATATGGTAAACAGTAACTCAGTAGCTATACAACATTCTGAAGATTAAAAACAAATGGGCAGTGTCAAGTTCGGTCAGAAATATGCAGAACAGATTATTACAGAGAGAGAGAGAGAGAGAGAGAGAGAGAGAGAGTGTGTGCGTGTGTGTGTGTGTGTGCGACTGTCTGAGTGTGTGTGCGTGCGTGTGCGAGCATGCGTGTGTAAAAAACAAAACATAATTCCATTATACCAAAGATGCCACTTTTTTTTTCTCACTTTTCCATCCTAAACATAGGTTACATAATTCTGCAAATAAATCCACCTGAAAACCGACCATCTAACTTCATAAAACTTTATGCAGGACATTCGGCAGTCATGAAAAAATCAAAAAGTACAAAATGTGATGATGACGATCCACTCTGGAAAACGGTCAACCTGTCAACTCATGCGCAGCCTACACCAACTTCACAGACACTTGTGGACCAGAAAGATGGTCATCGATCCTCCTCGTGTGAACTGGGGGGACAAGTCACTACAGTATGCTCCTGTCCATACAGGTCACGCAATGCAATACACAGGGAGCTGGACATCCTTGTTCTTTTTTTTCCCTGCAGTCTTCCCTTAGGTGTGGAAACAGCCAATCACAGGAACAGTAGCATCTGCATGTAGTGTTCTTTCTCAAATCCATGCAGCTTGGCTTCTGGTCAGCAACGCATTTTTGTCCATGTTCTCTCCAGCAACATGTGTGAAACATTTTCACAGCAGCAAGTTCGGATGTTGAGTCAGCTCACAGGCATGTCCCCTCTAGTGTTCTCTGAGTCACCTCATGACACGAGGTTAAATCTGGTAATCAAGCACACGCAGCTTACATTTGAAGGTATCCAATGTGCACTTGCACACACGCATACGCATGCAAACACGCACACACACGCACACACACACACACACAAACCATCAGCTTCATGCACACACATCATCCAATGGCCAGGCAAAAGAAGTCACACATTCTTCAGAGTGAAGGAAAAAGTCTGGATCCAGGCTGACCAACCAGGCAGTCAGCTATCTACAGTGACAGACACCGTGCAGTGGATGTCCTCTGTGGACCAGCCCGGCCCTCTCGCAGTCACCAGTTTCTTCACATAGAGGTCTCTGATCTATGGCTGGTAATGTCTGAGTGGCTTAACGTTTTGGGAGGAGATGCCTTGTGTGCGGGGTTGGTCGAGGCCAGAATAGGGGAGGGCTGCTTGCTGACCAGAGGAACGTTCTCAAATGACTGACTCTTCACGCGGAAGGCGGGGGCAGCAGGGTAGGAAGGCGAGGTGAGGTGAGGCGGGCGGGGTGTACGCAGGAAACGGTCATGGTTATGGTAGGTGTTAGAGGCAGCCTCCTCGGTGATGGTGCGGGGACCGTGGTGCGAACGCGAGGAGCGCAGGCTGTGGAAGCTGTGGAAACTATGAACGCTGCGTTTTTCCTCCAGGTCCTCCAGCGTGCTCTTGAAGGCACGCACGACACGCAGCTGGCAGTACACATAACACACAGGTCCTGTATCAGCATCTGGCCCCCATTTCACCCTCCCAGTGCCATACTACACAGCTTCACTAGTCACACATTGCACCTAACTACAAGAGGAGCGATACTCTGTAAAAGGAGTGATACCTGTCAGGTTTCCATCATACTCAACATAATCTCACATCTGTGCATCATCTTCAGTGATGTCTGTCCCCTTCGATGTCCCCAACAAACATTTCTTTCCCTTTAAAGCATAAAATCCTCTTCCTGTTACAGTGGACATCTCTCTTCCCCTTCCAGCTGAAGACTCTTCCCCTTTCAGCAGAAAACTCTTCCCCTTACAGCAGAAACTCTCTCTCCCCCTCACAGGAGAAAACCCTCTTTATTGTACGACAGAATATCCCTCCTTCCCTTACAGCAGAAAACCCTTTTTACCATACAACAGAATATCCCTATTCCCCTTACAACAGTATACTGTCTTTACCTTACAGAAGAAATCCCTCTTCCTCTTACAGCAGAAACTCTGTTCCGCTTACAGCAGAAAGTCTAGAAAACTCTCTTCCCTTACAGCAGAAACTCTCTCTTTCTCTTACAGCAGAAAAAACCCTTTTTACCATACAACAGAATATCCCTATTCCCCTTACAACAGTATATTGTCTTTACCTTACAGAAGAAATCCCTCTTCCTCTTACAGCAGAAACTCTGTTCCGCTTACAGCAGAAAGTCTCTTTCTCTTACAGCAGAAAACTCTGTTCCGCTTACAGCAGAAACTCTCTTTCTCTTACAGCAGAAAACTCTCTTCCCCTTACAGCAGAAAACCCTCTTTACCTTAGAGTAGAAAACTCTCCGCCTTAGAGCAGAAAACTCTCTTCCCCTTACAACAGAAAACCCTCTTTACCTTACAGCAGAAAAAAAGTCTCTTCCCCTTACTTCAGAAACTCTCTTCGCCTTATAGCAGAAACTCTCTTCGCCTCAGAGCAGAAAACTCTCTTCCCCTAACAACAGAAAACCCTCTTTTTACCTTACAACAAAAAACCCTCTTTACCTTACAACAGAAAACTCTCTTCCCCCCTACAGCAGAAAACTCTCTTCCCGTTTCAGCAGAAAACCCCTCCCCTTTCAGTAGAAAAACTCTTCCCTTTACAGCAGAAAACCCTCTTCTCCTAATGGCAGAACAAAAACTTCCACTCACAGCAGATGATTTCACTCCCTTTTCAGCAGAAAACTCCCATTTCTTTACAACAAAACACCTCCTTTCCCTTAGAGAAGAACATTCTTTCCCCTTCAATGCAGAATACTCACCCCCTACCCCATTTCTGTATTTAGCTTCCTTCTCCTTACTTTAGAATTCTTGTCCCCTTTTAAGGCTGAACATTCCCCTACCAAAGAACACATCTTTCGCCTTACCACAGAAAAACTTGCCCTTAAAACAAAGCTTCCTTCCGCTATTTGCTTCCAACTTCCTTAATGCAGAAAATGTGTCCTAATCTCTACAGCTCAATAATCCTTTCCTCTTACTGGGGAACATTCCATTCCCCTTACTGTAGACAAACTTCCTCTTTCTTACGGCAGATAACTCTTTCAGTTTCCAGCTCAAGTATCCTTTCCCTTGTCAGAAGAACACCCCACCCCACCCACCCTCTTTACTGCATACAACTCGATTTTATTTACTGCAGAAAATTTCTTTCATTTACAGCAGAAACTTCCCCCTACTAACAGAAAACTTCCTTCCCCTTACAACAGGTAACTTCAGAACCCCTTTACAACAGAAAACTTCCTTCCCCTTACAACAGAAAACTTCCTTCCTCTTATAACAAGAAAACTTCCCTCCCCCATATAACAGAAAACTTTCTTTATATCTCTTACAACCGAAAACTTCCTTCCCCATATAACCGAAAACTTCCTTTCCCTTACAATTTAAAACTTCCTTCAATATATAACAGAAAACTTTCCCTTATAACAGAAAACTCCCTCTTACAACAACAGAAAACTTACTTCCCTTAAAACAGAAAACTTCCTTCCCTTTACAATAGAAAGTTTCCTTCCCCTTACAACAGAAAACTTCCTTCCCCTTACTACAGAAAACCTCCTTCCCCTTACAATAGAAAACTTCCTTCCCCTTACAACAGAAAACTTCCCTCCCCTTACAACAGAATGCTTCCTTCCCCTTACAAAAACTTCCTTCCCCTTACAACAGAAAGCTTCCCTCCTCTTACAACAGAAAACTTCCTTCCCCTTACAACAGAAAACTTCCCTCCTCTTACAACAGAAAACTTCCCTCCTCTTACAACATAAATCTTTCTTCCCCTTACAACAGAAAACTTCCCTTCCCTGACAACAGAAAACTTCCCTCCTAACAGAAAACTTCCTTCCCCTTACAACAGAAAAACTTCCTTCCCTTTTACAACAGAAAAACTTCCTTCCCTTACAACAGAAAACTTCCTTCCCCTTACAACAGAAAACTTTCTTCCCCTTATAACAGAAAACTTTTTTTCCCTTACAACAAAACACTTTTTTCCCTTACAGCAGAATTTTTCATTCCTCCGACAGCAGAAAAGTCCCTTCCTCCTACAGCATCACCACTGTCCCTTACACTTTACAACAGAAAAATTCTCCCATTTGTCCTTACACAACAGAAAAATTCCTGCACCTTAAAAAGACAAAATGCATAGTCCAGAAGAAGTTTCACTTCCATACAAAATTCTTTATCCATTACACATGAGAAAAACTTTCTCCCTGTACAAACAGCAGACCACCGAACAGTTGTGAAATCCCTTCCCTTTACAATTCTGACATTCTTACAGCCACCACACAGTGTTGCTTCTAGGTAAAAAAAAAATTGAAAAAAAAAAATCTTAGGAAGAAGCGGAGAGGGCTGGGCAGCTAAGCGAGTGTATGTGTATGTGCTTCTTGGGCAAAAACATAAAAAAAATCTTATGGAGAAGTGGAGTGGTTTGGACAGCTGATTGAGTTTATGTGTATGTACTCTGAGGACAGAAATAAATATCTTATGCAGGAGGGAAGGGGAATGGCAGCTAAGAGTGTATATTTACATGATCAGTAGTAAGTCTAACAGTTCAAGTCTACTGTCCCATTGCCGAATGGTTTGACAAATAGGAGAGATTCACCACATCCAGAAGCATTACAGAAAGCAGACCGAACTAAAATGAAGTATCCATTTACTGCTGGGTAGACAGTGATGTTTTCAAGCTGTAAAATTCTGTGTGCAGTTTGAATTCATGTTCATCATCTCTACAGCTTAACATTTTAACCATCTGACTGCAACCCCCCCCCCCCCCCCCCCCCCCCCCCCAATCTGAGGAGAGGGATGGCAATAGGATAGATCCTTGGGGAAAAAAAAAGAAGAAAGAAACACAGATGAGGTCACAAAAAGGGAGTGGTGCAAGTTAATCATACAAAACATATTCAACTTAAATATGAAGGAAAATCCCACTTTCTGTGGTCTACAGTTCAATCCAATGACCACCAGAGCTGATAGCTCAAAGTATTCTCTTCCTACCTTAACCACAGCCTGTAAATGTCTCATAATCTGAGATCAGTCACCAATCATGTGGAGTGATACACCATCCCATTTTCATCATTCAATCAAAGACTTAGGGTTTTCATTAGACAGACCTGCTTACTTGAATGAAGCAGGCATAAGGGGGGGAAAACTGGGGTGAAGGCAATTTTTTTTTTATAGCTATAACAGTAAAAAAATGAAAAAAAAAAAAGAAAAAAAAAGAAGAAGAAAGAAAAATGAAGAGTATGAACAGGTTGAACCTGAACAGATGGCTCTCATGAAAAATCCCCACAAATGTACTGGGGTGGGGGTGTGGATGGGAGAGGAGCAGCGGTATGTGTATGGTGTAGGGGGGAACCCCCTGTAAGTGATTCACAGTGCCAACGAGGGAACAAGGTGGAGGGAAAAGCAATTTACAATCATTAATTTAAACAAAAAAAAAAAAAAAAAAAAAAGCCCTGACTTTCTTGTTTTGCCCCTGTCTGGCCTTCCGTTTCTGGGAAACAACACATACATGTTGCAGAATTTCTGCAGTGGCTCGGCCTAGAAGCAACACGTCTGAAGCAGTACAGTGTGAAGTCATGCCTGAACACTAACCCATCATCAATTCCTAAAGTGCCCCCGCCTGGTCAGTGCCCAAACATTCCTTGACTATGAACTGAAGACACTTCTGCCACCATAGTGTTACTTCAGCCAATCAGTGCTGGAGCACCCTCCTCCTCCCCTCCCCCATGCTATCAGTACCAGTTCATCCTCTAGCTGTGAAGGCAGGACATTCCAGACTGACAGCGTGCTCCTTTGCCAACTGTCAGCCTCAAGGACTTACGAGAACTGATACTGCCATTGAACATTTCCCTAAAGTTGAAGTGTCTGAAGACCCCCCCTCTCCCCTTCTATTTAATAACTGTTGAAGATTCCCCTCTCTCAATGCTTCAACCACCTCCCACAATCAATGCTGGACTACGCCCTCCTGTCAGAGTACTTGAGACAACCAATGAATGGTGAAATACCCTCACGCTCCTGCCATGCTATCAATACCAGTTTATTCTCTTATTGTGAAAGCAAGGAAACTCTACTGTCATGCCACTCTGCCAATGGTCACTGATTCTCATAACTAACACCACTGCTGGAACACTCCCTGACAACTGATGCATGCACTCTCCACCCCTGCTGAGAACCCACTCTATCCATGGCAAAACCTCCCACAATCCATGTCTGAACTCTACCCTATCACCAGTTCTGAGCAAAATCCTTTGCCGTCAGTGCTTCAACATCCCTTCTAGATATAAATAAAAGAATACTGCAGACAGTCAATGGCTGAATACCTCTCCACAGTATTATCCAAGCATGAACATTCCTGCATTTTAAGCACCTCCATATACCACCATTATTAATGTCTACTTTTCACATCATCTACCCATAGCTCTCTCACTGATGCATAGACAATCACCCACCACCTAACGCATGTGCACCCTTCACCATAAACGAAATACACCCACCCACCACCTTTCATAAAACACCTGACAGCTCATCTATCAAACTGCTGAACCATTCCTTCAGATATCAATTAATTCTTGTGCAAAGTTTCAATATCATCATGTCACCCTTCTCCTGCCTGCATTCCCTATGATCACAATTCAACACTGTCTGGCTGTTCAGTTTCTACAGCACATCTTTTTTTTTCTCTCTCTCTCTCCCTGCAACTTTGCTGCACTCCTCGCCTGGTCCCTACCTGTACCCCTCACTTCTGCACCCTAGTTGATGCCGCTTCACTTTATACCTCAGTTCTTCAACATCCCCTTGCCTTGTACCACCCACAGTCACAAGGCCAGGTGCACACAAACTGTCTTGTCACGCTTCAAGCCTTCGACTGGGTATCACACCGGTACAAAATTCATACCAAACATAGCCTTCCCAGTTTCACCGCATATTCATCTCCACATTACCACCTTGTTTTCTTCCTTTTTTTTTTTTTCGTCCTGTGTGTGTAGTGACAACATGGCAGAGATTCAACCAATAGCTGTTGGAAGAAAGCTGCAGCCAAACATAGTCACAACATCAGGTTAGGGCTCTCTAGAACACCAAGCAGGGTTTTTCTGGAATCTTTTGCGGGGCATTGATTCATCCATTTATCATTTTCTTTCTCCAGTAAGTTTAAAAACACAACAACAACAAAACCAAAAAAAACCCTCTTGTTCTGGTAGTTACTATGAACCCAGTATTAAATCAGTAACAGACTCCATTAGCATACAAAAGAAAAGCCATTTTAACAAAATCAATACCAAAATGTAGGCATATAGTCTGAGATGATGACAGCAAAATATAGTAAAAAAATACATCAGACTCACTCTCCACTTTCCTTTTCCTGGAAACCAATCCTGATAACATTACACTTGTGTCACCATCTTCATCTCTTGATAGATCAACCCCTACAGTCTAACCTTAATAATAAGAACTACAAATATCATGATTAATAATGCTGATAACATTTGCACTCCCACAGCATATAAACTGATTTCATTCTGAGGGAAAAGTATAAAAACACTGCTTGGTGTTGACTTCCATTGGGAGACTGCAAAACAACACTTGTAAAGCCACTGAGCCAGAAGGATGAACACACACGAAAAAAAAAAAAATGGTGTACATATAAGTCACAACAGCAACAACAAAGGCTGTTGACATAAACATCAGTCACAAACAACAATGACCATATTACAATTTCCACAACAATCACACTGTCCTTTACTCCTCATGATGAACCAAGAATAAATTTGAAAAAACAAAAAAAAATTCTAAATTTTTGGGGAGAAACTGACCACCTGCAAATCACTGAAAAAGGTTTAAGGGGAAAAAAAACTTTTACATGATAGAAATATCACTGGCAAATTCATGAAAAAACAAAAACAAAAATAGAAACAGCTTAACGTATCAGCTTAAAACTTTTTAATAACAGTCTTTGTTCATGGAAACAAAAAAAAAAAAAAGCTTCAACAAAGGTTGACATTTTTCATCTCGGCCTGTTTTGCAACGCTACAGGAAACTTCCTCAATTCACAATTTCTTTCATCAATCTTTTTCTTTTTCCCCTGTAATCAGCACATTTAGCTGTGCTCAGCTTTACACAGCTAACTGCACCAACTCTGTCATGCTGTGTAGCAAACCTTGATCTGTTAGCAAAACAGAGAAACTTCTTAAAGAAAGAAAGAAAGAAAGAAAGAAAAAAAAAAAAAAAGAGCCTATATATCAGATTGAGGAAAAATGGCCTTTAACAGAATATTCCTGGTGAACTTGGACACACAAGATTTAAAGTCAAACCCTCCTCCAAATCCCTTGACCCCCCCCCCCTCCCCCCCCTTACCCAGGTCTGAATGGTATCAACTTTGTTGACCAGGAGGACAGGGGGGTAGGGGGACTGGCAAAGAGAGGACAACACCTGAGCCCTGCTAACGACAGGTCACTCCAGAAAGGAAGCACAAAGAGGGCGAGAGACTGGAGAGAGATGATGACAGAGACGGTGAATGAAGCCCACACAACAGGAAGAGAGAGGACAGGCCTGCAGAATGGAGAGACTGGGGGGGCATGGTCCGACATGACGACGGTGGACACACACACACACTGAAGGACAAGGCGCAGACACAGTTCAACTACCACAGGACACGGTGATGGTACAGGACACGACAGTCCAGGACAATGGGAAACACGGAAGTACAGAAACACGCTCTGCAGTTCACATGAACAGAGAAACAAACTGTTAGTGAGAACAATTCGGACAGTCTCTCTCTCTCTCTCACACACACACACACAGAGATACACTTAAAGACGAAGTTTGACAGTTGAGTCTCACAAAGCACATCACGTGAAGTTAGAAACACCCTGTATTAGTACAAGATAAAACACGCCGACAAATTTTTCAAACACTGGGTACAACAGTAGATAGCTTGGAACAGCAAATCTTCTATAATGACTTTTGGACATTCTCCTGTATGGTACTTACTACACACACTTGCATACACATAAAATTACTTTGGTTAAAACTGATTAGGGTTAAATTATCAACAACCTCTAATTCACAGTTTATGACCAACACTTAATCCAAACAACTACCAACCAATAAACTATCAACAAAAGACATCATATATGCCTTTGGGGGAGCTTGAGTAATTTTGCAAACCCACCCCAGCAAAATAAAGGGGGAGGAGGAAATAATAGAAAAGAACCTTACTAAAACACACACACTATCAAAAGTATCAACATAAAAAAAAAAAAAAAATCTACTCCACACTGAATTCAAACTTGTAAGGTACGAGCACAACTAAAGAATCTACAGAACTCTAAAAACCTGCAAATCAAGAAAACAATTACCATCTACAGATATGTGTATAAATATGAATACATGGATAGATATGTCATGATCACAGCAAGTCACAAAAGATCCATGCTCACAGCTCAACCATTAAAAAACCAATGTTAATCTGCACCGCGTGTAACGCTTATCAACCATCACTAAACAGGGGATGTTATGCACACTCAGAGAACAACAAAACATTATGCTAAATCTTCACTTACCTGCGGTCTCACACAAGACAAGAGAAAACGAGACAAGACATGACATGACTGGACAAGGGAAGCGAACACAATGACAGTCTGAGACGAGAAACAAGGTAACAACAATACCGACACAGGCTGGCTAGAGACAGACACTTCAGGATGAACAACTCTACACACCGCAATTTTACAACACATCCACTCCTCTAAATACAACACAGTTTTTGTCACACACACGATTCTCAAAACACACCCACAGTTTTCAACACACTTGATTCTCTAAGCACAATTTTCAGCATGTACTTCTGAACACACATTACAGGTTTTCAAAACACACATTTTTCTAAACAAAATACAGGATCTTTGACACAAAAACATTTCAAAGCACATCACAGACTTCCAGACGTGATGTCTCTTTAACATATCACAGTTTTCACGCACACACTTTTCCAAACATATCACAGACTGTCAACATGCACATATTCCTAAAGAGATTAGAGATTAAAACTCACTCACAACATTCTCTACGCTTTCAAAACACACACAAAAAAATCCTCACACCTTTGCCTCACCTTCACCAAGTTGGAGAGAAGAATTTGTGACATCCCTACCCCTCCCCATCACAAAAGAACCATACCTTTTCAATAACTTAAACTCTCCATTAACTACTTGGCCTTCTGTGATGCGCAATGTATAGTCACAGCTGTATACTGAAAATACCATCAAAATATATGACTTGTTCCATAAATATTTCTAAAAATAAACTGACTGAATGTCAGCTATTTTGGCCACAGAACCGATGGTGACAAGGAAACCGTAATTTCATATCCCACTTTGGGAAACTGTCCAAGAAAGATTTTCCTCCTGTTGTCTGTAGGTACCATTGTCAGAGGACCACAGGGCAAGCAGAGAAATTTTGATAGAATTTCTGGTCAGCCATCTGCTCAATTTATGATTAGGTTTAGAGAAAATGTTGGGACTTCAGGCAGGTTCTGATTTCTTGGTAAATTGAGTAGCATTTTATATGCCCTTTTCTTGATTATGTGTTGAATATCTCCAGAGTGTTTTTGTTTCCTTTTTCTCCAGGCAGACTAGAATTATGTGCCAACTCATTCCTTGATCGTGAAGGGATCAATCCACATCCTGTTTCTATCATATTTCTCTCTCCCAAACAAGCTGAGGGATTTAAGGAGTCTGTTTGAGCACATACACACATACATGTAGACACATATACACAGACAACGGAGGAATTCATATGTAAACACAGCCTATGAGAAGAACTTGCACACACAAAAAAGACAACAGACTGGAACCGCTGATCAGACAAAGAGTACAGGGGAAAAAAGAGTATAAGCACCCCAATCCCCTCCTTCCCAACACGCCCTACAATGTAAAGCACGGGAATCACACCTAACACTGGAATGCTGGTAGACTATGCACACCACACACACACACACGGACATACACACACACATGCAACATAGTATCTTCATCATTTCAGTCAGGTCTATCTACTTGAATACCAGTCCACATCTTGGCAGTTACTTCCATGCAACACCACAGACATCGGGCTGTTTCTCTGCTAGCACTGGTCTTTCTCTCCATACATACAGCAGGATTCTCCATGGACCATCAATCTTTACCACTGATTCATCTGCGTAAATTCTGGTCATCTTCACACTGCAATGTTTTGTTCAGAGACCACTGCTGCTGTTCAAAATCAGGAAGACAGCTTTAAAGCACAACACCATGACTGAGTCCATAATGCTGTTCCCTCAGTCATCCTCACCCAAACTCTGGCTAACTGATCTAGAATGTTTGAAGGACTAGTGACA
This sequence comes from Conus betulinus, assembly GCA_016801955.1. Taxonomy (NCBI): domain Eukaryota; kingdom Metazoa; phylum Mollusca; class Gastropoda; order Neogastropoda; family Conidae; genus Conus; species Conus betulinus. The sequence continues at coordinate 98,089 of JADBJO010000449.1, forward strand.
AAGAGTTAATCCTGTCTGTTAAGTTCAGGTGAATATCACATGCATGCTTTCATATGCAAATTAACTGCACAGATTCTTGGAGGACACGTTATACCAAAAGCATGCAACAAACTATAAACATGATTTAATCTGATTCAAGCACATATCAAAGATTCCTGATTTGTTCCACTTACTTTAATAAACCATTAACGACAATAACACCTTCCTTCGTCTTCCTTCATACTAACATTTTCTTCTGTCTTACCCATTTTTGTGTCATATACAAGACAACATACAGCAACCAGTGTCTTTGGTTCTTAGTAATCTAAACTGATTACAATTGATTTCAGCCCCACGAGACGTGGTATAAACTGTGCAGATTGACACTTAATTGAAACCTGCCGTATGTAACCACAGCAGGTCTTTCCAAGGAGAACCAACATAGCTGGAGGAGGGTCTGACAGTAGCACCTGTCAACGTTATCAACTCCCCTGCTGGGCTGTTTCAGCACAGCACACCTCACATCACAACCCCTGTGCTTCTGGAGTTGTTAGACAAAGGCTGCCCATGTAGTTCCCAGACACGTCCAAGCAAGGACCTTGTTCACATGGAAGGACACAGTCTGCTCTGAAACATCCTCTCAGACATGCTGAAAAGACTCTGTACTGCTTGCCTTTTGGTATCCCCCTTCCTCCTGCATTCTTTCTACAGAATAAGTTGTGTCCAAGAGCAATATTTTGGGGCTACTCTGGGTAATGGCAACCATCGACTGACAACAACACAGCAAAACACAGACAACTAGAGAAGCTCAATGCACAATCATTGACTAAAACAGATGGCAGAGACGCTTTTGAGGCATCAAACAAGATGGAGGGATTACAGGATTAGCCTCACTCCTAAAAAAGTCAAATTTCACTCAGTAATGAGAAAGCTCGTCTTGAGTAAGTTTTACTTATCAGTTTTTTTTTTCTTTTTCTTTTCTTTTTTTTTTTGGGGGAGGGGTAAGCTCATAGCAGGAGTAACCATATTTTCTCTGATGTATTTTACTTTTAGAGAGAGAAAAAAAACACACACAAAAGGACGGTCAGTAATTAAAGTATCCTCAGTCCATCACAGAGGATGTTGTGATGATGATCTACCATGTAACACAACCGTGGATATACTTAACTCAATGGCAACTAAATTTGTAATGCTACACTCTCAAGTTTGATGCTTCAAAAAAGCCACAGAGAGATGCACACACGCCCACACACACGCCCACACACACACACACACACGCACGCACACACACACACACACACAGAGGAGATTCTCTACAGCTTCAATTACAAAGCATGGAGATGACAAAGAGAGTAATACACAAGTCTCATATAATCCCACACACACAGTTCACATCACACTAAAACCAACAGACATAGAAAATTGACACGCACACCAAGCAGCTATGGCAATCATTCCATACACACAGAATACATACACTGAATATGCAACATGTGGTAGAACACGCACTGAATGAACTGGGTAATCACACAGCAGTACAGCATTATGAGACAAGCGCAAAATCACACACGCCCATGCATGACATACATACACGCATACACACACACACACACACACACACTCACTCACACACACAGCACAGCAGGTAGGTTAATCTGTGGGAGGGACAAAGAGAGGGAGAGGGAGGAGGCCAGAGAGGGACCCAAGTGACCTACCTGTTGTTGAAGTCGGGTCAGGCCGCGCACCCACAGGATCTGACCCCGGCATCCCCTACAGGGTCATCCTCTATGACCTCTCCGTCCATGTGGTCCTCGCCCGTGTCCTTCCTTCCCTTACATGGCAACCGTAACCGTGGCAACTTGCGGGTAGGTATCGTTGTGATGATCTGCAAGCGCAAGAGAAAAAATGCTCTAAGAAAACAGATTTGCTTGTCAACATTGTATTTTATGCACAAAAGTGACCTTTTCACCGGCATCGTTTTCTTCATCTGCATACATGATTCCATCTTTTATCAAATAAAAACTTAGGTAATTAATTGTGTGATGGTAAATCACAAATACTAAATACATGTAGGCTAGTGCTCAAGCTCTCTCCCTATGACTTGTTAGTTCTTGTGCCTTCATGCCAATGTATACTTGGGTTAAACATGATCAACAAACCTGCGCAAGAGCTGTAAATGCATGATCCAGCAAACTGTTCCAACAAATTCCACCTTTGTAACCCACAGTCTGTTGAACTTGTGTTTCGGTAGCCACTGCGTGGCTCTGGCCTCAAGGTGTGTCAAGGTTAGACACAAGCTGGACCTTAAAGCCATGCTAAGCTCATACCATTGTCAACTTTATTTACTAAAAATCCTCTGAAGACAGAATGTAACTGTCTGCGCAATAAGGTAATTGGCCACAGCCATTTCTGTGAACCTGATTACCCCAAAAATACTTTTCAAAAGTACTCTCAAAAGTTTTTTTTTTCAGAGGTTTTTGGATCTTTGGATCTTTCACAATGTTGTTAAGATTCAAGAGGTATTCTTATCAAAAACAACCACCACACCACCAAAAAAAAAAAAATCAACCAGTAACAACAACAAAAATAAAGTATTAACCCTTGTGCTGGCTGTCACAACGTATGTCACGTCATTACGTCATGGCCGTTACTGGTTGTTGCAACATATGTCACGCTGTAGGGTGAGCCTTGCGAACCTAGTTTACCCGACACACACAGATACGAAACTATAGCTCAGTGACAAACTAATTTGCCTGAATGAATAAGCGAGCCTGGAACATGGATTTTCAGCGTTTCAGCTTAGGTTATGGTTAGTAGCAGCATGAAATACATAGCGCGATTTGACTTGTCTGGCAAAACAAAAATGGTGGTGCCCAAGGGAGAACGTGATAGAATTCGGAAATTGTTTGGAGATGTTTTAGCTGAATTTATTGTTAAAAAAAGGGGGTGAAGAAGTTATGGACATTTTCAATGAACTGGGTGTGGTTGGTGACAGTTTTGATTTAGATCAAGCATTTTGTAATTGTGATTTTGAGATTGACATGGACAACGACTGAATGAGTGCGTAAGGGTGAGGGGAATCTCAAGATGCCATTCAGTGGGGGAAGAAAAACTCAGTGTAGCGCTTCCTGATGGTCCTAAACCTTTCAAACGTAAATGACGACAGTGTGGGCTAACTATTCCATTTGTTGATAGTGACCATTTTGGGTTTTTTTCCTGTGTTATCAGCACATGATTTCAATGGAAAAGCTAAACTGTACCTTATTCATTCTTACCTGGATTACCTGCTGGAAGATCGGTATAATCCACACTGACTTTCCTTTGAAAAGGCTGTAACTTATTTCTGGATACTGTGGAACAGTATTGACTGGATTATTTGTGAAAAAGCTCTTGAGATTGACAAGCAGGATGTGCCACCTGTTATTTTCACATTCTAGACAGATAAGCACCTAATCAAACACTCACAAGCACACCAGTTCCGTTTTATATGTTCTTTATGCAATTACTAACAATCTTTGTACTGCATGTCATGTTCAAATACTAACCGTTCAAAAGTTATGCATATCACATAATGTAAACTATTTTTTCAAATGTTCCTTCTGTTAATTCACCAGACAACATACTTAACCCTCTGCCTACTGGATCGACCGTGAGATTTTCTCTGTCTGAATATTGGATTGACCGCTGAATACTAGGTCAATGACTTCTGCTTTCACCATTGCATATCCCAGAATGCAATCACAACAGAAGTTTTCTGGTACGAAGGTTCTGGATGCCATTTTGTTTTTTGTTGCAAGAGTTTTGGGTGGAGTAGTTTTGCTGCTGTGAATCTTCAAAGTTCCGCTTTTATTCGCAAAAATTTTCTGGGAAAATGGCGGATTAAGCAACTACGCAACTTGTAGAATTTATTTTCCGATGTGATATTGATGAAGACAGCGTATTTACAGGCTACAATCTTGAAGAAGATTTGTAGCAAGACGATCTGGACGTTGATCTTGACCTAGTTATAAATAAGATCGACTGCTGACTGATCCTGAGGCCGGAATCGAAAATGATTCGGATGATGATAATGATGATGAATAGCCCATTGCTGCTGGGCGCAACCCCCCCCCCCCCCCCCCCCCAGAGAAATTTGAAAAACAAAACTTGCTAGAGATTCTTAAACTGTTGACTGGAGTAGTTGCAAGAAGTGAAGCCCCCCAAAAGTTTCGCTTGTTTTGACAGCCAGGAAACTGGGTCAGTCAGTGGGTCTGTCCCATGATTTGCCTGTGGAAGCATCACCTTTAGCCTTTTGATTTCAGAGGAATTTTGGCAGACTTTAACGAGAAACAAATTTATTTACTGCACAAAAGCAAGCAGAAAAGGATGAACATAAACTCTGGCCTAAAATAAAACCTACCTTTTTATCAAAAGCAAAGAGGAGACGGTCAATCTGAGGTACATCATCACCACAGTGTGTTTGTGTGTGTATTGGGGGGAGGGGGGCGATTGCTCAGTGCACTTGCGCAAAAGCACATTTTTGCTATTCCATCACAACCTGGAGTCCAGTATTCAGTAATCTGTTCTTGTTATTTTTTTTCCCCTCAGTAGTTTGAAGACAAATCTTCTTGTATGTGATGCCTTCACTTTAACAAAATTGTTGAAGTTTGGGGTTTTTTTTTTCCTTCACAACAAAAGTTGATTATTTACTGTGCAGACCATATAGAATGACTGTATTTTGTTCCTGAAGGTTTCAGTACTTTGTTTAGACTTGGAAAAAAAATCACTCTGTACTCCTAATCCATGACAATCTGTGAGTACAGTGAATTTAGGGAAAATTTTTTTAGCACCGAGAACACTGAAGTTGAGTAGTCTTTTTGTTCTCTTTTCCCCTTGTGTACCAGTTCACTATATATGGGATAAAATGGCTGTTTTGGTTTCAGTGATGTCTTTGAATTTTTTTCATTACTTTTACAGAATAGATGAGTTATTTTTTTATTTTTTTTTATTGAGGTTTCTTTATGGCAAGTGTGTATGTGTTGTGGAGTTACCTGCTTGGCACAGTATTCACCTAGTCATGTAACACAAAGTCATGCGGCAGGCAGAGGGTTAATGGTATGCTGTTAATAACCAGTGTAAGGGTTAAAAGCACCCATGTATGATTACGTTTACACAAACATATATGTATGAACTTAACGCACAGAGAACATGCATGTATTCTTAATCTGCTTAATAGTTTTTTTGTGAAAAAAAAAATGAAGAGCTAAAACTGGTGTCAAGGTACATAAACCTGGATACTTTTTCTACGTATTTTTCATGGAAACTTTGTGAACCCTTCTTCTTTGATGTACAATACATTTTGACAATATCATGCTTGTTTTCATCTGCACATTTACTTCTACTTTCTTAGACTTAGATGCTCCCACATCTTGTGATGCATGAGGCAGTCACAGCACTCCACTGTGCACGGTCTCCAGCTAGTCCAGTAGTGTCACTCTATCCTCTATCAACGAGTCTGGGGTCTCTCTCCACTGTCTGTCGCCAGTTCATCCTGGGTCGTCCTCTTTTTTCTCTGGCCTGCTGGGGTCCATTTAATGGCCTGGTTTGCAGGTCTTGAAGAGGGCAATCTTAAATCATCACCCAGCCAGTGGAGGCGCTGTCTGCAGACGATGGTTGACATGGGGAGCTGTTCGGATGTCTTCATTTGGTATAAAATCTGACCATTTGACGCTGAAGATCTTACGTAGGCACTTAGTATCAAAGGCATCTAGTTTCTTCTCCTGTGTGGTCTTTAGTTCATTGGCAGGTTTCACAGCCATATAACAGCGCTGAAAATCACACTGGAGTTATAAAATTTCAGTTTGATTTCAAGGGAGAATTTCTTGCTGCTGCATTTTTGTTCAGCTGATTGAATGCTGATGTTGCCTTCCTAATAGGACACTTCAGTTCATGGTCGAGATCACTGGCATTGTTGACAGAGCTGCCTAGGTATGCTTCACTTGGATACCACGTTTGTATTGTTTAAAAACTGCAGACGCGCCTGCACTGAAAACTATGGCTAGGGACAACGCAATGTGCCCAAACTGAAATTTTTGTAACAACCGCAGAAAAAACTGGTTTTCGCTAGGCGTGTGTAGTTTTAAATAAATTGTTGTAAGCAGTACAGAAAAATTATAGGAGTAAGCATGCGTCCCAACTAAGGAAACTAAAAGATCTTGGAAATTTTAGAACAGTCTGGCAGGCATGGCCCACATTGGGAAAAAAAAAGAAAAATGAAACATGCTTCAAGAATGACATATTCTAATGCAAATCTGGACACTGATCAATGCATCATTCACCGTCTGGTCCAACCCAAGCCAGGATCATTTGTTTGTACACTTTTCGTTGAACTCTTTTTACTTTTGCAGCCTCTTGCCGATGCACAATGTCTCAAGTGACGTTATTTCGCTTTCAACAGGGTAGACATTCACACCATGTCAACGCTGTCAGTGTTGTCTGGTACAAGCGCTGTATCAAAACCATGATCAGCAGTCTGTGAATTACGCAGCAGTTTGTCTTCTTCCATTATTCATTTTTCTTGCCAATTTAAATTTTTTTCTAGATTCTCATTTTCAAATGTACCTGAAATCTGCATAGAAGTGGGAACCCTGATATGCAGTCCTCCCTTGATGCTACACAAACCCAGTTATCAGGTATTTGCCTGTGAAGATGTGAGTACTGACAAAGTGACCCCCACAGTGTTCAACAGGGAAAGGTTGAACAACCAGGTGACAGGTGAGAAACTTACCTGTCCCCAGATGAGACAGCCCACGCCCAGGAAGATACACCACAGCCACTGGTCCGCCGTCAGCTCATGGGTCTGGAACGCTAGGCCTCCCACCTGCACTATCACCACCTGGACACACACACACACAGACAAACAGTGCATTTTAAGAAGACTTAACACCACCTGAACACGCACACACAGACAAACAGTGCATTCTAAGAGGACTTATCACCACCTGAACACACTCACACAGTGCATTTTAAGAGGACTTATCACCACCTGAACACACACACACACACAGACAAACAGTGCATTTTAAGAGGACTAATCACCACCTGAACACACACACACACAGACAAACAGTGCATTTTAAGAGGACTTATCACCACCTGAACACACACACACACACACAGACAAACAAACAGTGCATTTTAAGAGGACTTAACACCACCTGAACACACACAGACAAACAACGCATTTTAAGAGGGCTTATCACCACCTGAACACACACACAGACAAACAGTGCATTTTAAGAGGGCTCATCACCACCTGAACACACACACACACACACAGACAAACAGTGCATTTTAAGAGGACTTGTCACCACCTGAACACACACACACACAGACAAAAACAGTGCAGTTTAAGAGGACTTATCACCACTTGAACACACACACACACAAAAAAAAAAAACAGTGCATTTTAAGAGGACTTATCATCACCTGAACACACACACACACATACACACAGAGACAAACAGTGCATTTTAAGAGGACACACACACACACACACATACACACGCAGAGGCACACATACCCATGCACACAGAAGCGCACCCCCCCCCCCCCCCCCACACCCACACACACATAGGCACGCACACACATACATGCACACACGCACTCTGAGAAATCCTGCGTGCCAGCACAGGAACAGGACCAACCTGCAGAACGAAGGTACCGATCCAGATGCCGATGACACCCGGGTTGCGTCGCAGTCCCTCCACAATGTTTCGTTGGTCGTGGATCTTCCGGGCGTTGACCTCGTTGAAGAGCGTCATCATGACAAAGAGTTGAAGATGATGGTGAAGTGCTGGTTGGGTGGTGTGTGCAGCTTCTGGGCGTCTTCGATTCCTTCGTCAATGCCAAACAGGTCGGCACCTGGGTGAGCATACAACAGAACAGCATTACAATGAAACTACCGAGGACCTTGTCAATAGCAAACATCCACACCTCCTTCACAAGTTACGGAGACATACATGGCTCAGACTGTCACCAGCGTAAACCTATGTCTCAATGCCACAGGTCAGGACACTGGATCCTCCGTTAATCATCTCTCTGTGCAACCACTCCCTCCTCACAATGACCAAACTTTCTCTGACAGGATTTTTTCCCTTCACACTGTGAAACTCTTCTCCATCTCTGTCCATGAACCCTTTCTTCTTCTAACCATCAACCAACTCACAGGTTCCTCTGCAGAACAACCCTTCCTCCTTCTAACGACCATCCTACCCATAGTGTGTAATGATTTACTGCTGAATTGTTGAGAGGGGGAAGTGGACGGGGGATAAAGAACAACAGAAATAATCAGTCTCTGCACACTCCATTATTTACTTGAACCCCTCCCTGACTTCTGACCCTCACCTCTACATGTCATGTCAAGCACTAGGCAGCAGTGGCCAGATCATAACAGGCAGCAAAAAACCCAGGACCACCAAGAATCCCCCTCCCCCCTCCCCATCACCCACCTTTGAAGAGCAGGACCAGGATGACGATAATCTGGTAGATGGCGTGCCCAGTGATGTTCTTGAACATGGTTTTGGAGATGAGGGGCTTTGTGCGGCCGTAGGGCTTGCGCTTGAGGAGTTCGTTGCTGGGCAGCTCGGTGGCCAGGGCCAGGGAGGCCAAGGTGTCCATGATGAGGTTCACCCACAGCATCTGGATGGCCTTCAGGGGACTGTCCTGTAAAACAGCCACACCATCACCCTGCTCACCACATGGTTCACAGTCAAGTCACAGGGCCTTATGCCAACAGGGGAAGACATCCATCTAAAAAGACATGCCTTGAGACACCCACCCATCCAAAACTTGTGCGCTCAAATCCTGGCAGTGCCACGAAAAAAGAAAAAAAAATGGCAGTAGAAGGGTATCTGGGAGTCATGAACTTAGAATGCAAGTAGTTCATGGCCGAAACATTTGTCTCTTGGGGGTTTCTTCTCTGAAGGCCTGCTGTCAAGCTCTCCCTGGAGTTTTTTTTTTCTATTGGACACACAGCATTACTATAGGCAGTCAATCCGCTCCTTCTGTCACTTAAGCTTCCTCAACATGAATCAGACACCCATTCGCTGCTGAGAGGACAGAAATAGATTTCACGCCATACAGGTCCGATTCCATGAGTGGTTGATAGCCATCAGCACTTCAGTCGATTCTCAGCCAGGTGTTAAGGTATATGATAAAATAATGTACAATAAGCCAACATTCCCACGGAAATTCTTTTAATTCCTTTCACTCTCTCAGCAGGTATGAAAGTGACCAAAGCAGAGAGTGGTTTATGGAGTTTATTAAATGAATTGATGGACTAAAAATGTTCGGATAAAGTCTAAACCATCCCAAGTTTCATGTCACACACGCACACCCAAAGACACAAACAAAACATACACAGAGCAGAATTTTCTCTGCTAGCAGGGGAACTTCACGCCTGGTTCAGAGATGTGGATCATTCATCAAAATGGCTAGCTGCCTGAACAACATGGAACATAATGCAGTGAAACAGGTTTGATGAACTTACTTATAGTCTATCAGATCTGTTATCAATTCATTATCACATCAATAAATAAATTTTTTACAAGTGATTCTGGCGATACTGGATGACAATAGCTGCTTATATCTGAAAGAACCTGGATATATGGCATAACATCACAGTAAAATCTCTTTTACACCAGAACTGTAATTGTGATGACTTACACCAATACTGCAGGCCCCAACGAAGGCGACGAAGACAGCCACAACGTTGACAGTGAGCTGAAACTGCAAGAACTTGGCAATGCTGTCGTAGACGTTCCTCCCCCACATCACAGCCTTCACAATGCTGGTAAAATTGTTTGTTGTCGTCCGTCAAGATAATGTCAGAAGCTTCTTTGGCCACGTCCGTTCCAGAGATTCCCTGCAGAGGCAAACATGAAAAACACCTTACTTGAGCTAGAAAACTTGAAAAAAACAACAACAGAAGCTAAGAATATGCAAACTTAGCCCCCTGCAAACCCTTTAATGGCTTGTCACTGAACACAACTGGGATCGATGAAAAACATGGCCATGAACCTGCAACCACCACCACCTGTGGCAGACAAGACAGGGGAATACAGGGCAGGCAGGGAAAGGACAAAGACTTTTTGGAAAAACACACTGTGGAGATTTTCTGCAAAATCTACCTCCTTTCCTGTCAGTGAAAGATATTCTAATGGAGAAAGTAGCTCGACTAAACAATTCTGAAAAGCTACTTTCTGTCAGTGAATTCTCTTATGGGACAAACAATGTGAATGTTCTCTGAATTCTTAGATTCACCTCACACAACAGCAACAACAAACCCATACCCAGAAAAGGGAAAATGATATTCCTTCTTTTTTTTTTATCTCAGGCAAATGACTTTGAAGATGACCACTCATAAATTAGTGTAGACTATGAATGTGACTGAAACTGAATCTAATTCAGATGAACGTGACACTGAGTCAGGTGGCCCATTTGCACTGGGACAGTCTGCATGTGGTGAGTCAATAGAGATGCCATCAGTGACCACAATGGTCTGCAGCACGCAAACTGACATACAGGTAAGGTACAGTAAGGTAATGTTGCTTATAGCCCAGCCGACCGCAAAGGCCATGTCAGGGCTGTCACTGCGTGATGTCGACTCACAAGTCATTCATTCATACAACTCTTTAAAACACCTTTCTAAAAACCCATCCGAAATTTTGTTAAAAAAATCTTTCCACAATAAAAGCTCAGATCCGATGAAAAATTTGATCTCTTAAGAATTCAGAGGTCGCATCAGGTGGAACATCTCTGAACAAGGTTTTCATGGAATCTGCTGTAAAATGTTTGTGTCTCACATCATGCAAGTCCCACACATTCTAAAAGAATATGTTTCATTGTGAGTGGTACATGACATGGAATGCACCACGGAGCTTCTTCACTCTTTAAAAGGTACGAATGAGTAAAATATGAATGGCTGGTGTGCAGCCGGCATAGAGCCGTTTCTTCTTTGAGACCACCTGAAGTGGATGAGAGGAACTCTTTTAGGTTTGGATGGATCTGAAAGAGTTTGTTATCTGTCTGTGTATTCCAATGTCCTGCCAGAGGTCTCTGACATAATCATTAACTTTCGGTTTTTGATCTGTGTAGGGGATAGATGTATACGTTAGTTTCCCTGTTGTGGCATTCTTGGCCAAACGATCAGCCATTTCATTCCCTCCAATGCTAACATGACCAGGAACCCAGCCAGAACAACGTTGTGACCTTCCGCTTCCAACATGGTAAAAAGTTAAAAAAAAAAAGTGTAGAAGTTTGGGATGATGGAGGTTACGGACAGCTATTGCCTCCAAAGCTGACAGCTAATCAGACAAAACCAGAAAAGTTCTTGTTTGTGGATTGACAAGATTATCTTAATGCGAGAACCAGGGCTGTAAGTTCGGCAGAGTAAACAGTAGCATCTGGTGGAATATGTTCTAATAATATCTGAGACGGAGCACCAGGGCAATAGGCTGCACAGGCCACTCCATCTTCAGACTTGGAATGGTCAGTGAATATTTTCTGAAAGGATGGGAATTTTGATGAGAGATTGGCAAACAATGCCTTGTATGCCAGAGAGCTGGTGGATTCTTTGCAAAAAGCTGCAAGATCAAAGCAAATATCTGGTGTGAAAAAGGTCCATGGAGGCTTATCTGGAAACTGGGAGAAGTCAGACACAATTCCTGGATCAAGACCTGCATTGTGCGCATGAGGCTGCATATGAAGACCAAACACAGAGGATATAGCTGGGATTTTTTTCGAATTAACTTTGAAACTGTGAGTTAAAAACACAGTCATAGGCAGGGTTTTCTGGTTCAGAGAACAGTCTGAGATAGTAATCCAAGGATAGTTTAAACCTGAGATGGATAGCGAGGGTTTCACCTGCCTCTGCGTACAGGCTGTACACAGGGGTGGTGCAGAATGCTCCAAGACAGAGACGAAGCCCTTGATGGTGAATAGGGTCCAAGAGTTTCAGGTAAGAGGGTCTTGCAGATCCATACACAGCACAACCATAGTCCAGTTTAGAATGGACCAAGGCTCTGTACAGGTGCAGCAAAGTTTTTTCTTATCAGCGCCGGGTATGAAAGTACACCCTGACTAAAAAAATTCAAACGAAATTTGATGTGATTCAGATTTGCACTTTTTTGCAGCATGCAAACTGACATACCAATATGAAACTACACCCAGATTAAAATATTCAAACAAATTTTGATGTAATTCAGATTTGCACTTTTTTGCAGCATGCAAACTGACATACGGATATGAAACTACACCCAGACTAGAATACTCAAGCAAAATTTGATGCAATTCAGATTTGCACTTTTTGTTTGTTGCTGTTGTATTCTTAAAAACAGAATCCTATCCTATTTTTTCCAGGACTCTAGAAAAATGCACAAAACATGTCACAGTTAAAGGATTATGGTTCAGCATCAATGGCAGCATCTGTGGGAAGTGTTCCTGCATACCATGGCAAAGCCAACATCTGCCTTCTTCAGAGCAGGGCCATCGTTGGTGCCGTCCCCTGTGACAGCCACCACCTCCCTGTTTGAGCTGAGCCGGGAGTCGATGATACCCTTCACCAGCGTGTACTTGTCCTGGGGAGAGGAGCGGGCCAACACACGCAGTCGGGGCCACACCTCGTCGATCTTCTCCTGCGATATCTGGACACATCAACACAGTGGATCTGAATATACGTGTCTTTTCCCTTGCTAATCAACACACATAAATGAAAACAGCTAGTAATAGGTAATAGTAACAGTAAACATTTACAAGCTCTGTTCATCAAACACCTCAGAATGAAATCCGTGACTCCATGAAGAAACTAAAGTACCGTATAGCTATTCTTTTTTTCTTTTTAAGCAATTCTTCATTTGAAGTGACTTCACTGGGTTTGTGGACACTGTAATATCAGTACATTTAGTCCTAGCAGGCAGCTCTTCATTTGGCTCAAGCCAGTAGGCAGCCTGTTGTGTAAACTTGTGTGTGAATTGTAAAGTGCTCAGAACTTGTCTCTCGCTTTTGATATGCCCAACATAAGTCTGTTAATCATCATCATTAAAATAATGATAATACCACTCAAAGAATAAATCACCGTATAAAAACAATTTCATATCCTGCTTACAGTTGTACGTTGCTGTTTGCAATTAAAGTGAATTGCTGATATTGATATTCTGTAATAACATCTTTGCTAGAAAATCTGGTTTCAAGTGCATGATGATGCTACCTTCATTGACTGAGGAAGAAAAGAAGTTCATCGAAATTACCTGTTTTATTTTCATGCTGTAATTCTACAGAATCAGTTTTGAACTGGGTTAGTTCTCTGTATTTTTTTTTTGTCGCTAAACTGTTAGAGTTCCTTTGCTAAGTTCATGAGTAATAAAAAAAAAACAAAAAAAACACACACACACCAGATGTCACTGTGCTGTCTGTACCTTCATCTTGTTTCTACAATGTAAACTTTTTCTGCCATTTTTGCCATATTCAAGATTATCACTCTACAGGAGGGGAGAGAGAAGGCAATTCCAGTCTTAGTCAGGTGCACCACTTTCTTGGGTAGATATGCACCTGTTCCCCAAATCTACCTCCTGAAAAAGAATTTCAATACTTTGTGGACACACCAGACAAACTACTATCCTTGCATAAAAAAAACCCAGTGTGCTGACCGATGATGATGATGATAAAAGACTGTCCATGCGAGAGTGTGTACATGTGTAGATCTGTGAATATGTACCTGAATTTGTGTGTAAAAATTGTGCATGAGTGTATGTAAATGTGTAGATCAGAATATGCACCTGAATTTGAGTGTCTGTGAGTATGTAAGAACATGAACACTCATATATGTACCATCACCTCAAAGGATCCAACAGAAGATACAGCTTTACAATAAAATTTGTCAATATGAACAAGAAAACTGAGTGTGGGCATTGGACTCCTCAGGCACAGGTGTTAAGAGTGTGGCAAAGACAGAGCCAATCATAACAATGGGCAGACAGCACTTCTGTAGGGATTGTCAGTACAGCAAATCTTCACCGTAACAAACTGAACTACATTTTCTACAGGATCATGAGCACAGCAGATCATCATCAAAAAATGACTGACTTGATTTCCTTCTGAACTCTGAGTCACTGACCCAAACAGGTATGACACTGATCCACACAGGCATGACAGTCACTGCATCACACACAGGTAGTCACTGACCCACACAGGCATGACAGTCACTGACCCACACAGGCATGACAGTCACTGACCCACACAGGTATGACAGTCACTGACCCACACAGGTATGACAGTCACTGACCCACACAGGTATGACAGTCACTGACCCACACAGGTATGACGTCACTGACCCACAGTACGACACTGACCCCACACAGGCATGACAGTCACTGACCCACATAGGTATGATACTGACCCACACAGGTATGATAGTCACTGACCCACACAGGTATGACAGTCACTGACCCACACAGGATTGACAGTCACTGACCCACACAGGACTGACAGTCACTGACCCACACAGGTATGACACTGACCCACACAGGATTGGCAGTCACTGACTCACACAGGTACGAGTCACTGACCCACACTGGCATGACACTGACCCACACAGGACTGACAGTCACTGACCTACACAGGTATGACACTGACCCACACAGGTATGACACAATGCTTATAATCTACAAGTAATACATGGAGCTGGTGGCTAACATGCTTGCCTACGAGCCATGAAGAACCGGGCCCACCTCGATTCAAGTCCTGAACTGGACAAAATTCTGTCTTTCCCCAGTCCACTACACCTTGTGTGCTAGTCTTCTGGGCGTGACCATAAACTAAAGTCATGTGTACAATGTGCATTACATACAGCAAACCATAAACAAACTCCAATCTGAGACCAAAACAAGAACAAAGACGAACAGAAAAACAGAACACCCAGAAAGAAGAAAACCAGCTGGGAATGTAGCGCCATGCTGAGCGGCGGCTGAATCAGAAAGACAGCGCCCAGAATTTCCCACTAAAAACTGACGTGTCACCTTAGTAAAACAAAGCCCTACAATACCTATCCATCCTGAACATTCAGGACTGAACACAGGATGTGGCTTTTGCCACCAACTTACCTCTCCGCCAGTGGTGCGGATCAGGCGTTGAACTCCTTGCCCTCCAGAACCAGACCATCATCACCAGGATGGATGATGCCGCACTTGGAGGCGATAGAGCGTGCAGTGTTCACGTTGTCACCTGTCACCATGCGGACACAGATGCCAGCATTTTTTTGCAGTGCCGGATGGCTTCAGGCACCTGTAACAAGATGAATGTTCATCAGTATTGTTTACCTGTGCAGGGTACACAACAGATGAAAAGATCTGGTTATGATTAAATGCTCACATAAGCATACACAAGTACACACTTGCATGCACACACACATTCTCATAAACACAATAGCAATTTACAAAAAAGAGGGGGGGGGGGGGGGGGGGGGGATTGTTGTAAAATTGTACCGCTATAATAAAACTCAGACCTTTTGTCACAAATTAAAGTTGTCTGCGAAATCTGTTTGAACACACTGAAAAACATTGTATAGATATATCACTAGTATTAATATTCCGACCATACTGAATTTTGTTTTTAAGCTCAACCTGTGAGAAATAATGGCATACTTAAAGTATTCTACAAATAAGCTGATTTTTGGTCTGCACCTCCATAGATTTACATAGTTTTTACATTTTTTAGTCTCTTATTATCTATAGCCCAGCTCACCTCACAGGGCTTTTTCAAAATTAGTAACACAGAGAAAAAAAACACCAAATCTAGAAAAAAAAGTTACACAAGAAAAAGCAACATACAACAAAGATACAATTTACATGCAATTAATGAAAAGGGAGATTTATCTCGTTAAAAGAACATCAGAACTGTTATGTTGGGGAATGAAATCAAACTGACAAAAACAAGGGAAGATCTCTTCAGACATGAAAGAGAGAGCTGATGAAAGTTCTAAACGCTATCACTATAATCTTTCATTTTACAAAGGCAGCGAAAAAAACTGCTGCAAAGGTAACAACGTTATGGGTGTTCAAAGACAGCAAGTCACATCCTGATGGTCAAGGAACATGCATCCCAGAATGGCTGGAACTGACATGGAATTGTCTCTCTTGAAAAAAAAAGTGCACAGTCTGTTCACTTCTAGCAAAACATTAATTTCATTTTCTCAAGGAATCAGTTATGATATTTATAAGAAAAAAATTCTTCGTAACATATCGGAGAAGGTTTATACATCAGACTATGTACTGCATACTTATTTTTGTATCGCTGTTGATTCACACAGGAATTTTTTTTTCCATTTGTTTTGTTTTTGTTTCTGACACTCTCCCCATAATTGATGTTATATTTGTATTTAATACTTTAATTTTTCTTTTTCAATTTTTTTCAATGCCCTGATCGATCCATAAAAACTGAATTGCCCTGCCTGCTTTGTTACCCCAGATAATTTTTGATGGAGCGGTCACAACTACACATGAAAAACGCTGTCAAGCTTGATATTAGATTATGTTTCAGTAAACATTGCATTACATGACCTATTCCAACTACATTGTAAAAAGCCATATTACAGACACAGGGTCCCAGACACTTTTAGTTAACAAAACCAAGAACCTTCTCAGGACCTTATTTATACAGACTTCACAAACATTTACAAGTTTAGAACTGCCCCCCCCTCCCCCTCCCCTCATACAAATGATTATACTAGGCACATGCATACAGCTCTGTATGATGTACACACACATTTTACAGATTTCAACAGGCAGTTTTCATTTTCACTTTCAATTAAAATCATAGAGATGTAGCCTTTATTCCACAATCCCTCTCATCACCTGACTTTTTCTTAAGGCTCACTCCCACCCCCTATAAAAGCACCTGCAAGCACATGGACTGCAATGCCAAGGATCAGTTCTTTAAATGCAAGGACTTCCAATCAAATCCAGCCTGGCAAGACCTTACACACTCTCAAATCAACTCTCCCTAAATTAACAGCTACAGCCAGGAATACATGCCATCCCCCGAGACATACATCGGTCCGCAGGCTGCCAATGTATCACCTACCTCATCTCTGACAGGGTCCTCAATGCCAACAATGTAGATACAGGTCAGTCCCTTCACAATGGCGTCCTCGTTCTCCAGTCTGGCTCTTCCTCGAAGGACGTCTCACTGGGAGAGTTGTTGTCTCCTGTGGCATCCACCACAATAAGCCTAATGTCACTTGGGAGGGACAACATTCAACTGCTCTGTGCCCTCTGTGGCCCTTTACTATTAAGTTAAGTCCCACTTCTTCTTGATCACTGGGGTCAAACTGGACTCTCAATGGGTCTAGGCTACTGTATGCTGCCCGCTGGTAGCTCATGACTTTGCACTGTCTTCCAGAATTGTACCAAAGCGTCTTTGCTCCAAGTCTTAAAGTGGTACTGTTTCCGGTACAAATTGGCTTTATTCTTGGCACCACGATGGTTCTGTTTCTGGTACCAAAGCAGCTAACTGGCTTTATTCTTGGCACCACGATGGTTCTGTTTCTGGTACCAAAGCAGCTAACTGGCTTTATTCTAGGCACCACGATGGTTCTGTTTCTGGTACCAAAGCAGCTAACTGGCTTTATTCTAGGCACCACAATAGTTTTTGTTTCTGATACCAAAACAGCTCACTGTCTTTATTCTATGCACCAAAATGTTTTTGTTTTGATACCAAAGCAGCAAACTGGCTTTATTCTAGGCACCAAAACGGATTTGTTTCTGGTACCAAACCAGCTAACTGGCTTTATTCTAGGCACCAAAACGGTTTGTTTCTGGTTCCAAAGCAGCTAACTGGCTTTATTCAAGGCACGAAAACAGTTTTGTTTCTGGTACTAAAGCAGCTAACTGGCTTTATTCTAGGCACCACAATGGCTTCGTTTCCCATACCTAAGCAGCTAACTGGCTTTACTCTAGGCACCAAGATGGTTCTGTTTCTGACACCAAAGCAGCTCTGTTACACGTGCATGTCATTAGCAATGAATGGGCTGCATACAGTAGTCTGAGCCAAACGCAGCCTGATACCAGTGACCCCAAAGTGCGCTGCGACTGACTGAGTGGTAGAGGGTCACAGACAGCCATTTCCAGCTGCATCAGCCACGTGTGGCTCACTGCTCTGCTGGCATCACAAGCACATCCACCACCACAGTCATTCCAGTGCCTTCCAAACCACAGTCTGATAAATGTTAACATTTAAGATATGTAATTTAGAGCCTTGTTTCTGGAAAAAAAAAAAGGTTGATAATTCTGGACATGAACTAGGGTTGAAACTGGAAAAATAAAGAGTACAATTATCAAATTTACAAGGATAAACAACACTGAATATTTTTCAGTGATCATTTTCCACTCATTTACTCTTTTTGATATTGTCCAACCTTTTCTCTTAATTTATTACCCACTAAATGTTCACATAAAACAACAGTAAATGTGCATCTCAGGGGATGCCATGTTCAAGAGTTCATATATTGTTGTTGGGACTGATGTAAAAAGAGAGAGAGAGAGAGAGAGAGAGAGAGAGAGAGAGAGAAAAAAAACACACTGCTGTTCTGCTTCAAATGCTTAAAAAAAAATGCATGTGACAGTGGTGAACTGTCTCTCCTATGTAACAGCTGTTATGAAAAAATCAACACTGCCAAAACAGCCCTATGCCACAGCTGTTATGAAAGAATCAACACAACCATAACTGCCCTATGCCACAGCTGTTATATAAAGAATCAACACAGCCAAAACAGCTCTATGCCACAGCTGTTATGAAAGAATCAACACAGCCAAAACACTCATATACCATAGCTATTATGAAAGAATCAACACAGCCCAAACAGCCCTATGCCACAGCTGTTATGAAAAAATCAACACAGCCTAAACAGCCCTATGCCACAGCTGTTATAAAAGAATCAACACAGCCCAAACAGCCCTATGCCACAGCTGTTATAAAATCAACACACAGCCAAAACAGCCCTATGCCACAGCTGTTCTAAAAGAATCAACACAGCCAAAACAGCCCTATGCCACAACTGTTATGAAGGAATCAACACAGCCCAAACAGCCCTATGCCACAGCTGTTGTGAAAGAATCAACACAACCAAAACAGCCCTATGCCACAGCTGTTGTGAAAGAATCACAGCCCTATGTGCTGTGAAAGAATCAACACAAAAAACAGCCCTATGCCACAGCTGTTGTGAAGAATCAACACTGCCAAAACAGCCTTCGGCCATAGCTGGTACGAAAGAATAAAAAATGCTAACAATGTTCTGAGATGCAATTTACATGGGTCAACACTTTCAGTATTTGTTTACAGAAAACAAATCAATTTGAAATTCTAACACAAGAACTGTAGCATATTCACAGCTGCTTGAATTTTCTACGAACGAGTCCTTGACTCCACCGAACCAGAGGTGGAGGCTGTCAAAATATCTGAGGAAGAACTGCTGTCAACTACATGCATATGCCCAATGCCTGAAAGGAGATAGGAAAATGGGGCAAGAAAATTCCATTTTTCCCTGACCAACGCAGATCCTGAAACCCTGGCAGTGACTGGTAGGCACACGGTGTTGAATTTTTTCCATCTTTTGATTTACATGTGTGCAGATCTGTTCATCCTTGAACACCATTGGCAAACCATCACAAAGGCAGTTTCAATGAGGTAACTGCAAGCGGAAATTGAATCAAACTTAAAAGAAAAATTTCTACTCTGCCAAACGAAAAGGAAATACAAATTATAAGACAAAACAACTGTTTTGTAATTTATTTGCCTCTTTCGTTCAACAGAATAACAATCATAAGAGCATAAGACATTCAGAAGATCCCTTCATCCATCTAAGTGTGGTAGTAATTTGAGTACACATGAAAACAGTCAACATGCGCTCCATTGCTTGATATCTGACATGGGCATCCTCAAACACCCCCACTGAAACACAGTGAAGAAGAACAACAATTCTTGTCCTTCACATGTCTGTCATCACACCTCTACGACTCATTTCTCACGTATGCTATAAAAGCTCGAGGCAGGGTGAAGAGAGCAATGGGGCCAACCTTTGACAAAGTCCTTGTAGGCGATGCAGATGGTTCTCAGGCCATCACAGGCCATGGGCTCAATGACCGTCTTGACCAGTTCCTCTTGGTTGGTGGCCGTGAACTGCTCAGCGTCCCCGTCCTTGTTCAAGATGAAGCTGCACCTGTAGCACAAAGGGGGATAGTTTCTGTCACTGTGTTACGATATAATGAATGGGCTTCTGCTAAGCTGCAAACAGAGAGGGGAGGGATGTAAAATCCACTGTCGAGTCATGTGATTTTATAGCCCTGATCTTTCTCCCCAACAGCAAGAAGCGTTACCCAAAACTATGATATACAGTATCTGTTCTTTTAAAAAAGGATACGTTCTGTCAAAAATCTAAAAAGTCCGATATTTCTTCAATCTGATGACAGTGGATAATATAAACACCTTAATAAAATTGACTCTAAAGCCAAACATTTCATCAGCTCCCTTTATCCTCTTTGCTCCTGAGACATTCCCCCAAAACAGCACAAGAGAATCTCTGAATACACTTTTTAAAAACTATCTCGTGACAAAATTAACTCCTAACCAAATATTCCATATACTTCCTCAATCCTCTTTCCTCCCGAGACCTTTCACAAACAACACAAGAGAATCTGTGAACACTGACTTTTTCAAGACAATCTCCGAAGCCCCTTTGGTGTAGAGGCGGTAGTTCCCGTTGCCACGGTGGATGACAGTGCTCATGGACTTGCGGACAGAGTTGAAGGTGTACACCTTGACCAGGGACTCTTCAGGATGCGCCTCACGCATGCTCTCATAGCTCTGCTTCAGATCCAGGACAAAGCCCAGCAGACCGCACTCCGTCTTGTTGCCTACCTGCCTCGGCATCCCTCCCTCTGTTTCTGGGGGCTAGATGCAGAAACACACAGCCGTCTGCTACACAACACTGAAACGGATTTTTCCTACTAAAACTAGTTTTATCATATACTTATATGTCCAAACAGATGCCTTATTTCCTACAACATGGAACATCAGGAAATCCCCCCCCCCCCCCCCCCCCCCCCCCCCCCCCCCCCCCCCCCGCCCCCCCCCAATGAAAAAAAAATCATATGGAGAGCGGGTAGCTCGTGCTACCCAATGAACAGGAATATATAAGTGCTCCCCTTGAGCAAAATGAACTCGCTTTCCTCCAAATCAAATCAGTTTTTGAGAAGTATGACGAGAAAATGCGCACTCACATACACAAAGTAATCAAGTCGTTTTTTTTTTTCTTTGTGTTTTCCGCATTTAAGCACAGCTTGAGATATGCATGGTAAGAACACAACAAAGCAAAAGCAACAAAAACTTCCTCCTTGTTGTATAGTTATATACAACTTGAGAAAATCTATTATAAAGGCAAAGCAAAAATATTAAAACTTCTTCTTCTTCTTGTACATTTTGAATGAACTTTGTGATAAATATAGTTAGAAAACAAAGCAAACCTGACAATTCATTTTTTCTTTCGTTCTCTGTTTGAATGTTCAGTGTTGCAGATCATGTGTTTAACACACTGATATCAGAAATCACATAAAATAGTTTCTGAAGGCATAAATACATAAAGAAAAATAATCAAGAGCATGAACATGTGCTGAACTTTTCTTTTTTTTTTTTTTTTTTGTACTGTCTCATCTTCTGGGCCACCTCAGTGGCATTTCCCTCCTTCCCCCTCCCCCGCTCATTCTAGTTCCCTGTCCACAGTCACACCCTGGGTAGTCCCACCACAGGATACCAACACACCACAGTCAATGTTTAAGTTGTCATACAGCAATCCACAAGAAGAGACACTGTACTACTGCAGAGTCGCTTTGGTGGTGTTCAGTGGTGCCTGTTTTGATCTAACATACACAGGACACCCCCTAAAACTAGCCCCCTACAGACACCAGCAGCTGCCTAGCTGCAGGGCCAACCTGAGTGACGGTCCCCCCTCAGACACCAGCACACCTGTCCAACAGCAGTCTCCGTGAACTTGCCGATACCGGCAACCTCAACACCGACTCACAAAGGGCACAGACGCGGACAGGATATCAAAACTAAGGACAGCACCAAAGAGAGCATGATACGAAGGACATCAGAATCTGAGACTTTTTTTTTTAATGCTGACTGATGAGGATGATGCTCTTGTTGTTCCATTCTGGTCTGAGACTGTATGATAGGGCAGTGCTCTGCTGCCCTACTTTCGTATTATATCCCAGCATCAGCTAAGCACTATAGCTACAGACAAATGCAGTCTCGATCAGGAAGTCTTAGCAACTCTCTTGAGACGTATCCATTAAATGGATAACATCTGACTGTGCAGCCCAGTCTTCCCAACTGAACCCATAGCAACTCAAACTATGAGCAGTTGCCAGACGGGGCAGAGAAGAAAAAAAAATTAATGGCTCTGATAGGAATCGAACAAATGACTTCCAAGCCAGGCATCCAAATGCTAACCACCCCGCAATGCAGGTTGGTAAGATGTAATTTTCTTTTTTTTTTTTTCTTTTTTTTTTTTTTTTGTGTACGGAGGCTGATACTCCTGCGGACACTCCCTGTATGGACAGGCATGAATAAATCCCATCTACCCAACAAAGGGAGCGGCGTTTTGTGTGTGTGACCGTTTTTTATCCCGCCATTAAGGCAGCCATATTCCAACTACGGGGAAGAGGCATGCTATGTGTAACGTGTCATCCATACCAATGGCCAAACTGGCCTTCTCTTCCGAAAGCTGGTGATGGGATTTTACATGTGTGCAAAATGTGCGTGTGTTCACACACGGAACCTCAGTTTATAGTCTCATTCGAAAGACTGTATGGGAAATGGAGTCAGAACCAATGTTAACTCCAAGGGAAAAATCCCCCTGTACCGAAAGGCCCGGTGGAGATTCGAACCCGCAACCCCAAGATTACGAGTTTGGCGCTCTACCACTAGGCTAGTCTGGCTCCTGGTAAGATGTACTAATTTACTGCAAAAGTTTTACCTGTTAAGCTTATTTCAGAGCTAGGCTGACTTACACTGCAGAAGAAACAAATAGCCAATGTTCTGATTCTGAGCCTTACAAGTACACATGAGATCCTCCTCAAACTTTCCTTGTTTCTCATGCCAAAAAACTTCACTCACTGACTAATACATGACAACCTTATATAAAGCTCACACTCTCTCATGCTATTCCCCACACCCTCATCCTCTCTCTCTAGAGTCTCTCATATACACACACATACATTATTTCTAGTACCTCTCTTTCTTGCTCGCTCTCTCTCTCTCTCTCTCTCTCTCACACAAATACTATTTCTCACACCTCTCTCCTCTCTCACTCACACCTGTCCCGTGTCTATACAAATTAACCATGGAGGAAGCCACTGACCAGCACTTTGGAGGTGTATCCACTGTTCACAGAGACAGACTCCACAACCAGATGACCAACATCCCCTTTGAAGGAGGAGAAAGCTGGAACGGTCTTGTGGTGAGTCCCTGCGCAGTGCAAAACACACAAAAACACAATCTTATGAACACAACCACCTATTCTATGCTTTCCTTCTTATTTCAAAATTCAAAGAAAACAGTAAATCTCTCTCAGATTAGGTGAGTGCATCCTACAAATTTGCACTTTACTGAAGACCACATGCACCGATGGGAAGCAACATGTATTTCTTCCCTAATCAATATCAAGGTGATTTTCCTGTCCTCAAGCAGCCTCTACCAAATCCCCTCGCGCCCCGTGTGTGGTGTGTGTGTGTGTGTGTGTGTGTGTGTGTGTGTATTTCTGTCCTCTGTGTCAATGTGTGTGTGTGTTGTGTGTGTGTGGTGTGTGTGCAGTCTCTGTATCTGTGTGTGTGTGTGTGTGTGTGTGTGTGTGTGTGTGTGTGATGTCTGTCTCTGTATCTGTGTGTGTGTGTGTGTGTGTGTGTGTGTGTGTGTGTGTGTGTGTGTCCTCAAAAAAATAAAATAACTGACACTGATTGACTTCCTGTGCACTCCTGGATATCACTTTGTATGAAAGGATTCTGATTTAGCACAATGAGAGAAATACGACTGACAGAACATGGAAAAATGGTGTGTCCCCTCCCCTACTCCCCCCCCCCCCCCCCCCCCCCAAATGCCATCACACTTAAACCACCTCTCTTCCATGTAATCTCACCCCCACACTTTAAGCAAAGGAGGCCACCAGCAAAACTGACCTCCTATGTAACTCTGCACGACCGTCATACGGTTGGTGGTTAGGGTTCCTCTGTCTTGTCCGAACAGATGGCGGTAGCATTGCCCATCGTCTCACAGGCATCCAAGTGACGCACCAAGTTGTTGTCATGCATCATTTTCTGTCCACCATATCAGTAAAACCATGAGTATCAGCCATGTCAACCTGACCAGAATACTCAAAGCTACTGGCTGTTTACACAGCAAAACTGGTCAGCATTATATTGAGATAATCGATTCTTATTAACAGCACATTACAAGCATTATCAAGGACCTCTTTTTTTTACGAAATGAAATATATTGAACACTGATCTTAAATAAGTGCATTTTACTGAATACTGATCTTAAATAAGCGCATTTCATATCATTATCAACATTACAGAATCCACTGCCTTTCCATCCCCCAAATAAAACCAGTCAAACTACAAAACATAATCTATGAGGTGTTTTTCAAATAAATTCTGCTCACTGATCGTACTGACTGCCCTTTAGAACAGTTTTTCCACAATAAATCTAAAATGCTTATGTCTCTAAGCAAATGTCTGATTCAAACAAAGAGAATAAGATGGAAAACACAAAAGAGAAATGTTATTTCCTTGTTAAATGTCCATATGTTTTGAAAGGAAAATACACGAAAGACATAACAACAGACTGAAATGGCAGCCATAATGACAGAGTTAAATGCCAAGATCATAATCAGCTTGCCATAAATTGCAGTTTTCAACAATAATCACGGCTTGTATTTTTTCTAAACAAAGAAGAAAAAAAATTCAACTTTTGCTGTCTCGAAATCCAATTATTTCAGCTAGTTACGCATTGAACACACACATACATACACAGAGTCAGAAACAGTCACATAAGTATGCACAAACAGATGCATAAAACAAGTATTTATGCATGCATGTCTATGCACACTTACACCCACATGCACCCACACCCATGTGCACACACACACATAGAGAAAACTTCCCAACCTTGACAGAGTAGGCCAGGGCCAGAGTGACAGCGAGGGGCAAGCCTTCAGGCACGGCCACCACCAAGACAGTCACACCAATGATGAAGTACTTGACAAACGTTTCAATGTAACGTGTGGTGGACTCTTTTGTCCACGTCTTTCCATCAATGGCAAAACTCTTGGATGCAGAACTTGACAATGAGGATGACCACAGTCAGACAGCAATAGCCGTACCTTAGGAAAGAAACATGCACTGGTCAGGACAGCAACAGAAACACACATTGCTCAGAGTATGCATAGAACTAGAAGACAGGGCTGTCATTGTTGTGAAATTTAAAGGGTAAATGTAAGAAAGAGGAGCCTTTCAAAAACAACTTCTCACAATTCTTAAAAGAAAATTACAACTGTGAGGATGAAGGCCTTAACTTTCCTCCAAGTCCTCTCATGGTGGGTACATCACCACGCGACAAGCTATGATAATACAAGCAGACAGGACAAAATGCAAAAATGGAAGCTTCAGTCAATATGAAAATCACTGTGGACAATGTTTACACAAAATTCTCCATCAGAGATTTCAAGGAACACATTTAGGTCTTCCTCCACCTGATGGACAGTAAGAGCAAACCAACAATAACTGACTTATGGCAGGGATAACAAACCAGAGAAAATCGAGAGAAAGCTAGCAATCCATATCTCTTCTACCAATCTACTTCTCTTCTACCAATCCATGTCTTCTACCAATCCATGTCTCTTCTACCAATCCATACCAACCCATGTCTCTTCTACCAACCCCTGTCTCTTCTGCCTACCCCTGTCTCTTCTACAAATCCTCTTCTCTTCTACCAACCCCTGTCTCTTCTACCATCCTCTTCTCTTCTACCAACCCTGTCTCTCCTCCATGTCTCTTCTACCAGTCCATGTCCTCTTCTACCAATCCATGTCTCTTCTACCAGTCCATGTCTCTTCTACCAGTCCATGTCTCTTCTACCAACCCTGGTCTCTTCTACCAGTCCATGTCTCTTCTACCAGTCCATGTCTTCTACCAACCCTGGTCTCTTCTACCAGTCCATGTCTCTTCTACCAGTCCGTGTCTCTTCTACAAACCCTGGTCTCTTCTACCAATCCATGTCTCTTCTACCAACCCTGGTCTCTTCTACCAATCCATGTCTCTTCAACCAAACCATGTCTCTTCTACCAATCCATGTCTCTTCTCTTCTACCGATCCATGTCTCTTCTCTTCTACCAAACCATGACTCTTCTACAAACCCGTATCTCTTCTACCAAACCATGTCTCTTCTACCCAACCCATGTCTCTTCTACCAATCCATGTCTGTTCTACCAACTCATGTGTCTAATTCAGGGTTCATAGCCTAAGAGCATCCCAAAATTCCCAAACTTTTCCCAAACTTTCAAAACTACTTTCTGGAATTTTCAAAGATCTTTAAATGGCCCTAAAACTGAAATTAAGTAGATAAAGGGACACGTAAATAACCACAAACATACACACACACACTCAACAGACAGACAGATTACCTTTTAATAGAACAGTTCCTCATTATCACACCAATCTTCTGGCCTTATCACTGTCTGCTCACAATGACCCAAAGAAAATGTAGACTATTATATTCCTTTTTTCCAGCCACAATGCAATGCCGTTGTTTGAAAAAATGAATCATTGGATTCTGTCCTAGATGTCATTTGAGTCACAACTGTCAATTCTAAAGGCAGTAAATGTGTTCTAGTGGACCACAAGTTCATTTAAAATTAAATGCAAAAGAACTGACACACGTATTTCAAACATGGGTAGCAGAATTTCTGGCTCTACTTTCCTCCAGTTTTTTTTTTTAGCAAATGAGCTTGTCTAACTCATTCACAGCCACACGTTTTTCCTGTGATTTCTTCTGCACTGCGTTGGACTTGGCAATGATGGTAAGCCTGGCTTTGCTTTCTGCTTCCTCGGCCTTCTGTTTTGCAGAATCTTCAAGGGCCTCTGCATCAGCAAACATACGACTTTGTTTCTTCTTCAAGTTGTGAATTTCAGCTTCTGCTTTTTTTTTTTGTGTGCAGCCTTTCTTTGCTCCTCTTCCTGCCTCTGCTAATATCCATGTTTTTTTTCTGCATGCTGCACAGTACGCAGACTGCTTGTTGCCAGATTTTTCTGCAGCCATCGTTTATAACACTGATTTTCGAGCCAAAGCTTGCTGGAAAACGCATTGGCCCGGCGTTTTGATTTCTGGGAGAGAGCCGGATAATCCAAGGGAAGTAACTCATGTTATGCTCCAAAGTTCGTTTCTGCTCAATTCGCTGCGGTTCATCCGATTGCATTTATTTCATTTTATAGTAATTTCCTTTTACATGTTAAAATTTCATGGTCCCCGTTTTTTTTTTTTTTTTTCGAAGTGAGTTTTTCATAAAAATCATTGGTGACATAAATCCAAATACACAAACTTTCACAAACCATATTCATGTTTCCTTACTTTTCAAAGACGTTCCAGGGCCTGGAAAATAACATCTTTTTTTCCCCAACTTTCCCAAACGCTATGAACCCTGGTCTTCTACCAATCCATGTCTGTTCTATCTACCCCTGTGTCTTCTACCAATCAACGTCTGTTTATCTATTTACCCATGCGTCTTCTACCAATCAACATCTGTTCTATCAACCCATGTGTCTTCTACTAATCCATGTTTCTTCTACCAATCCATGTCTCTCCTCAAGCACTGAGGCAGCATACTCTATTCAAAACAGGTTGGCGCTATATAAAATTGCTGGCTGTGCTGGAAGGGTAGAGCTCATTGTATCAGTCTCAAATTGGGAAAGAGAGGCTGACCTTTAACAAGCAATGATGAGACAGAGTTAAACAAAATAAACAGCTGAATAATGTCCAAAGACGCACCTGTGTAAACAATCAAACAGCTGAATAACGTCCAAAGATGCACCTGTGTAACCAAACAATGTCAACTGTCTCATCAACATAATTAATCATCCAGTATCGATGGATTTAACACCAAAACCAATCACTGTCCAAGACATACTGCTATAACCAATCAAACACTGTTCATTGACCACTGGCAAACAAATCTTGTCCATAAAACTCACCAGCAAAAAACCATTCAAATTTTTGTTTTCAAAACATGCTTTTAGCCACATTTTGGCTCCTGTGGTCAATAGGTTACAAACATCACCTGGTATGATCTCACCCTTTGTAACCAATCACTGAAGTGTCTATTGATTCATCCTGTGTAACCCTCTGGACTCACCAGTGGTAACTTATCACCCATGGACTCACCAGCTGTAACCACCCACCCATGGACTCACCAGTAGTAACCTATTACCCATGGACTCACCAGTAGTAACCTATTACCCATGGACTCACCAGTGGTAACCTATCACCCATGGACTCACCAGCTGTAACCACCCATCACCCATGGACTCACCAGTGGTACCTATCACCCATGGACACACCAGTGGTAACCTATCACCCATGGACACACAGTGGTAACCTATCACCCCCATGGACACACCAGTGGTAACCTATCCCCATAACACACCAGTGTGGTAACCTATCACCCATGGACTCACCAGTGGTAACCTATCACCCATGGACTCACCAGTGGTAACCTATCACCCATGGACTTACCAGTGGTAACCTATCACCCATGGACACACCAGTGGTAACCTATCACATGGACACACCAGTGGTAACCTATCACCCATGGACACACCAGTGGTAACCTACCACCCATGGACTCACCAGCTGTAACTATCACCCATGGACTCACCAGCTGTAACCTACCACCCCCATGGACTCACCACCTGTAACTGTACCTACCCATGGACTCACCAGTGGTAATCACCCACCCATGGACTCACCAGCTGTAACCACCCACCCATGGACTCACCGATGGTAACCACCCACCTTGGACTCACCAGTGGTAACCTATCACCCATGGACTCACCAGCTGTAACCTATCATCCATGGACTCACCAGCGGTAACCTATCACCCATGGACTCACCAGCTGTAACCTAACCACCCATGGACTCACCAGCTGTAACCTACCACCATGGACTCACAGCTGTAACCTACCACCCATGGACTCACCAGCTGTAACCTATCACCCATGGACTCACCAGCTGTAACCTATCACCCATGGACTCACCAGCTGTAACCTATCACCCATGGACTCACCAGCTGTAACC
>JADBJO010000449.1:132500-197500 GCA_016801955.1 Conus betulinus
GACCTGATTATGCAGCCTGATCTCAAACAATTCTTCTTTCAAAATTTTCACTTTATCTTTTTTTTTTAAGGGATTGGGACAGAACAGAGCCTGAAGTTTCTCTTCATATGGGAGGGAGGATGGGGTGGGCAGGGTGGTGGAAAGAAGAATCTTATGCTGAATATCTTCACATAAAATTAGAAAAGAGAGAGAGATATATATATATATATATATATATATATCCTATCCTATCAGTCAACTCATCACCACTGAGGAGGTAGGTATTACAGCCGAAAATTTTGGAAATCTTTTTATCTTGTCTGTTGTGGTTTTTAAACTCTCTGTTTTATTTATATACATGTATATAACAATCAGGTTTCGAAATACCAGTATCTGACCAAGAGTTATATATGTTTGTGAGTTTCCTCCCCATTGGAGAGTATCTCCTCCTTGGAGACTATAAACTTGCTGAAGACTCATTTGAGAAGCATTTATAATTATTCCCACTCACCCTGCAAGCAGCACATACTGTAAGGCAGAATTAACTGCAACTGCAGATATGAATGCTTATCTCCCTATTTCTTCACTCTAAGACATAAGAGCAAGTTTTGTTTTATAATTAAATATTTCTTGCAGTCTTTGCAAACACCAAGCTGCTCTGTAAGTTGCTGGAATGGTACTCTCTGTTACTTATCCTTGGAATTTATTAGTCAATTATAATTCAGTCCCTTGTGGATTCATTTCAAGAACTGGTCCTCAGCACTTGTGTCTTAAGAGGTTATCTTTTTATATTTTCTACTTTTCACTAGGAAATGTAGCTTGTTTTGTTGCTCTTTCGCGATTTTCTTTTGCTTCTTGGGTGGCACCTTTGGTTGGTTTTTTGAAAAACTCAACATACTGTGGTATTGCACACCAGCCTTTTTCTGGGGATAGCATTCTTCTTAAAACCAAAAGGCAGAGGAGTTAAGTTTACACTTTCCGCGGTCACTGAGGAGAAACAATCAGGTTATGAAATACCGGTATCTGACCAGGAGTTATATGTTAGTGAGTTTTCTCCCCATTGGAGAGTAGTCTCCTCCTTGGAGACTATAAGCTTGCTGAAGACTCATTTGAGAAGCATTTATTATTCCCCACTCACCCTGCCAAGCACATACTGTTAGTTTGGCAGAATTAACTGCAACTGCAGACATGAATGCTTATCTCCCCCTATTTCTTCACTGCAAGACGTAAGAGCAAGTTTTGTTTTATAATTAAAAAAAAAAAAAATCATATATATATATATATATATATATATATATAATTTATGACCGTATGCACAGACAGCATATACACTGCCACTAGATTTTTGGACAGCATCAAATTCTGTCTGGCATAATCTCAACAACAATGAATACAGCAGGATATTCCCTAAGAAATATTGTTATGCTGATAGAGATGAATGTGTCAGGTTGGAACCTTCCCCAAGAAATATCATCTGTCGGCAGATTTCAGCCATTATTACAAACAAAAAACAAAACCAGACAGTTCCTGATTGTGCCAACACTGAAACACAGACACTTATGTGCAGGTGCTCAACTGTGAAGTAGCAGTGCTGCCTCTCTGCTTATAAACACTCCATTCATTTTCAGATCCGCTTTTGTCTGCAACTTTTTCCCCCTCTATGTCTTCTTATCTCCTACTAAGACCCCCATCCCATCCCCCCCCCCCCCCCCCCCTTCCCGTCCCCAACCTCCAGTCTAAAGACCCAAATTCAAAGGATTTTTGGAGGAGGTTATTGAAAGGTGCGCGACTGTATTTTACATCTTCATTTCACTGAACATTTTCTAAAACAATTTAAAGTTCTAGAGCTTGGCTGCTTTGTAATTGTTTTTTCTTACTTTCATTTCTTTTAAATGTGAGCAGGCTCAACAGACCACAGGCTGGAGTTGACAGCTGGTGACATTTACTGGAGAATCCTTTTATCCCACAAGAACACTTTCTTTCCCCTGTTCAATCATATTTATAATTTCGTAAGATGCATTCAACCAGTTCACAACCAATGCACACTGATATGACTTTAAAAAGAAAGTGTTCATTCACCTTTGGATTAAGTCACTCTGGGAGTCTCAGTATTACCGAGGGTTGAGTTTAGTTCCGTTCTCTCATCTTTTTGTCCAGTCACACTAAATGTCCAGAGCGATGTGGTTACTAAGCATGAAAACAACACTTTTAAGACATGCAAGTATGAAGAAAACTATAGTATCTACCCTTGAGAAAGCCAAATAAAACTAAAAAAAAAAAAAAAAAAAAAAGGGTGGGTTTTTAAAGTCTTTTTTGGGGTGGGGGTGGGGGGGGTTTCAAAAGGGAATCTTAAATGTGGCAGAGAACAGAAAACAGTAAGTATAGAAAAAGTAGGGAAACTCTTGCTCCCATGAAGACATAAATATACAACCATAATTCCCAACAAATGCTGCTTTATGACACCCGAATGGCCTAGCAGAAAAACAGAGCATCACTGAACAAGGAGACCGTGTATTGTGTGTGCTCTGTGTTGTCATTTCAGCTAGGCAGTTCAGTGTCATAAGCAGCAGCATTTGTTTGTGGAGTTACCTTCATGTATTTCTTTCTTTCTTTCTTTTTGGTTATGCAATATTTTCCGTCAGTTCAAAGCGCTAATAAGCAGGTCACAACTGGAACAGATGTTACTGACTTCATTCAGATTTGAAACAGATCCTTTCTGATACATACGAAGGAACCTCCGTGTGATCATGATCCACATTCTTCAGTTTTAACAGCAAGTACATCCACTGCATGCATCTGTTAATATGAGTTCACATGCTGCCCACTCCGAGCTTTACACCCAGGCAGTATGACATGCGAACAGGGGAGGAGAGAAAGAACCCACTGCAACCGTTTCACGACAGAAGCACTCAGCAGAAAATCTAGGAAGAAAGTAAGGAGAAAAGCAAGACAGAGACAGCCGGGAAGAGCAAGGTGGGGAGGAGGGGAGGGAGAGAAAGGGGGGAGAGCAAAGTGGGGGGGGAGAAAAGCAAGAGAGAGACAGGGGACCAGCAGGGAATCAGATGTAAGACAGTATTGATTTTAGCACTACAACAGCTGCTGCCTCAGAAAATAATAAACATTTTGCTTCTACCCAAAAACCCCTTTGTCTAATGATGAAATAACTTTTGTATTTCTCTGAGGTTTCTCTGTCTATGATGTTACATGTGCATAATTATCTGACGGCAGATCAAATCACACATGCTAAATGCTTCTGTAAACTAAACTGAATATGTTACACAATCGTCTGCTTTATGTCCCCCATACCACCGCAATGCACCATCATAATCAATGATATGCACAAAAGAAGATTCAACACATACAACAGGGATACCAACCTTATGATCATTTAAAAACACTGCATACAGGTATATTTAGAGGATATGCCATTCTCCCCAATACACAGCCTCCTTAACCGAAGGAAAGATTGGGGTTAAAACAGAAGAAAAAAAAAAACTTCTACAGTATCCATACCAAATTTACCCCTCCTCCCTTACCAGAAAGGGGGGAAAACCCAAAACAAAATAACAACATAACAAAAAAAAAACACCTAATATATCCCCTCACCTCAGTTACAAATGCCCCGTCCCATACCCCACATCCGCTCCCATTTCTCCGTATTTCCCCAATTTCCAGAGAACAACTGATAATGGGTAAAGCCTAAGAAAGAGAAGGAAGAAGAGGGGAGAGCAGGAGGAGGGAGGAGAAGAGGGGCACTCAAGAGCTCAAACTGGTCAACTGCAAGAGGACCAAATGTAAATAGGTCATGTTCATGCACTCCAAACATGGGGTATGCATGCATGTCAGCGCCAACATGTCACAACCAACATGTCACAATAATCAGTCACAATCCTTGGCTGAAACAAAACTCCAAGACATTCGCTAATGAAAAGGTCAATCCAGTAACAGCTTACTTATTTCCTCTCGACTCTCTTCATTCATCTTGCCTGCTAACACACCATCTACTTTCCTGTATGGCGGTCATACTGCGCCAGCTAACTGCCTCAGTAGTCAATCTTTGAATGATATTTATTAAATCAAATATTCATTAAATCTATACAAATGAGCACACACGCACCAGCCAGCACCAACACTGGCATATACTCTTTATTCCTTATATCTCTTTCATTCTCTCTCTCTCTCTCTCTGACACATAATGAAATCTCTCTCTCTTTTCTACAGCATGCAAGTACGAAACAGCAACAACACTATCAGGGGGCCCAAAACAAAGCCCCTGGACAAAACCATAGTCACGTTCAAAGCAGGACTCTATCAAAAGAAAGCAGAAGGCTTGTGAACATAGTTCAACACATCATAACTACTGGGAATAGCGATGCCAAACACAGGTTCTCTGTTTCCATCTCACTACATTCACAGCAACAAAAAGCCCAGGGCAAAGCTGGTACTTGATATAAAAAAGCAGGTACTTCAAGGGGGCAGGGACACTTAAGGACAGACTGGTCAAATTTAACAGGGTGAAACTGGAAGGGGGGAGGGGGGAGAGGGGGTCAGGTCAACATCATTACTGGCAGAACAGAACAAGCACAATGTTACTGGATTACACAGTACAAAAGGGAAGTGGTCATCTTTTCATAAATCTTACTCCTCTGTTACTTTCTTTCTCTTAATACCACCACTCCCATTTCCTACTTCCCTCAAAATTATATCTGCAAATGCAGTAATCAATAATAGTTGCTAGGCATATAAATGTACAAATAATTGCAAAGCTTATTTTGCATTCAGTGTTTATTTCTTCTGTCAAAGCAGGATCATAATTCACACAGCATGTTCTGCGTATCTATTACCAAATTTAGGCAACAATCACTGAAAGAACATGGGGAAAAAAAAAGACATTCAGTAACAATCGGGTAATGATAAATCTTCTCTCTTGTGCTCTAGTGCTAACGCCTTCACTGGGATTTATGTCCATCTGTTGCTGTCACAACACTGCGCCCAACACCAGACACACTCCAAGCCACATCAGTGGTAGTAATGATGTTGACCAGAGCGTCCAAGGGTTCCCAGGAACCAGGGGGAGAACAGAAGGGAAAGAGAAGGAGGGTGGTGGTTATGTTCACAAAACTGTACTGTGGGTGGGACAGTCGGTGGACACACATACCAACACTGTCACCAGTGTCGTCAGAACAGGACATCACAGTTCAGGCTCCTTCACACCACTTCCCATTTCCTATACACCCCCCCCCCCCTCCCCCCCTCATCTCACCCAAATTCTCCTCTCTCTTCGCCCAAACCCTACCTTGCCCTTCCCCCCTCCCCTGTTCCTGCCTTTGTAAGTGTCCCCCCCTGACATCCTCTTTGATTTAGCTTTATATCTATGCACTGCTCTCACTTTTCCTTTTCATGTTACTCTCCTTCACAGACTCAATGCCATATTTTAGACTAAAAATAACTGAATGACTGAAATGCAAGACTCGAGCCTGTTCATGTCACATTCCGAACTCAATTCACGCAATACTGAATCCAGTACTAAGCCAGCAGTTATGCAGTCATAACTGAGGAAAGACCTAGGAATATATGTCATTTATCACTTTTTTCCTTCAAAGGCTTGAAATATTGAAGAATTTGGTGGAGCTGATTTTCTTGCCTCCTTACCGAAGACAACCGTGCGAATTGCAAGAACATGGAAACAGAAGCAAGCAGCAAACAGGACAGAAGGAAAGGTCAGATTTTCCATGCTGCCTGATCTGCAGAAAACTCAGAATTCACAAGCTTACATCAACTTTTTTCCTCTCTCATATTTTTTCTTCTGTTACTTAAACAAAAAAAAATATATCTTTCTTTTTCATGTTTCACTTAAAACAGAAAATCTGTGTCAATTCCCAAGCCTTTGACCAAGGGACAATCGTGTTTGTATCAAAGCAGCAGCGGATAAACATCAAAATCTGACACCAATTAAGCCGATCGACATACTCAAACTGGATTGAGATCTGGTCTGAAATAAACCAGCAGAACCACCAAATTCAAATTATTCTTGGAAATGGGGGAAAGAAAAAGGAAGCCAGAAGTGCAGTTGTGCTCCTTCAAAGTGTGGGGACTGTGCACAACACTAAACTGATACAGTGAATCTTGCCTTCGGTGGACAGCAGTCTAGTGCAGGTATCCCCAACATGACTGAGATCCAAACCTGTACTTCATCGACCTGTGACATTCATACCTATACTCCTCTACCATCACCACCGCCCTGCCCATATCCCCCCCCCCCCCCCCCCCCCCCCCCTTTCTGCACATCCTAGTCTGTGTTTTACGATTGGACCTTGTCCATTTTCTGCCGACTCAAACTGACTGTAACTAACAGGCGACTTGAGTGAGCAGCAGACATACATACACTGCTGTAACTAAATACGCATTTGGCAGCAAGAATAGTGGTAGGAGGTCACTTACATGGTTCTGCCTGTCCATGATTGTTTTTGCAGTGTCCTGAAAGTGGAGTTAAATGGCATAAAATGAGGTAATTAGTAAAAGCTGTGTCAAATAACAAGAATGTATGAGGGTTGTAGACACTTAACATAAAAAAGAGAGAGAGAAAAAGAAGAACACTACACTGACATATGATATAGATGTGACTATATCAGTGTAAGCCAGGGCCAGAGAGACAATCTGCCTGGTACAAGCTCCATAGCTAACTGTAACAACATCATAAAGAACAGTTTTTTTTTTTCCACACAGTATTGACACATACAGTTATGCAGGTGCAAATTGAACAGAGACCAGGACGTTGAATCTGGTAGCAAAACAAAATTTGCACTTATGAGGTTCTGTTTATTCTTTCAGTATTCTCTGTTTCAGATTCTCCACCTACAGCCCTGACATGGCCCTTTGCGGTCGGCTGGGCTATAAGCAACATTACCTTACCTTACCTTTTATGCCTCCCCATGAAAACATTCCCCCTCTGTTTCTGAAGAGAAAAACTGTCAAGATGACTACAATGCAGGTTGTTAATCTTTTTTTTTTTTCAATTCAGAATCCCCCCATCCCACCCACTCTCTAATTCCTTTGCACCGACCCATGAATATAAGATTGCTCTGTTTTTGTTCAAGAACTATGCCCAAATAATGCATCAATACCTCTCCCTTGATCATTTTTTTGTTTTAAACTGATCACGTCGTGGGGAACTACCTGCAACCTTCTCTTACTTAACTTCAAAGTCAAAAATGATGATTTTTCAAAATCATGATGAGGATGGAGTACTACTTTAAAAGCTTTTGAAAGGACCTAAAAGGACCCGGGAGCTTTAAAAAGAACCTTGAACTAAAATGCAAGGACGTTTCAATGAGACAAAAAGAATCAAAAAGTTTGTTATGAACAATTCATTTTTTAAGGACTTAAAAAAAAAGCCATAAAGAGTCCCTACAAACCCTGTACAAACTACCTTCTAAAACAAACAAATACAAGATGCAAAATATTCACAGACACATAAATTGAAAATCTTCAATAATTTTTTTTCCATGGAGAAAGATAATTCGCCACTAGAAGTTTTAATACTGATAAAAATGCTTCTGTTTGCTGTCCTTCAAAATTATGTGGGGCTGAAAAACTTAATAAAGCCTATGTATTCTTTATTCTTTTCATTGTAAATAATGTTTAAAAAAATAATCAAGATTTATGGGGAACAATACCAAGCAGATTGCCAAAGTCCCATGAAATTAAGAAGACTGTCAACAGGGTGGAGGGGGGAGGGGGAGTGGGGGGGGGGGGGGGGGGGACAGTCCAGTCTGGCCAAACAGAATGAATACATATTAGCGAAGACAGAGAAAGAAAGACTGAGAGACAGAAGGAAATTAAAAAAAAAACAAAAAAAAAAAAAAAAAAAAAAACACACTGAAATAAGAGAGAGAGAGAGAGAAAAAAAAAAGAGAAATAAATTGCTTGACAAGGTCATCAAAGAGCACTGTATGCCACACTGGCTACAAACAATGCAGAACACGGATCAGTGTGGAAGGGGCCATTAAACAACCCCCGGGAAAGAGTTAAGGGGGGGGGGGGAAGGGAGGTAAGTTTCAGGATGACAACTATACCTTTGACTGCCACTAGGCGCACATCATGTGCTTTCCCCGTGCAATTTAGTTAGCCATGGACAGAGCAAATCACTTGCCTTCAAAATCAACACACTTTCAACACAAATCAATTTAAGTATAGGAGGTCACTTCTCAGGAAGACAGTATGCTATTGTCAGTATTCTAGAGAATGTCACTCTGACATGAGTCTGATATAAACCTGTTATGCAGACTGGACAGGCTTAGTTTTTTATGGTGATCTCAAGCATGTACACATACTTTCTTTTAAAAAAAAAAAAAAAAAAAAAAAAAAGATAGAGACCACAATCCTCCACAGCGAAACCTCAGCTCCTTATCTTCCTGAGAAAACTGGATTATGAGCAACGATTATCCAACTTTTAAACTCTTTGAGCCGATCCTCCCCATGGTTATTTGTGGTTCCACGCTTACAATGTGAGACATAAACATCACTGTACATTCTGCACACAAGAAATCTTGATGAAATGAAAAAGCAAGAATGGAAAGTTAATTTCACATCTAAACTGAAAGGTAAATGTCGTTTGACTAACTAATGTAAACTGGTCGTCTATTCTATCTAGCAGCCAGAATTTTGTAAATGAAGACAACAGAACTGATACGTTACAAGCCTATTGATCAAGAATAAAACTATAACTATAGGGGAAACCAATAATGCAATGGCATTCTTTTCTACAAGGTAGTGCAAGGAAAACTCTCTACCAAGACAGGTTCCTGATCAATGTGTGAAAGTGAACTTTTCAGATGCAAACGGAAAGAGAAATTAGAAATCTCAACCACAGCATGTCACCAATTATTTTGTGAAAACGGAGCTTATGATATAAACCAAAAGATTTTTCTTTCTAATGATTTCATGAAATGTAGTTTCTTGGGAAATCTTTTAATATGTAGCCGTTTTGAAGAGCTGAAGCAAAAAAATATCCAACGGACACATTTGGTTACTGCAAACAAATGAATTTCTGCTTACCTCCACATGGGCAAAAAAGGTTTATGACTTGCCATGGAATGTACTCTGTGTGTGTGTGTGTGTGTGTGTATATCTGTGTGTGTGAGTGTATCTATGTGTGTGTGTGTGTGTGTGTGTGTGTGTGTGTGTGTGTGTGTGTGTGTGTGTGTGTGTGTGCATGTGCGTGTATGTGTGTGTATGAGCATGTAGGCCTGCTTGCATGCATGTGTTTGCACATGCATTGGAACAAAACTGAATAATGGTACAACTATAGCACGTGTGTCTGACAAACTGAAAAACATATTTTCTGCATCATCTCCAGTATCACTGCTACCACTGCAAGGGTATCGATTGTCATTATAATCTACATCATCATCTTCCATTCTGTACTGCTGTTATTATGGTTGCCAGTCACCACGTACACTGATTCCTTTACAATCCCTTACCAGCATCAAGTCATTAAACACTCACTGAGGAATGACAAATCATAAAGCACCAGAAATTAATGCGTTGTTGTTGAAGTCATCAACTCCATTAGTTCTGTTTTTCACCCACACCAAAAGCCCCCATCCGGAACTTATATCATCATATGCTACCATACACTGTATCTTGAGTATAATCTGCTCATTGCTAGGTAACAATGCTACTTAACAAATGTGTAACTGACCAGGGCATTTGAAACAAACAAACAGGGAGCTGATTTGCCATGGTCAAATATTTTATGATGTAAGATCATGTGCGTTTGTGAACTATTTCAGAATCTAGGCATTCATTTTGTATGTTGACAGATTCTCATGAATATAAAACTTGTTTCATGATACGGGTATTATCTTTATACATAGTCAGGTTATCTACTGAGCATAGAAATGAAGTGGCCATACGCGTTGTTTTCTCTGCACTATATATTTTTGCACACATTGCGCTAACAAGAGTTACGCATGTTTATGCAGTTGGTTGTGCAAAGGAAACATACAACATAAACTCTGAAAAACAAAATTAAATCAACTGAACATGCAAACTGAAGTAAACTCATTCCAACTCTTTTTTCATGTGCTCTTTTTTTTTCCCTTTTGAAACATTCTTGACATACAAACAGCACAAATGTCACTACCTCCAACACCTGAAAATAAAGGCAAAAATACCATCCTTAAAAGTACTCTATAGTCATCTTAACATAATCCCAAAGTCTGGCACATTCATTTCAAAAGATCATTTAGCAAACTGGACATTCAGAATTCTTTAATTTCAATTCTTTTTAAAATCTCTCCACACGCACATAACTTAGCGATGCAAACCAATGCACCACAGCACACACAGAGTACTGGTTAATACTATTACTTTAAATCAAATAACCAAAGATCACAAATGCACCAAGACTGTGAACTGCAATCGTTACATGCTGTCACACAATGAACAGGTCAAGGTACTTTCAGGTTCAGAGAATCATGTCCAAAGCCAGTGTGGTTCCTCAAACTGTCCAAGTTATTCAAAGAATACATGCACTTTGGTCTAGATGTGTGTGCAGCAACAGAGAAGTATCATACAGCCGAACAGTGGCTGATGCATGCAAGAGTGCTTACCAGCTTCCGAGTCGTCCTCCTCTCCTTTCTTCTTCTTCTTGGCAGCGTACTCATCGTCTTGAGACGCTCCCAGGAGAGCGAAGATGATGCCTGTCTGGGAGTTGACCCCCACTGCTGTGACCACCATCTTGCCACTGCCCTCCATGACGTGGGTGCCTGCAAGACAATCTCTACTACATCAAACACACCCGTCAGATCAGGCCATGCCGGCTGCTCTGGCAGTGTGTTCAGCACCAATCAGGGTGAAACACAGGCAAACCTTTGTCAGTGATACCAACCACTCTCACTACATGAATTAAGAGGGCAGAAATCACACAATGGCACAGGAACTACAGGCGCCACTGCCAAGGGATATTCTGAATGGCCGTCTGGCTGTGTGACCTGGACAACAATTCATGCTGGGACGATAATGGACTTCCAGCATGGAACCCTCACTTCAGCAAAGTGAACAAGCCCTCACCTTCTACCTTCTCATGAGCAGATGTCAGGTTCAAAATCCGCTACTGGCTCAATATAAATCCCAACCCTGGACTATTACTCTCCCCTCTGATTCCCCCTGAGAGGTTTTACGCTCCAGCCACAATAAATTCTTGTACTGATATTACAAAATTTGGATGG
The DNA here is from genome assembly GCA_016801955.1 of Conus betulinus. NCBI lineage: Eukaryota > Metazoa > Mollusca > Gastropoda > Neogastropoda > Conidae > Conus > Conus betulinus. The sequence goes on from JADBJO010000449.1 coordinate 143,714, forward strand.
AACTTCCCAGCCGAATCATGTCTCCAAGTATGTTTTTATTTGTTCTGATGGGTGCATGGATGGTGGATTAATGATTCTTGATTAGTATTTCAGTTCCAAGAACGAACTTGATTTTTATGTTTTAAACTTGGATTTGCTTTATACCTGCATTTTTTTTTTTTTTTCAAACATCTTTTCAGTTCTGGTATGGCCACTGCAGTGGGCTCAGCCAAATGCAAACAAGCAGAACTTGACTTTGCTTCACCCCAGATGCTGAAGGTCAAAAAGCTGGCTGTTTTCACCTTGAACAGCCACTACGCCAAAGACCGGATGATAAACACAAGATACAAGCTTTCCTCTTAGGCGCCATCTTCTGACTTTGATCTTCAAAGCGAGGGCTTCATAAAGTAGGTGAAGTAACTTACTAGTGACCTTCCCCAACTCTTTCTGCAATCACTGGGGTCAGTCAATAATCAATCCACTGACCCTACAGACAGCAATGGAAAATGAAAGCGCACACACTGAGCCAAGCATTTACATATCCTCCCTTTGTTTACATGTACTGATTTAGTGATGATAAATTAAGTAATGATTTTTAAAATACTATCCTCTTGACTGCTGCTGATGAACGAAGGAGTCAACCTTCTGGAGCATCATTCTGAACCAGGAGATGAACTGGGTGAGGTGGGCTGAGAAGGGTCCATTTTGGATTTTCACTTCAAGTATGGTTAACACATAACAGCTTCAGCTCAGGAGCATGAGGTTTAAACAGTAAACACAATATCCACAACATAACGTTGCCGTCATTCATGTTACAACATCTGGGCTTTGGTCTGCAATACTCCCTCAGCCCTATTCAAAAACGACACACCCAAGCCCCAAATTTTTTTTTTTTTTTTAGAAAATTTTTTTGAAATTCTGGAAGAGAGAGAGAGAGAGAGAGAGAGAGAGAGAGAGAGAGAGAGAGAGAGAATCTGAACTTACTTTAAACTATAAACAAATGAGGGGGGGTGGGGTGAGTGAGAGACAAAGAGAGCAAAACTGATATGCACCAAAGCTGAAAACCACATCAGTGCAAAATCATTCTTATGGTATTCAGTGTATGTATATGCACCACATTTTCTCAGCAGATTCATGGTAATCTCCCGAACGGCCGTGGACACCTTTAAATGAACAAGAAAAGTCTCATGTCTGAAGGAACCTGATACATACTTCGCAACAACGATCAATTCCATCACGGTATTATATTGCACCTCATATCCCTCCCTCTCATGAAAGTATGCATACACACACACGTGCACATATACTCATACACACTCAGAGACACACAAAATGAGAAACAGATCTATGAAGACGTACATCATGTGTGTGACAATGGTAGTGATCATAAAATCCAATATAGCATAAAACCTTTCATTAGACCCATGAGTAAGTACTAGTTCCCCTGTTCAACTCTGGGTGCTGAAGTTTGTTGTAAATACTTCAATATTACAGTATGTGTCTACCAGAAAAATATTTTTTGTTGCCTGTAACTGTTGAAGTTGGTTGGTTTGTTATAAATAGTTTTATGTCACACATTATCAACCTGCTATGAAATTACCTTTTCCGATGCTCAAATGTCGGAGCTGAACTCTGTGTTATTATAGATGTACTTCTCATCTCTGTACTAACAATGCGTCATATGACAGGCGGCAGCGACCTGATTTCACTTCCAAGCTGATGTGTCTTGCTGCAAATGAAAGGCTGGGAAGGGGAGGTTGGGGGGGGGGGGGGGGACCCAAAGCTTTGCAGAAGATTATTGATCCCATCTCTACAAGAAAGTGATGATGGAAGCAACTGGGAATAGTGCGCATAACTATGATGTACTGAATATTTTACCTATGTTATATTTTGTACCCTTTACTAAAGCCAGTGTTAGAAGGTAAAAAACTGGTGGTGCAACATCCTTGGCAACCATTTAAAAGCTGTTCATCAGCTGTTCACGTCGGTTAAAAATATCAAATGATGGTCTTCTGTGAAGTCAATATCTAGCGTTGTCTCTGTGTGTTTTTAACACAAGTTTTTACAACAGTCTAAGCTAAATGTTTCATTACCATTCACATGCCACTTAAGATTTTTCCTTGCCATGCCTTCCATCCCAACAGCATTTATCAGCATTTAAACAAACCTTTTAAACTACTCATAATTTTTCCCATGACTTTCAGGACACAGTTTAAGCATGTTTTTTGTGAATGTACACTACTTCCTTTCGTAGCAAAGTGCACTGCTCATGCACTGCTCATTAACCAGTAAGTGAACTGATCTTACTGAACTGGTAATACAGATGAGTTTTGAATCTGAAATCAATTTACGTAGCAGGGCAGCCTCGTTTGTTAAACAACTCAGACACACCAATGATATGAACAACTCTAAAAATTTCTGCTGCACAGCAAAAACCAGCCCGGCAAAATAGCTGTCTTTGGCTGCAGTCCCTGCAGGACTGACATAAGAGTAAACTCTTTTGCACTTGTTGTTCTGGAATGTGGCATTTTCCACCACTACATAATTTTACCCACCACTCTCTGCAAGAGCTTTTCAACATCATTATTTCTGAAATGTTTTTCTGGGCTATTTTTTTCTTGTTTTTTTTTTTTTTAAAATAAAAGGAAAACTATAGTAATCACAATAAAGAGCTTTTCTTTCTCATCACAAGAGCAATCAGTCCTCCACTTGTGTCCCTGAAGTTGGTGCACAACTGCAACAATTGCACACAACCTTACTGTATAGCATTATTGCTACACTGGGACTGAAAGGGTTACAACAGTGCCCATACAAGGATTAACTACACCTCCTTGACAACTAAACCTTCTGGTGCACAAGAGGAAGGAAGAGATCTTTCCACCTGTCCACTGGGCTGCTGGTTATTTGACTGTGTCAGAGAAAAAGTGACTGAGCAGTTGGCTTCAGTGCAGACCACATGCACTGCCTTCCTTCTCTTTCATTTTTTCTCCTCTGCTACTTCAAGGTTTTTCCCTAACATAAAACCCTAGCACAGTGTTGTCTTTCTGACAGAAAGTATCATCTTTAATAAGTGAAACATGTCAGCAGCACACAGGCACCATTTCTTAATCAAAGTGGAAACAACAGACCTGATCCCTTTGTTTCTTCCTCTTATGCCAGCGTCACACCAATGCGCAGCAAGCCATCATTGTTCCATGTCTGCCGACTAGTCCAAGTGTCATATCACTACTGGAAGTTCTTTTATCTAACTGCTACTACTTACATATGGAGGGCAACTACAAATTTGGGGGGGGGGGGACGAGAACATTTTTTTATCCACTTGTTCCTGTACAAAAAAAAAAAAGAAGAAAAAAAGAAAGCCTGGACCAAAAAAAAAGAAGAAAAAGAAAGAAAGCTGTGTTCCTGGACCAAAAAAAAAGAAGAAAAAGAAAGAAAGAAAGCTGGGAATTTCTAGCCCTGCATACTACCTTCAACTGTGCGGTCACCCACATTTTACAGAACCAGTCATTCTACTGACACATGAGTGTGTCTGTCTAATCTTTTATGAGATGTAATAATTATCAGAACTTGTTTAGACTTTTGACATGACTATCATCCATGAACAAAATCGGATCTTCTTCTTCCTTTTTTTCTTTTTTTTTTCACTGTAGAGTATGTTAATGAGTGGTACTTATGCAGCATACAGTAATAGATCTTTTCCAACCTTCATAACAGATTAAAAACTCATTTGTGAACAGCTGCTGTGGTGTATAATGGTTCCATTAATATCATCAGATGTATGCATTTGTCAGTTTTTTCAGTCCTTGCTGGCCCCTGCCCAGAACTTGGTGAGGATGCTATGCAACTGACCACAACCACAGGTGCCTGCATCTCTCAGGTCTGACTGATTGCAGAATATTATGACAGGAGGCACACCCAGTGCAGTCCACAGATGTGGCATCTGAGCAGAATGGAACTGAATATCATCATACACATCATCCTCACTATTCTTCATAAAAATAAGCTACAACTCTTAGATCACTTCAAACCCTACTACCATCAAGGAGACTTCCATTTTGATTTTCCCTCAGCATTTATGGAAAGTTTCATTAGTGGATGTCTTCAGTGCTAGTAAATCTATGGGCACTGGCATTCGATGAAACCATGAATTTTTTCATACTAGCTCTAGCAATAACTGTCGTTAGTATCAGCTTACTAAAAAAGACAAGTCTTAAGTACGCTGGATCAGAACATGCACCCATTAACATCAGCCAAGTTGATTAGCAGCCGTGCCATGTCTTCATGGGTGCCCCATCATGACCTTATAATGATAACTCCCTGTGGGCTGCTGGCTCTGGGGCTGAGGAAACAGAACTGGCTGTGGCTGAGTGGATGAAAACCAGAATGAACTAAATAGTAGCAACGCCATAACAAGGAGACAGAAAATGAGACAGAAAAGTCGGATGAAACAGAGTAAACGTCAGTCTGACTGGATGCGTGAAGCTTGTCTGGTGGATAACAGTATGACTTAACTGCAAATAATGACAGCTCAAGATCAACAAGCTGAGACAGAGGAACTCCTCATTAGTGTGCTAATAATAACAGCTCAATATTTACATGTTAGATCCTAGGACTTTGGCCAAGGGTGTCAACATGTGCCGCACAAGACAGGTGATAATCTATTTTAAGAAGAAATCTGGTTCTTATCTCGTGAAACTCGGGATGTCACATCACTAAACAAAGGTAAACTTAATGTTAACATCAAGTACAGTGTCACCAAACAGTAGCAGTGACCGTTTGAATGTCATTCAACACTGGTGCTAACCTGATAACAACATGGGGTCCGTGCTCTCTCCCTTCTTGACATGGTCAGATTCTCCCCCGTCAACGAGCTTTCGTCTATTTTTAAATCGTTACTTTGGATGATAACGCCGTCCGCTGGTAACAGATCTCCTGCAAACACACGTGTTACACTGGTGAACAAAGAGACATAATGAAGGTTTTGCATATTCTAACAGTAACACCCACCCATGCAACACACACACACGCACACACAGACACACACTCAAACAAGAAAAAAAAAAGGCAACTTGCCTATTTCCACTGATAGTATAAAGTACTTATCGCCAGTGAAATCAAAGTTTTAATCAGCACAGACAAAGCAGGACACACATCACTGAGCAAAGATAGTGTGTCATAACATCTTCGTTCCCTTTGGGATAAGCTACGTGATAAGACAACTGTATATGTTCGATGAACTGCGGAAACAATAATTGAATAAAGTTGTTTAAAAATCGGCTGATCTCATACCACTTCACTTGCTTAATTCATCTTCAATAATTAAATCCACAAGGTCTTACGCTGCTACGCTTGGAAGCATACTACTTACCAGCCTTCGTTCAAGTTTTAATCAGATGTTCATTTTCATCTGTTCCTCTTCTGGGTAGACATCAATTTAAAATTCCTGTCTTCATAGCATGTAATTAGTTACAATTTTTTCAAAATATACTTGTTATCAATATGCAAGGCAATAATTGTTACTGATATTGAAAACATTGCTGAAAACATTTACTACAGATGTACGGCCAAAACGGCACTGGAGTTAGCTTACGGCAGGAGATGTCTGGAAAGGTGTTTAAAATCAATATTTATTGTCCTGTCAAGTCTGGTTGTGCTAGCACTTGTAATTAAGAAGATGATGTTTAAGTTTTACATGGACACACGACAGACAATAGAAGCAGGATCATAATGAAGACTTGTTTTATTACACATACAGAGAGAGAGAGAGAGAGAGAGAGAGAGAGAGAGAGAGACAGAGAGTGAGAGAGAAAGAGAGAGAGAGAGAGAGAGAGAGAGAGAGAGAGAGAGAGAGAGAGAGAGAGAGAGAGGAGAGAGAGAGAGGAGAGAATGAGTGAGAGAGAGAGATAGCGTGTGTATGTGTGTGTATGTGTATGTGTGTGTGTGTGTGTGTGTGTGTGTGAGAGAGAGAGAGAGAGAGAGAGAGAGAGAGAGAGAGGAGAGAGACAGACAGAGACAGACAGAGACAGAGACAGAGAGAGAGAGAGAGAGAAAGAAAGACTGAGACAGAGACAGAATGAGAGAGAGATATAGCATGTGTGTGTGTGTGTGTGTGTGTGTGTGTGTGTGTGTGTGTGTGTGTGTGTGTGTGTGTGTGTGTTGAGATCTTTCCATTTCTAAAATATGAAAAAATGAGCCAAGGAGAAAAAAAATCAGAAGAAAAACAGAACAAAAGAATCTAGGAAAATAAAAAAATTGTGGAAATTAAAAGTCAGCCCAATTTGTGCATATTTTTGTCTGAAAATCGAAGGTATCTCTGCAAACAAATAAACACATATCACTTATTTCTATGTTAAAGCTGTCAATCCTAATGACAAACGTATACTCATCTATCACATCAAAGAATATGACAGTGCCAGGGAAATTAAAAACAGAAACAGATGAACAGCAGTAAAATAATTCTTGGCCTCTTTTAAGCACCAAAACAGACAAGGAAGGAGAAAGAGAGAGAGAGAGAGAGAGAGAGAGAGGGAGGGGGGGTTATTTCACATCCCTATCAGAATCTGCTCAGACAAAACTGGTAACAACTTGGAAAACTAGTACGTTGGAAGACTTGACAACATCTTTTTCCAGTGGATTCAAAGGCTGATATTGTAAAATAGGAAGACTCTTGGGGGGGAGGGGGGGGGGGCTTTTATGAATTCATCAGTTGAAACAGAATGACCCCCAAGAACATCTGTTACAGATTCGATATCTGAAAATAGTGAAACTGTTACAGAAAGACTCAAATAAAATCTGTTATGAATCAAAGACCTGATCTTGGAACAAAGACAAAATCTTTCATGAAACCAAAATATACACATGACATGACACAAAGACTAAACAAACTCATAAAGATGTGTTTGTTTATCTCATGTATTTTTCATCCCAGTACAAAAGAAAAAAAAAAAGTCCTGACTGCAGACAGACTGTAGTTATCTTAAGTATGCCTACATAGACAGATTTTGCAGCTATCCACTTTCATCATCGTATCACTTTGCTCAACTTCATGATCAACATTCCCACCGCAAGAAAAATCTGAAACAGTTGACAATGCAAAGTGCACAAAAGGTGACACATGATGACTGACGTATGTTTAGAAACATGAAACCTTGTCAGCGGAAGTCTGGGCAGCAGTCAGTCTGCATGTTCCAAAAAAAAAAAAAAAAAAAAAATCTACTGGATTGAGTCGTATCCAAGCAGCATGTCTCAGGAGCACAGACCCAACTATCTGTAAACTAGTAGTGGGGGGGGGGGGGGGGGGGGGGGGGGGGGGGAGGGGGGAGTTATACTTGCTCTCCCCTCCCCCTTCAGTCCCTACTCTCCTCACAAAAAACCCCCAACAAAAACACAAAATCAAAGAGGAACATCACCAGTGTTTATCTACCTACTTGGAAATTAGGTCATCAAAAGGCTAAGTAGCCATCAGCACTGTAATCTTTGATCCTTTCTTTTTCTTAATTTTCATGGTATTTCAGAACGCAGAATAATGATTACGTAAACATTTGAATTGTTTCAATTAGCATGGAGTGCAATTTGATGCTTTTTTTGTGACGCAGCATATAATACGAACATGGGGTGCAATCTGATGTCTTTTTTTTGTGATGCGGATACAAACGTACAAAAATCTGAGGTGAACATTTCATAATTCATCAATTTTTGTGGACACAGTGAGAGAGAGAGGGGGGGGGGGGGGGGGGGAAGACATGGAGAGAGAGAGAGAGAGAGAGAGAGAGACACAGAGAGAGAGAGAGAGAACATGTATTAGTGCAAGCTTGTATGCATGCATGCATGCATGTGTGTGTGCCTATGTGTATATGTGAGTGCATGTGTTTGTAAATGCAAGTGCATACATGGATGTCAGTGTGTGCATGTCGGAGTGTGTACCACTGTAAGAGCATTATCATGTGTATACATGCCACTGTCTGTGCCTTCCGACAACAGTAGAGAACTGGTCTCCTATCTGTGTAGGTATAACTCTGAACTGATATGACAAGGTTCCCAAAAATCTTAACTCGTACACCGTCTGTTCACAGCACAACCACAGATCTCCAAAACTGACCCCCCCCCCCCCCCTTCCCCCCCCCCCCCCCCCCTTTTTTTTTTTTCTTTAAAGAAATTCAAATCCAATTCAAATGTCTATATAAATGTTCTGTGCGCCAAGATGTCCATGACTTTCATGAAAAAAAAAAAAAGCCAAAGATCTCTGTATGTTCACTCACTGATGGAAATTATGACCAAAAAAAAAAAAATGCTTGAAAAGACAGCCAAACTACATAATCAAATTTCCTACTGTTTCTGTGTGTGTGGCGATGCACGATTTTTTTCTCCCTCTTTCAGCCACACTCTAACACCTTTTCAGCCACACTCTAACACCCTCGCTGTTGTCTTGCAGCACACCTTGACATGCAGAAAGACTGGCTGGAAGAATCAAGCCTCAACCCCTCCCCCCCCCCTTTTGGCTTCGTGTCTGGTTGAGGGCATTCTACATTCGTTTGATCAATGTCATCATTCACTGTTCCAACAGCCAGTTTCAGATTTGCACCATAATAGGCAAGATACTGCAGTCTTTTCCCACCACTGTCCTGGAAGGCTGCAATATGTGGCTTTTTTTTTTTTTTTTTTTTTTTTTTTTTTTTAACCCAGTCTCTTTTTTTTTTTTAATTTCACTTGGAACCACTTTCAAGTTGAACAATGCACTGTCCTTTGAGTGTGGTTGTGGCATACAAGAAATGGATGAGAGTCTACACTCCTATAACCACTTTTTAGTTACAACATCAATAAACATGTATAAGCAAAAAAAAGTACTAAAAACTGAGGAAGGGATGGTTGGGGGAGGGGGGGATTAGAATATCCGAGATATATGGTTGTAGCTCTGAATAAATAATACATATTCAAACATAAAGAGGAGGGGGGAGGGGTAAAGGAGGAAAATTCATATTAGATACATGGCTCTGAAAACAGAATACATACTCAAACATAGACACATCTACACCAATGTATTGTAGTGTACATATATTCCCAACACTAATGTATTTACTTCATTAACACTATCACATGATCCCCAAATTAAAAAGAACTGTGAATCTGGATGGCCTTAGGAAGGAAGAGCAAAACAAAGCTGTGCCATGGCCCCCACTATTTCCTTCTGTTTGCAGCAATGCTGAGAGATGCTTTCAGAGATTTCAACGGGATTTATATATTTTATAGGGATGACAAACCTTTTAATCTGCAGCATCTTTAAGCCAAAATGACAGTCTGAGGCCACATATTGCACATATACCTCTTTGCAGACCACTGATGTTTGAGGCCACATATTGCACATATACTTCTTTGCAGACCACTGATGTTTGAGGTCATATATTGCACATACTTCTTCGCAGACCACTGATGTCTGAGGTCATATATTGCACATACTTCTTTGCAGACCACTGATGTTTGGGGTCATATATTTTCACATACTTCTTCGCAGATCACTGATGTTTGAGGTCATATATTGCACAGACTTCTTCGCAGACCACTGATGTTTGGGGTCATATAATGCACATATACTTCTTTGCAGACCACTGATGTTTGAAGTCATACATTGCACATATACTTTTTTGCGGACAACGGATGTCTGAGGTCATATATTGCACATATACTTCTTTGCAGACAACGGATGTTTGAGGTCATATATTGCGCACATACCTCTTTGCAGACAACTGTGCACTGACTACAGACTCACATGTTTCGGCCATCAGAGGTCCCCAGAAAGAGAACACGGACAAGTTCCAATATTTTTGTACCACTAAGAGCAAAAGGTATCTCTGGACACTAACATGACACGCAGAAACACGGGGAAAACCATGGCATCAATCTCTCCACCAAATCTGCACGGCAGTGGTTCTTCTGAATGGTGCTGTATTGTTATGTGAACTGGATCAATTACTGAAGACTTATCCAATACTTCGAATGATTCTACCAGCAATTTGAGCACAAGACCTGTAATATCAAGTGACAAGACAGTGTCCCACTTTAGCATGTAAGCATCTGGAAAACTGTGAACTTCACAGCATCAAATGCCTTCTCGGGAGTCAGTAGCACGGGTCACGTCACGGGCATGGACTGAAGGACAACAGGATCCCCCCCTTACTCCTGCCTGGCCAGTTTAGAGGAGGAGCAGTGTAACAAAGGTGGACCATTCATGAGGTACAACAACGCACCGAGGGCCAACGTCCAGAGCTCCTAGATAGACACAGTCCCCTGGAAACATATCACCTGTACCAGACCCAGCTGGAGATGCTTGGAGACACCTGTGCCATTAAGGCACCAAACCTTTCCAGCTGTACACAGCGCCAACATTCAGGCCAAGAAAAACCACAGAGAGCATGGTCCAAGCTGGTTGAACTCCTTCCCCTGCAATCTCTGTGTGCTTCAACGATAAGTCTTCACTCCCATTAAAGGTACTTTCTGGCCAGTGACCTGCCTGCTTACTCAACAGTGAATCCAACAGGATACTCCATCAATGCAGCATTTACTCACTGGTTTATTCTCCCTTTCCACAATTTCTTTTGGCAAAAAGTAGTAAATGTGACATGAAAGTGTAAGCACACAAAAGTAAACAAAGAAGAAAATGTTTAAATCAAATGTCATAGGTCTTAAACTCTGCATGCAAATGTCCATCAACAAAACTAGTTTACTACTGATTTGCATAGTAAGCGAGTCAGTAAATGAAAAAGGAGAGTGGGAAATGATGAAGGCCCCATTTCAAACAATACATAAAACAAATGTACAGAAGAGAAAAAAAAAAAAAAAAAAAAAAAAAAAATGAGGGCAAAAATTGGAGACTGGTGACCACACACACACACATACACACACAAAGAAAATGGTAGACTCCTACCTGTTTGTCACTCCTAAATATAAAAACTTTACATCTCTAGAATATGAACATTACTTTTAATTATGCTAGTATGAACTAAAAATTAGATATCTTAAAAAAAAAAAAAAAAAAAGAAAAGGAAAAAGCAAAAAGCGTCATGCAAGCTGGACCAGTGGCTTCTACAACCTGTCTATTTGATCATAAGCCATGACTTGCCATGTAAGAAGCCGACCACCCTCGGCCTTGAAGCTGGAATACTGGCTTCCTAAGTTATCCAACCAGAAATCAGATTCAGCCAATTGAAAGCCAGACCATATTGTCAGTCTTCATAAGAATAAGACATAGTTTTTTTTTTTCTCCCCCGAGTGCAGGCAGATAAAGTTTATATCTGTCTCCAGGCATGAATAACTTGCCTGGTAATTTGGGATAACTTTAAATTCTACAAAGCACCAAATGAAGAAGGAACCAGCAAACAATTTTTCTTATTGTCTGCCATTTTGTCAGCATGTCACTGAGACTAGCGAATCTGTATACTCCACTCTAAGTGGCAAATGATGATGACGTTATAAACATAAACTAAAACGATAGTTCCAAGACGTAAATTCTACAACTGTCACAGTGACTCTCCAAGACTGGAAAATGATGAACTTCTATTTCTCTGTAAAAATGTTTCAAACACTGCTCTACTAGTGCGCAGGTAACAGAATTAACACTTGCCTAATACAACTGAGTGCCTGCGTAAGGTAATATGGCAGCCGTGTGCTTTATTATGCTTGCATAATGGATAATGGATTTCTCCACCAACAAATCCAATCCTTGTGCAGCTTACACTATTAACTGTTAATCAGAAAAACAAAAGTTAAATCTTTTATTTAAATCATCAATAGTTAATATCCGTTGCTATACAAAATATTACCGAGTGATGGCTAAAAAAAAAAAAAAAAAAAAAAAAATCGCCTTAGTATGGAGTACTTCCCAAAGGAATCACATTCTATAGGTCCTGACTTTGTTGACTCTTTGTTTTGACCACACACAAGTCATGGTGGTGGCCCCACTGCTGATGATCACAGCAGACATTCTGTGTGTGTCTGGATCATCTGCATGAGAAGTCAGTAATTTTTCTCGTCCCAGCTGGAGCTGTACATCAATGTTCCACCACATCTATACACTGGTGGCACTGTTTTTTTTTGCACCAAAGTTTGTGCTCTATCCCATCTTGCAAAACCATTCCCTTTTTTATGGTTTAAACAATCTGTTTTAAAAGCACTACATAATTTTCTTAATGTACTTCATCCCCACTCCTCAATGTTTTTTTTTTTCGTTCTGTTTTGTTTTGTTTTTTTTGAGCATGTTCACTGTCCCACCTTTTTATGGTTTGACAGAAAGTCACTTTCCCTGCTTTCCTAAAGACTAATTATGATTTCCAAACTGAAAAGTTTCAATACTTACGACAGTGCTTTTATGATTTTATATCCAAAATTAACTAGATGAAGTTCAATGCACCATCAATATAAACATACATTTAACAGATAAATCTTACAAGCTGAACCCCAAACTAAATACTGCTTTTTTTCAGAATACATATGAACCAGAAAATACCTCAAGAAAATCTTGCTGATCCCAAGAGTTTCAAAGCACCACCTTACTGATCCAGTGATAACTTTTATTTCAAGTCTGTTCTAAAAGACTTGCAGCCCTGTGTTTAATACAACACAGGAAGTCGCCAATTTGCTCTTTGTGAATGCTTTCTGAGCCGCTTTCATCATTCAAATTGTGCGATGAGTCCATAATGCTGCCAATTTCTTCCCAAAGAAAGTGTTAGCAGCCAAGAGGCTTCACAAGACTATCTTTCAAAGGCAAATGAAACAAACTGCAGTGTTACCGGAACACGACGAAAAAGCGGAAGAACACACAAAACAAAGTGTGAAGTAACACACTTTAATGCATGACACAAGACAAGAAATTTTCAGCAAAAAGCCTTCCTCGGCGACAAAACAATGAAAACAGTACAGACATTAACATGCGCAATACTCCCCTTGTGAAGCCAAAGTGGTGAATGAAGTTGAAAGAGGGGCAGTGGGAGAGAGGGTAAGTTGTGTTCGAGGAAGATGGCACGAGGAAAGAGGGTAGAGTGAAGCGAGGAGGAAAAGGAGAGAGAGAGAGAGAGAGAGAGAGAGAGAGAGAGAGAGAGAGAGAGAAAGAAAGGGGGTGGGGAGAGAGAGAGAGAGAGAGAGAGAGAGAGAGAGAGAGAGAGAGAGAGAGAGAGAGAGAGAGAGAGAGAAAGTAGAGGAAAAGAGTGGAGAGTGAGAGAGAGAAGAGGACAGGGAGGGGAGGGGTGGGGGGGGGGGGGGGGGGGGGGGGGGGGTGGGTGGGTGTGATTGTGTGTAGTGGGTGTGTTGCATATGAAAGAAATGAACAAGAGAGAACACAATAAATGAAATACAATATGCACCAAAAAGCATTGTAAATGACAAGGGGACAGGGGGGGGGGGGGGGGGGGGGGGGGGGGGGGGGGGGAGAGAGAAGGGGGTCAGCCGCCTAAAGCAGCCGACCCAAGTCTGACCCTAGGGTAGGTTGCCCTACCCAAGCACCAAGGGGTGAAAGGGAAAACGGGAGAACCCAAGAAACCCCCCCCCAGCCAGACGCAGGTAGGAGCTGCAGGGCTCACCCCCCCCCCCCCCCCCCCCACCCCCCCATCATGAAAAAAAAACTCTTGTGCGCGGGCACAACCACACACACGCACATACATACAAGTGCGTATGTGCGCGCGCATAAACACACATGCACACACACATACACACGCCAATACGCGCACACCACACATACCTTTAAAAAAAAAAAAAAAAAAAAAAAAAAAAAAAAAAAAAGGGGGGGGGGGGGGGGGGGAGGGGGGGGGGGGTGTTACAATGGAGAGTAAAGGAGTAAATGTACAAACAAGGCATACATTAAGACATTTGGGTAAAGAATTGGGAGGTAGGTGGTGCTATGGTGGCGCAACAGAAAAAGGCAAAATAAGAGCATTAATGCAAAAGATAGATATGAGGTCATGATGAGAGGCGCTAACAACACTCCCAATGACAAAAAAAAAAAAAAAAAAAAAAAAAAAAAAACGGAGGGGGGGGTGGGAGGGTTTTTTCTTGGGGTTCTCCCGTTTACCTCTCACCCCTTGGTGCTTGGGTAGGGCAACCTACCCTAGGGTCAGACTTGGGTCGGGTGCTTTAGGCGACTGACCCCCTTCTCTCCCCCCCCCCCCCCCCCCCCCCCCCCCCCCCCCCCCCCCCCGTGTCATTTACATTGCTTTTTGGTGCATATTGTATTTCATTTATTGTGTTTCTCTCTTGTTCACTTCTTTCATATGCAACACACCCACTACACACAATCACACCCTCCCCCCCCCTCTCACTCTCCTTCCCCCCTCCCTGTCCCTCCTCGCTTCACTCTACCCTCTTTCCTCGTGCCATCTTCCTCGACACACTCACCCTCTCTCCCCACTGCCCCTCTTTCAACTTCATTCACCACTTTGGCTTCACAAGGGGAGTATTGCGCATGTTAATGTCTGTACTGTTTTCATTGTTTTGTCGCCGAGGAAGGCTTATTGCTGAAAATTTCAGGTCTTGTTTTGTGTCGTGCATTAAAGTGCGTTACTTCACACTTTGTTTTGTGTGCTCTTCCGCTTGACATGAAGCAAGAATCCTTCTATGGCCTCATTTTGCTTCTATTACCTTAATTTACTTGACCACAAGTCATCTGCTTTGGTTTTATTGTTCTGGTTCAAATGGGGTCTGTATTTCGGTACACACTTGACTGACCTCTCGGTTCTTAGTACCAGGCGCAATAGGATTTGGAGGAATATTTCGAACAGGCAGCAGACTTACAATAATACATGACATGATTTAAAACCTCTATGAACAAATGTGTGCTTGTATACATGTGTGTATACAGTATCTTTCTTTTCACTGCTGATTCAAACAACACACACACAGACACACACATACGAGCATATGAAGAACACATACACAAACTCACCGTATTTAATTTGGCAGATTTCTCCCACTAGTATGTCTCCCACAGGAATCTGATGCAACTCTCCATTACGGATCACAGAAAACCTATGGTCATGCTCAATTTTGCTCTGGAGTCCACGGAATTGCTTCTCCTTGCTCCAGTCATTGAAAGCAGTCACAAGCACCACCACAACCACTGCCACCAGAATGGCCAAGCCGTCAATCCACCCCACTTTCTCCTCCAGGCTGCTGTCTGCCTTGGCCCGGTAGCTGTCATCTTCGTTTTTCTCCTCTGCACAAGTCCAACACATGCAAGTGTTATTTTCGTATCTTGATAACTTTTCTCTTTGTCTTCTTTTCCACACAACAGAATCGTCCTTTCATACATTAGGTTTGTACCTTGCCTATTTGTCTTCAACAATATTAAATGTAAAAACACACACACAACTTAACTGTTTATTTAGCCCAGTCCCTCTTGCATTCACCTTCATCAAATACAGAATGCAGCAAAAGTGATTTTCTTATCATTTGGCTTGGTATATTTCATCTCTGGTTTCTCATCACATGGAACACCCCACACACATGAACTTCAGATGATAAAACTAAGACAGTGGGAGTTGGTACTCAGAGCATTCTGTCTGTATCTTGTTCAAGTTCCATGTGCATTATTCCACTACAGCAAGACACTCCAGCTGCGTCATCAGCTTTTTATTTACATCTAGTTGCAAAGTGAAACGACTGCAGGCGGAAATCTAAACAAATCTTAAATAAATGTCAGCGAACCACCCAGAGAAACGTGGACAAACGAGTCACAAGACAAAACACAACGCGTTTTCGACCTCTTAGGTCTTCTTCAGGTGAAACAAAAACGAAAAAAATAACAAAAATGAACTTAGCTTTGATTGCTTCAGATTGCTTCTGTGTTCAAGCTTCCTTGCGCTGAACACAGGAGCAATCTGAAGCGATCAAAGCTAAGTTCATTTTTGTTATTTTTTTCGTTTTTGTTTCACCTGAAGATGACCTAAGAGGTCGAAACGCGTTGTGTTTTGTCTTGTGACTCGTTTGTCCATGTTTTTCTGGGCGGTTCGCTGACATTTAAGATTTGTTTTTTATTACAGTCGCTTGCTAGCCATGATTTTAGCTTCATGTGCTAATGGAGAAATGGATACACAGAAAATAAGCAGGGATTATCGGTAAGTCACAGCTCTTCTCTCTCTCTACTGCAGACATTTAAAACATGGAATGCATTTTCTGATGCATTGTAATGTGTATGCAGTTGACAAAGATGCGGTTTTAAAACTTTAAAATGGCCTAGAGATTTACTTGAGGAGCCTACAGTATAACCAACAGACTTAATGAGGGTGGCATACTTATGGGACTCTCTGATGCTTTGTACCTGTGGAAATAACTGTTTTCCCTGCCTGTGTGAACATTGTCATAAAGCTGTGTGAAGCACATTTTTTTTTCTGCCTGAGTGTGTGAACACTGTCATAAAGCTGTGTGAAGCACATAACTTTTTTTTCTGCCTGTGTGAACACTGTCATAAAGCTGTGTGAAGCACATCTTTTTTTTTCTGCCTGAGTGAACACTGTCATAAAGCTGTGTGAAGCACATCACTTTTTTCTGCCTGTGTGAACACTGTCATAAAGCTGTGTGAAGCACATCACTTTTTTCTGCCTGTGTGAACATTGTCATAAAGCTGTGGAAGCACATTACAAAATATTCAAACAGAGTCACAGGCAAACAAGCATAAAAGCTAATAATACTCAACCTCACTGTGCCAGGTCTTTTTTTTTTTTCCTCTTATGCCTACAAGCAGCTTTTTTTTTTCTCAACCGTGTCCAAATATCAGCAAAAATCAGTTCATTTTACTCCTTGGCCTGGTGGTGTATCCTGGCTCCCTGTTGCTGCTCTGTGATGTGAAGTCTAACCCTTGTGCACTCTCAAAGGTTTTCTTTTTTTTTTTTCTTTATCTTCTTATTTTCCTATTATCCTTGGAGTGTGTAACATAGGTAACATGGAAAGCAATCCACAAGATATGATCTAGACAAGGTATTTAAACTGCTTTTACAGATCTCTCAACTTGGTGTTCAGCAGAAGTCATACACCCTTTGACAGTTAGCCACAAATGGACAAGGTGTCAAAGTAAAACACATTCCATTCCATGTGCTTCAGAATGGAATATTCCAAGTAAAACTGAATAGTTCTACATCTTTGTGAGACCACGCTTTGGTGATGCGATGAAAATTGCCACTTAAGTTAAAAAATTACAAGGCAGGATTAAAGTTGGCTAATATTCTAATAACTGATGACAGAAACATGAACTGAAAACTATCAAAAAGGGAAAAACTTGGACAGGCTAAAGCAGCTCCTGAACAGAGGTTCAAAGAGAATCGAGAGCATCAAAAAAGTCTCCTGAAAGTCACATTTGATCATTTAGTCAGGACCCTTCCTCATGCTGCAGTCCCTGGGCATGCTACACTCTTACCTTCCTCTTCCCCCTTGTAGAAGGACAAGCCCAAAGAGATGATGGCCGCTACAATGAGGATGAGCAAGGTCACATCCTGCAAGGCTTCCCACACCAACCGCAGGAAAGACTTGGGAGGCTTGGGAGGTATTACGTTGGTGCCATACACTAACTCACGATCAGCACGGTCAAGGTCTCCTGACAAACCTGAAACACAGCATAACATGCTTGTGACAGCTCACCTGTTGTTTCTGCACGACTTACTTTCTTTAAAAAAACGAACATGCCAAGCTGCCCATTCCCCCCCCCCCCCCCCCCCCCCCCCCCCCCCCACCATACATATGCTCTTAATCTGAAAAACCAATGCAGCTGATTTTTTTTTTTTTTTTTTTTTTTTTTTCAAACACATTCCTCAAAATGTAATTATGTCACTCTCTAACATCAAAACAATAATCATTCAAGACATCTTCATCTTCAGGGCTCTGTATTCAATGTGTTTGAGTCATGTTTTTACTTACATTTACACCTTCAAAAAGTTTTTAACCAGAGGCATAATCATCCTTTGTAAATCTATCAGTGCCGTATGCTAGTACCTGACACAAAGGTGTGGGGATTACTGATTTTCAAAAGATGTTAAATCAGTCAAGCTTCTTATCTTTCTTTGTCTGCTTCATGATGTGTTTCCCCCCCTGTTTCTGGGCCCTGGTATGGCCCCTTGTGATTGGCTGGGTTCAAAACAACACCAATTTTCACTACAAATGAAGCACACGCCAAGGCTACCTGGCTACCTAGCATCACAAACACATCTTGCATTCTAACGCCTGTAGCAAATATAAGTAAGTCACTGCTCATGAAAAACAAGAAAACACCGCGAACATCATGCCTGTCCCTTAGTTCTGTCACACTACTGTAATTTGCCCATTACCTTGTCATTCAACTGTGTCACCATTCAACCGTCTGACACATTACAAAAATCTTCTTTTAATGTACAAAATCCAAAATAATATCACTTCAGTAAAAACATATGCAGCTGTACTATATTTAGTTGTGTGTGTGTGTGTGTGTGTGTATGTGTGTGTGTGTGTGTGTGTGTGTGTGTGTGTGTGTGTGTGTGTGTGTGTGTGTGTGTGTGTGTGTGTGTGTGTAGTCTGAGCATGTGTGCATATGAAAGATGTGCATGTATGTACATATGCATGTCAGCATGCACATAACTATGTCATGGCAAGCTGTAACATGCTTCAGATTAAAGGGTATTCTCATTGGTTTTAAAGAAAAAGATCTGTTTCTTCCATGACACAAAGAAGCATTAGAAGACCATATCAATTTTGACAACTGTAACACAAACTCTTCATGTCAGGCTATGCATGCCAACATGTGTAGACACACCACAGGTTATCTGCAGGAAAAACACACTTGACAGTATGAGAATGAAACTGACGAAACATGAAGTAATAATATATGTGAAGAGTGTGTTTCAAAGTGAGGTGACCGCAGGTGGAAGCTGAAACAATCTTTAACGCCTTGTGTTTTACCTTGTAATTCGTTCCTCCCTTTTGTCAGGCGGAATAGTAATTTTTCCTTTAAGAATGTGAAGAGTGAACAATATCATCTGATCAGTATGATGCCTCCACCAGACATGGATAAAACCATGTGCACTGACATAATTTCCATACCTAACCCTGACCAAATAGGCCAACTTGCCTATTGCTTATGGAGGCACATCACGGACATGTTCATCAGAGATATTTCAAACTATTGTGCATTTCCACTTCAAAATCAGCTTTTAGGCTGACGTTTGTTTCTTTTTCCATCCAGTAGATTTGATTCTATACTTTCTTTCACGTTCCTGGCCATGCTAGATCCTGAATCCGATTAGTACGGCGAAGTCCACAGTCGATCGCAGAGACCCTAACAATCCCACAGCTTCTCCTGGACCCCAAATGGACTGGGCCATGTCCCTGTATTGTTTCTCCAAATCGCTTTGGTTGGGCCCCTTGGAGGCTGAAGGCCCCGTTCTGTCACCACCTGGAGAACCCCGAATGAGCTTTCCAATGACCAAGAGGACTGGAAGTATTTCTGCAGCCCCTGCAATAAGGAGACTGCCAATGACAGGGATCTAGGACAGCTAGAATCTGAAGCCAACCTTGGTAGATACTCTCTGTGGGCACAGAGCATCCTGAGGGTGGACATGGCTCTCCAGAGACGGTCAGCATCACAGCCAGACAGACTGTGTTCTTGTGAAGAATCGGAACACGTCTGGTGTGTCAACACAGCTAAAACAAGGACATGTTGAGGACCTGACATCGTTGTAACCACAACCTTGTGTTGACGAACTTTAAGTACATTTGAAGAACAGCAAAGAAAACAGTCATCTGTTTATCACTCTTGACAAACTGAGAGATCCTGACACAATCAGCCAAAGGAGGAAAAGTCACCCCTCTATGCCACCTGGAAAAAAAACCTTGAAGCCTTCACTAGTTCAACCAAGTGATGACTTCAAAGGCAAATCTAGGATTAAAACGATGGAAATCAAGCCCACAGATTATAAGTAATAAGTTGCAAGTATGTGTAAACAGAACTTAGAACTGCTCAAGATGACTGACAGGAAAAAATATGTACATAAGGATCCTTAAGGAAATGAAGAATGGAAAGGAAAGCTGCATCAAAGAACAGAGTGAAGGCACTGAGAAAACCCATGAAAACAATGACACAAAAACAGATTTAAGATGGTAAAAGACATGGCCAAACAAAAAAGCAAAAAAGTTAAGTCAGCACCAATAAGGACCAAGACCACAGCTGTCTCACACAGGACAAAGGCATCATAAAAAGCTGGACACAATATTGCTCTACACTCTACAACAAACAAATCAAAGGAGACCGAAAGGTGTTAACAGAGCAAGATTCATCAAACGAGCATGACTTTCAACTACTCCATCAAGAAGTCTCAGCTTCAGTGACGTCCCTAGAATGTGGATAAGCTGCAGGCATCAACAACATTGCTGGAACGTGCAGAAGCTGCTGGCATCCACAACATCCCTGGAATGTGGAGAAGCTGCAGGCATCCACAACATCCCTGGAATGTGGAGAAGCTGAAGCTGCAGCCATCGACAACATCCCTGGAATGTGCAGAAGCTGCAGGTATCCAACAACATCCCTGGAATGTGCAGAAGCTGCATCCATCGACAACATCCCTGGAATGTGCAGAAGCTGCAGCCATCGACAACATCCCTGGAATGTGCAGAAGCTGCAGCCATCGACAACATCCCTGGAATGTGCAGAAGCTGCAGGCATACAGCATCCCTCGACACATCCCTGGAATGTGCAGAAGCTGCAGGCATCACAACATCCCTGGAATGTGCGGAAGCTGCAGACATCCACAACATCCTGGAATGTGCAGAAGCTGCAGTCATCCACAACATCCTGGAATGGCAGAATGTGCAGAAGCTGCAGGCATCCATAACATCCCTGGAATGTGCAGAAGCTGCAGGCATCCACAACATCCCTGGAATGTGCAGAAACTGCATCCATCGACAACATCCCTGGAATGAAAACTACAGAGAAGCTGCAGAAGCTGGCATCCACACAACATCCCTGGAATAAGGAGAAGCTGCAGGCATCCACAACATCCCTGGAATAAGGAGAAGCTGCAGGCATCCACAACATCCCTGGAATAAGGAGAAGCTGCAGGTATCCACAACATCCCTGGAATGTGCAGAAACTGCAGGGATCGACAACATCCCTGGAATGTGCAAAGCTACAGGCATCCACAACATCCCTGGAATGTGGAGAAAACTACAGGCATTGACAACATCCCTGGAATGTGCAGAAGCTGCACGCATCCACAACATCCCTGCAGAACTGCTGAAACATGGCAGAGAGGCAATCAGATGACATTCTGCCACAAAATTGGACAAACTAGGGAGTCAGTCGTCGTCCATGCTACAGACTCGATCACCAATCTTCACCCTTCCCAAGAAAGGAAAAATCACCAGCACTGCTACAACTACTGCACCATCAGTCTGATCTACCGTCCCAGCAAGGTAAGGCTCATTCTGATTTATCAGGCATGTCAACTTCCTGAAGATAAAAAAGAAGGGGAGGAAGGGGTGTGTGTGTGTGTGTGTGTGTGTGTGTGTGTGTGTGTGTGTGTGTGTGTGGAAGAGACTGCAGTAAGGAAGAATGGAAAGTGTAATAGTGAAAATACAAGTTGTGCTCTTGAGCAGCTGTTCCTAATGGGAAAATAACAGATTTGCCACTTTCAAAGATATTTTCAGCAAGTTTTCATTCAGATTTTGTATTCATTGGCAGAAAAAAAATCAAACTGAGGTGGTGTTCTGATGTCCAGCAACAAAAAAACAGGAAAAAAAAAAAAAAAAAAAAAGTACAAATCAGCATGAAAAAACAGCTTAAATGATGACAACTGACATGCCTGTGGATTACAACCACAAACAGATGTCATTAATGTTGAAGAGCAAGCTAGATATCGCAAAGACAGAGATATCATTTAACAGATCTTTCAGCTGCATACCCTTGGCAAAAAAAAAGGCTCCAATACCAGAGACAGTTCTAACATGTTTATCACATACTTCAAGGAAGTCTTTGACAGAATCTGGCAGAGAGTGCTATGACCCACAATGACGACATGTTAACACAGGGTTAAAGCCAATGAATGCCATCCAGCAACAGCACTCTGAGGTGATTAGTGCAGTGCTTGTTCTGGTTGCTTGTTATAGGGGAGTGGTAACACATTTTTGCAGAGAGTTTCTTACGGCTGCATTCTATCTGCTACACTTTTCAACATATTCCTGGACTGCATCATAACTGGTGCCCTTGAAGATAATGACATCACAGTTAGCACTTGAGGAAGAACCATCACAAATTTTCAATCTGCATGTAACATCAGATGAGTGCGCACCCCCATCCAAACCCACACACACAGGGTGATTACATCGACTCACTTGGGTAAACGCTCAAGTCAAAAAATCTTAGGGATCTTCTGCTCTCAATCTCAATCTCCAACTGCAACATAAACAGCTGGTTCTCCCCCAATCCCCCCTTTTCAATATGAGTTGCAAAAATCATCATCACTTCTTTTTTTGCACTCTTTCCTCCATAAGCTTGTTTCCTCCTCTCCTGTGTCATTTTTACTCCTCCCCCTCCCCCCCCCCCCCCCCCCCCCCCCACACACACCATATTCTTGCCTAATTCCTTTTCCAACATCAGACACTCCCCCATGATATATTTACCTTCAGTTGATGAAGACCTGAGCTTCTTGTATATCTCCACAACTCCTCTTCCTTTTTCATGCCTCCGCTCACCCTATCCAACCCCCCTTCCAGCTCGATTCCTTTTCCAACATTACACACTCCCCAACGATAAAGTTACCTTCAGTTGGCGAAGATTTGAGCTTCTTGCATATCTCCACCACTCCTCCATACTTGTTGTTGATGATGTCCAAGGCCTCACCGCCCCTGTGTTCCATCAACTCCCTCAGCTCCCGAAGGGTCAGGCCGAATGGGCTCTGCCCCTCCATGGCTCTGGTCAGGATGCCTCCTCACAGCGTCTTACCTTCCTGCAACACACACAGATCATGGGGACATTCAGACTGGATACTTTCCTGCAACACACTTCAGGTCCACACCGAACAGTAGAGATTTAAATTGTAGTCTTCTTGGATTGTCTTCCTCCTGAAATACATCCTGCAATTGTACATTAAAACTACATTTAAGAGTCAGTCTGAACAGTTATGCTTTCTTGTGAAATAGTGATGATATATAAACAGGTCACAGAAGAAAGAACTGAAACACTTGAGTAAAGGAAAGAAAAAGAAACAACCGAAGGTGCTGGGGAGGACCCAGAGAAGTACTGCCTTCACCTGCCTTTAGAGCAGTCCTGTACCACCCTTGGAGGCCTGCGCTGTGCTGACGATGGGTACAGAAATCATGATCTAATAAGCATGTCAGTGTAGTGTTTCGTGTAATGCTTTTCTGATCTGGGTAAAATGCCAACTCTTCACTTCTGCCCTTTCCTTTTGTTTTTGGTGCTTTGGCACCCAATGAGTTCACAAGGAAAAGAAGTCAATGGCTGTTTCAAAATTAAGCAGCAACAGCTCTTGTAGTATTTACTTTCCTTATTTGTTATTTGCTTTGCACAAAAACATGAATACACAAGTCCAAGCAATCATGTCTACATTTCCAACATATTGTCTGACAGCACGGATGTCAGACACTTTTCTTCATTTCTCTTGGGAAGTCTGCTACTGTTGTGAATAATTATTTTGTAAAAATTCTTCCAACTGCAGTTTTGCTGTTTCACAAGGTTCTGTACTTGGTCCTCTTCCATATATTTTGTATGCAGAACCATCTCTGACAAGCTGTTATTCCATCTTCAGCTAGTCTTCTGCATGAAACACTCAGCTTCAGGATTCATATCATCCCTGATTAACTTAAAACATGATCCTCAGATTGTATTCGCTGAAGTTGGATGTCAGGAGATAGATGGAATTCAACAAAACTGCGGCTAAATCTGAACGGTTATTTTAAAAAAAAAAAAAAAAAAAAAAAAAAAAAATCTTCTGGTAAAGTTTGAAATAAACCCACAAATGAACAAAATAAACCCCCCCAAACATCTCACTCCTTGATGCTTTTCATTCCTCCTTGAGGGTAGGTGACATCTGAGATATCTGATGTGACATCTGATGACATGTCTCTGATGACCATGTCATCACTACCAGTGTCTACTGACCTGCATTCATTGACCTACACACTCGTTCTAAATACAAACACCTGGGATCACACAGACTCTGGTATGTCCAGTCATACTGTAGACAGTTATTGTACTGCTCTCTTTTACTGGCTGTTCAAAACATACTCTTGGTAGACTTTAAAGGGCAGAACTCTGTTGCTAGGCTTTTCTGTGTGGTTAAAAAGCAACACTGACTCAACTGCTTTAGTGTTTGCTCCTGCAGACTGTACATTTTCGGAACTGAATACAAGCTTTCCACTCTGTTATACTTTTGTGTCTCGGTTTCCCCCCAGAGACATGTGGTCTTCACATCCCCAGTTGAACGAGGCAGCTTCACTCATCTGCTGACTCCAGCTGACTGTTCCACACACTGGACAGTCTTTGGGGAGGGGGGGGGGGGGGGTCTCTTTCGCTGGACAGGAGATGTGGAAGTTTGTCACCACTCTTAGCTTACATGGTCATCTACCTCTGCTTTCCAAAAGATCTTTTTTTCTGAATACTTTCATCTTCAAAAGATCTTTTAAGTCCTCATCTTCATCTTTTCACAACTGCTTATCCCTACCTGTTCCATTAATTCTTTGCTACTTTGTCCTTCAAGTGTTTGTGTTCATGTGGCATATAGGACTAGTGCTTATAATGACAAAAATAACACAAATTCTTGTCTTTTTTTTTTCTTTTTTTTTTTGTCTTTTTCTTTCTTTACTCTTTCTGATCACTGATTAATCGATTCAATTAATTTCTTTGTTCTTTTTCTTATATAATCTTTCACTCTCATTTTACATGTTCTGGGTGTGCATCACAGGAGGCTTGAGCTGTGTGTATGTCCCACCCTATAGAATTCTCCATTATCATCATTATCATTACAAGTATCATTTTTATTATTAAACAGCCAAGTAAACACAAAATTTATGAAAAATAACCAACAATGCCAAAATTAAAGTAGTGTTTTTCCTGTTGCTGTTTGATTTTTAGACACACACACACACAGAAAGGGGTGGGGGTGGTGGGGGGGGGGGGGGGGGGGGGGGGGGGGGTGTGTGGAGAAGAGATATATAACTTCACATTTAACATTATTTGAACAGCAACAAGCTATATTTCAAGTTACATTTGTGGCAAAAAGACTACTAAAAGTGCAATTCCAAACAGAAGTGACAAAAATATACATACACATACACAAATGCAAATGCTTTTACGCTGGCTTCCTCCGCACACACACCCCTACACACACACACACACACACACACACACACACACGCACACACACACGCACACTACACACACACACACACACACACACACACACACACACTACAGAAATCTATGAGATGAACCTCAAAAGAGTTCACAAAGCATACACAGTTTTTGTGGATAAACACATTTACGGGTTCATTTGGGCAAAACGTGTGTCAGCCAACTTCACATTATGAATGTATTCCGAAACTGCAATCGAACCTAGTAAAACCATGCCACTGTGAACGTGAAAAATCAACTATCAGGCTCCAACAGTGGCAGAACAGTGGCTAAAATTCTTGCATGTTGCAGGTCATGAAAGCATGTTCGCTCTCCTCCCAACACCTTTCATGCATGCCTTCAGGGCAGGCCTACTCGATACGCCAGAACCGGTCACAAGTTGGCACCAACCAGTGAAACCAACTAGTCGTTCGTTCAGTGACTAAGAAATGATGGGGGCCATGAGACTGGTGAAAGCTGCAAGGGATGGAGAGTGAGAATGAACAGGACGGTGGGGAAGAGGGGGGGGGGGGGGGGGGGGGGGGGGGGGGGGGGGGGGGGGGGGGGGGGGGGGGGGGGGGGGGGGGAGGCAGGCACGGGGACGGCAGCCACAGGAGTGGAGGAGGAGGAGGAGGAAGAGGAGAAAGGCGGTGATGAGTGAAACGGGCCCAAACGCCCGCCAGAAAGCCGGCATATTATGGTCGGCTTTATGGCGCCCGGTCGATTTATCGATGGCCACTTCACTCACGCCACTGCCAACAACCCACCACCTTCCTCCCCACTCCCTTCCTCCCACTACAACCGCCACCCGCCTTTACCCTATCCCCTCATACACTTCACCATCACGACTGTGCTTCCTACCCCCCCCCCCCCCTCCCCCTCTCCATTTACCGCCTCTCTCTCTCCCCGTGGACTTCTTTCCAATCCCATCGTTTTTTGCTTACCAGGCGATTCATCTTTCTCCCCCCCCCCCCCCCCCACTCCCTCTTCCCCCGTCTCTCCTTCACTCCATCCTTTCCCTCAAGATTCCAATACAGATCGCCAATCGATGGCGGTTTTCAACCGTTGGCGAGGTAGCAGCCAATGTGGTCTGTCCTTTGCTTTCCTTGTGTGATTGACTGGCGCCTGCTGAGAGCTGCTGTGCCTTTGGTGATTCCCGTGGGGAGCCAGAGAGAGAGAGAGAGAGAGAGAGAGAGAGAGAGAAAAGCCTGTGCGTGTGTGTGTGTGTGTGTGTGTGTGTGTGTGTGTGTGTGTGTGTGCGCGTTGTGTGTGTGTGTGAGCGTGCGCGCGCGTGTGTTTTATGTGTGCGGGTGTGCACACACGCACTAAGGACATTGGGGGGGGGGGGCACTAAGGGGGGGGCCGTGGGGGGGGGGGGGGGGGGGGGGGGGGGACCCGAGTGTGCAAGATGTATATATTTCAATTTTCGGTATTTGAGAGAGAGAGAGAGAGAGAGAGAGAGAGAGAGAGAGAGAGAGAGAGAGAGAGAGAGAGAGCCTGCCTTTTTTCTCTTATGCTATTAAAGAGGCCTATAAATATTGTTTCAAGTTACACTGCACTAAAAATACTGTTTCAACTGACACTGCACAGAAAGCATTGTTTCAACTGACACTACACTAAAAATATTGCTTCAATTGACAGTGCACTGAAAGTATTGTATCAACTGACACTGCACTAAAAATATTACTTCAACTGACACTGCACTAAAAGTATTGTATCAACTGACACTGCACTGAAAGTATCATTTCAACTGACACCGCACTGAAAGTATTGTTTCAACTGATACTGCACTAAAAGTACTGTTTCAACTGACACTGCACTAAAAGTATTACTTCAACTGACACTGCACTAAAAGTATTACTTCAACTGACACTGCACTAAAAGTATTACTTCAACTGACACTGCACTAAAAAATATTCCTTCAACTGACACTGCACTAAAAGTATTGTATCAACAAACACTGCACTAAAAATATTCCTTCAACTGACACTGCACTAAAAGTATTGTATCAACCGACACTGCACTAAAAATATTCCTTCAACTGACACTGCACTAAAAGTATTGTATCAACTGACACTGCACTAAAAATATTCCTTGAACTGGCACTGCACTAAAAGTATTGTATCAACTGACACTGCACTAAAAATATATTCCTTCAACTGACACTGCACTAAAAATATTGTATCAACTGACACTGCACTAAAAGTATTGAATCAACTGACACTGCACTAAAAATATCCTTCAACTGACACTGCACTAAAAGTATTGTATCAACCGACACTGCACTAAAAATATTCCTTCAACTGACACTGCATTGAAAGCATTGTTTCAACTGACACTGAAATTAAAGTACTGTTTCAACTGACACTGCACTAGAAGTATTGTTTCAACTGACACTGCACTAGAAGTATTGTTTCACTGGGAGTATTGTTTCAACTGACACTGCACTAGAAGTATTGTTTCAACTGACACTGCACTAGAAGTATTGTTTCAACTGACACTGAAATTAAAGTACTGTTTCAACTGACACTGCACTAGAAGTACTGTTTCAACTGACACTGCACTAGAAGTATTGTTTCAACTGACACTGCACTAAAAAATACTGCTTCAAATGACACTGCAATAAAAATATTGCTTCAACTGACACTGCACTAAAAGTATTGCTTCAACCGACACTGCGTGATGTCAGAAGGCAGCAGCGTAAAACTGTGATCACAACGCTGTGGACATGGCGTGCCTGATCAACGGTGCTTTGACTCACAGCAACGACCCGCTTGAGTTTGACACCCACCCCCCCCCCCCCCCCCCACCCCGCGCACCCCCCTCCCCCCTCTGAAGTGCGTTCTGGCCAGAGGCAGGCAGGAATAACGTTTGAGGGCAATCCAAAGGTGATGTGCCCGTTTGATCACTTCTTTCTCTCTCTCTGAAGTGTAGGTAATAAACACATACACACACGCGCGCGCGCGCACACACACACACACACACACGCGCATGCACGCACGCACGTACACACACACACACACACACGCAGGTACACACGCACACACACATCCATGCACGCACGCACGCACACACAAACACACACCCCACACAGATACACACATTCTCTCTCTCTCTCTCTCTCTCTGAAGGAATCTTCCCATCTTTGTGGCCTCTCTGATCTTCTCTCTCTGCTCATCTCAGAGACGAAGCGCCCTTCTTAACCCCCCTCTCTCTCTCTCCGGCTTAGTACTGATCCAGACAATGGTCCTTGTCAAGACGTGGTCCCCCACATGAGAGTCTTGCAGTTCTGGGTTCCCCGAAGGACGCCGGTGGGTCTTAGGGTTCCTTACCCACTGTTATATATATATATATATATATATATATATATATATATATATATACTGCCTACGTCTGGCACGTACCTACTGGTAGTGGGCACCCGGCCAGATGTCATTATGGCTTGTGGGTTCGTGCGTGCGCGCCTCTGTGTGTGTGTGTGTGTGTGTGTGTGTGTGTGTGTGTGAGAGAGAGAGAGAGAGAGAGAGAGAGAGAGAGAGAGAGAGAGAGAGCATGAGAGAGAGAGAGAGCATGTGTGTGTATGTGTGTATGGGAGGGGGAAGGGGCGTGGATGGGAGGGTGTAAGGGGTGGTGAGCTTCTGTCGCGTATACAGGTGTAAAGATAAAAGGTGCTGCTCTCTGTTCAAAGACTGGGGGACGTTAAGCATGAATTATTACCCATTAGGTCCCGAAAGGATTCGTAGCGTCAATCATCAAAGTAAAAGATTCCACATTCCTTGATCAAAGAGACCCGATTCCCTCTCCCACTCACCCCCTCCAACGCGCGCGCGCGCGCGCGCGCACACACACACACACACACAACCCATCATCACCACTGTACCAGAGTCCAAAAAGAAGAAGAAGAAAAAAAATCTGACAATTTTCTCTCTGCTTCATAATGCTATCTAGTATGACGTCACTTGTTCACGAAGACAGCTGAATGCCAAAGTGACTTCAAAAAACAAACTGGTTGTCACGCTTAAATTAAGCTAGTCTGCGAAGGCCTATTGATGGGAAAATGCAACATGACTAAAGTGTTTGGTCTGGCAGTTTCCGTAATTTCGGCACTGAGGTTTAACGTCTCAAAGCAGAAAAAAGACAGGCATACACGGATAAACATGCAAAGAAGAGCGGCGGAGGCAACAGGCAGGCTCAATCTTACACAACAAACGACTACATCCAAACAGCACGTTAAGATGGGCGGCAAACAGTGTCATTTTTTCATGCTGGTAGTTGGCGGGATTCGAACTCACAACTCGGACAGCGAACTGCTCTACCACCGTGTGCCAGCTGGACACCCACCAGTGGTCTGTTTCGGCTGTTTGAAATCAAGTGGGTCGTTGCGGCGACGATTCACCGCGGATCGTCTTCTCGGTGTCGCCATCAGTGTTTGTGTGCGTGCGTGCGCGGGAGGGGGGCACGGACATTCACTGCTTTCTGCTACTGATCTTCGACAGTCCCACGACAACAAATAGAACGGTCTACGACAGAACGGACCTCAGTTTCAACCCCAGACCAGATCAATCCCATGGTCTCACGATCCCGTGTCATGACTTTCAAACGAATGGCAACCGATAACAAAACGGGGCAGGTTCGGCTTTCAGCAGCGATATATTTTCGGCACACGCGCAGCTTTGGCTTTCAGTGACGACCGCAACGCTGCCAGGCGAAGTGACGTATCTTCTGTTGTGCTTGGGGGGGGGGGGGGGGGGGGGGGTGTCGGGAGGTGACGTTATTCAAGCGCACGCGTGCAATATATTTTTTCTGCCGAAATAATAGCCAGTATGGTGTAAGAACGGTTACGTTAACGCAAAACTGACAACGAAAAACATGTCCATCGTCACGCTTCATGGCAGTCTCGATGAGTTCACAACCCTTTCGTGACAAATACGGCAATCTACTAGAGAAGTTAACAGCTGCATGACCTAATCTCTCTCTCTCTATCTCTCTCTCTCTCTCTCATGCAAGCCGCCCCCACCCCCCTCTTGAGTTACTTCACTTCACTTTCTTCCGCTTTCAGCACGATTGCAATTCCCCCCCCCCCCCCCCCCCCCCCCCCCCCCCCCCCCCCCAAATATTGCACGTTGCCAGAAAACACTGATGCTGAACATGTTCTGCTGCCTTCATGCCATAAAAAAGGCAATAAAGGAATGAATCACTCATCGCTCTATGTGTTCTACTGAATTATACAGGAGGCAGGCATTCCATTGCTTGGATCCACTATCCATCTCAACTGAAGAGAAATCTTTCATTCCGCGGCTCCGTATGATTACGGGGTGAGGAAATGGATCATACACGATCGATCCCACCTAATTGTACTTCCTGCCCCTTTCATTTCGTTTTAAATCAACCTTTCTTTAATGCGGTGTGGTCAGTAAGCATGTCATGCCGTTTTTATCTTCCATTCGGCTACATTTCAGAAATGAATACCACCCCACCCCCCCCCCACCACACCCCCGAATTTTAATTGAATTAACACCAGTTCATGCTATGCTTTTTCCCAATAAACCAGCAACACACACACACACACACACACACTGACTGACTGACTGAAACCATTTACTGTCAGATTAACATAGTGTTGTACTGACAACACACACACACACACACACACACACACACACACACACACACACACACACATGCGCGCGCGCGCGCCAGCTCCATGCAATCAAGTGTTAACGAATCATTCCATTACAGCGAAAGGGGACCCTTGTGAAGGGCAAACACGAAAGCATGCCAGCCCCGTACCCTGGTAGCAATGACGACTGTGTAAACCTAAAATGACATATGGCAGCAGGACCACCTCATCAGTCTAATGAGGGGGCTGGCTCACTCACTCACACACACACACACACACACACACACACACACACACACACACACACACACACACACAACGCACACACAGAGACAGAGAGAGAGAGTGAGAGAGAGACAGACAGAGACAGACAGACAAACAGAGAGAACAGCAGCAGCACGAACAGCATCAACAAAAACGGCGGCAGCAACAGCCCTGCCTGCAGCAGCCGAAATGTCCCCTATTCACTGAAGCTTATCAATCATGCAAACCATTCATCAACACAAGTTACAGCCATGACAATGTAATACTGCAATGGCATGTGAATACCGCCTGCGTCATGGCGGAAAAAGGTGGTGGTGGGGAGAGATATGAGTGTAAGTGTGTAGATTTGGGGGGGGGGGGGGGGGGGGGGGGTAAGATGGGGAGAAGGAGGAGGGAGGAGGGAGGTGGGAGAGCCTGCTTCTGGGAAGGGGCCAGGAAGATCCGAGGGCGCGCAAAATGCGGCAAGGAAATAAGTGAGGAATGGAATGGAATGAGCCCGGAAAGACTGGCGACATACAAACACAGGTCGACACTTGAGAGGGAGGCCGTAGTGCGTGAGTGCGAGCAAGGGTGCGTGCGTGCGTGCGTGCGTGCGTGCGTGTGTGTGTGTGCGTACGTGCGTGCGTGCGTGCGTCCGTGCGAGCGTGTGTGCCTGTCTCTGTCTCTCTCTCGCACACAGAGAGACAGGGAAGAGGGTGGGGTAAAGGAGATTTTAAACAGAGAGAGACAGAGAAAAGAGAGGCAGAGGGAGGGTGGAAGGCAGAGAGAGAGAGAGAAGGGTGGGTGTGTGTGTGTGTGTTGTGTGGGGGGGGGGGGGGGGGGGGGGGGGGGGGGGGGGGGGATGGATGATGTGAAAACAGCGACGAAAAATGCCTTCCTAAGCACAACCATAATGCTGGTTTGAACACGCACACATTCGCATACATGTATGACATAGCAAGAACGTGAACTGACACACATTTTCTATTGCGCATGCTCTTAAACCATGTGCTAATTATACACCTACGAGTACATTCCACCATGATCATTCTTTCTTATGGTCATCAAATGCACGAGGGCACTAAAACAATGTGTGGTGTCAATACAAGTTTACGGGTACACACACACACACACACACACACACACACACCACACACACACGCACGCACGCACGCACGCACTCGCGCGCGCGCACACACACACACGTATGTGTGTGTGTGTGTGTGTGTGTGAGAGAGAGAGAGAGAGAGAGAGAGAGAGAGAGAGAGAGAGAGAGAGAGTGTGTGTGTGTGTGTGAGAGAGAGAGAGAGAGAGAGAGAGAGAGAGAGAGACAAGACAAGACAAGACAAGACAAAATTCTTTATTTACGAGGATAATAGATAAGCACTGACGTACTTTTTTTTTTACATCCAGTCCTCGCCCTGAGTAGGGACTACAACAAGCAGTGAAATGAAATGATGTAAGAAAGCAAACAAGCAAACAAGGAGGTCATGCAATCATAATGGAACATCGAGTGAAAACAGAAGAGAAATGAACATTAAAAAAACATAAACAATAATAAACACACAAATAAAATTAAATAAATAAAAATGAAAATAATAATAATGAAGGGGAAGGAGAGAGTGGGGGTGGGAGGTGGGCTGAGCTTGGGAAATATCTGGAAATGTACCCAAACGTACAAAAATCAGCATGTATAACAACAAACAGTAAAATGAATATGACGAGAGAGAGAGGGGAGAGAGAGAGAGAGAGAGAGAGAGAGAGAGAGAGAGAGAGAGAGAGAGAGAGAGGAGGGGGGGGGGGGGGGTGCATGCTGCTTCACGGAAGCTCGTGTGAGAGAGGGGAGGCGGCAGCATAATTAGGCTGAACGACAAAGTAGCAGGGGCAAATTAAGTGCGGGCTAATATATTCTTCGCCATTAAGACACTGTTTTGGAACAGACTTCTTTTCTTTTTGAAGCAGAAAGATTGGGGGGGGGGGGGGGGGGGGGGGGGGGGGGGGGGGGGTTGGAGAAGGAATGGACGATGAGAAGACGTTAAATGCAAACGTTAAATGCCCTTAGCTGTCATAATGGGGGTGGGGGTGGGGGGCATCACAGTCCGTACTAAAACCTGGAACAGTCATTTCGCCTGTCCAGAAGCTCACGTTTGTCTCCTAGGCGACCCTTCTACTTTTTCTGGTGACACAGACTCACAGTGGAGCTCGGCTGTTTGTTGCCAGTGAGTGTACAGGTTCACCTTGACACGAAAAGGAGGCAACTATTCCAACCATTATGTTGTGGCACTAGGTGACGAACAGAATGATCCCCACCCCCACAACCATGAGAGAGAGAGAGAGAGAGAGAGAGAGAGAGAGAGAGGGGGGGGGGGGGGGGGGGGGGGGGGAGAAATGAAAAAGCAACAAAGAGAAGTCAGTCGCCAACAAGTAAGTCGCGAACAACTAAATACAGAGTAACCAGTCTACATGGAAATCTTTGAGCCTATGCTTGAGGATCCAGAAAGGACGCCAAGGAAGCCAAAGCATGCCAACAGTCCGAGTGGTCACACCAACGCGCAAACAGAGCGATGCAACAGTAACTGACACTAATGACTCGACATCACACAAGCTATGCACTCGTCCTTGCTTCAGATGTTCATTGACACTCGAGAGATACGACAGATATCTAGTAGTGTTCAATAGGGGACAACGAACATCTCCGTTCCAAGCCGCCATGCCAAATATTTCCACAAGTCTGACAAGTAAAGCGTTCGTTATATGTGGGAGCTGAAGCAAGAGGGGAAAAAGTCGAGTAGCTATTAAGTCCGCCAAACAAATAGTACAAACACGTCACAATACATGGCTGTGTAGTTATTAGTCCGCCAAACGAATAGTACAAACACGTCACAATACATGGGCTGTGTAGTTATTAGGTCCGCCAAACGAATAGTACAAACACGTCACAATACATGGCTGTGTAGTTATTAGGTCCGCCAAACGAATAGTACAAACACGTCACAATACACGGCAGTTATTAGGTCCGCCAAACGAATAGTACAACAACAATACATGGCTGTGTAGTTATATTAGTCCGCCAAACGAATAGTACAAACACGTCACAATACATGGCTGTGTAGTTATTAGGTCCGCCAAACGAATAGTACAAACACGTCACAATACATGGTTGTGTAGTAGTAAAGTCCGCCAAACGAACACGTCCCAATACATGGCTGTGTAGTTAAGTCCGCCAAACGAACAGTACAAACACATCACAATACATGGTTGTGTAGTTATTAAGTCCGTCAACGAACAGCACGAACACGTCACAATACATGGCTGTGTAGTCAAGTCCGCCAAACGAACACATCACAATACATGGCTGTGTAGTTATTAAGTCCGCCAACCGAACACATCACAATACATGGCTGTGTAGTTAATTAAGTCCGCCAAACGAATAACACGAACACGTCCCAATACATGGCTGTGTAGTTATTCTAAATCTTCATGGATGTGGCTCCAAATCCTCTGAGGTCAGCACGAGGGACACGACGTGCTCCGGGAAGAGGCGACAATATATGGCTTGTATCATATATGGGGCAAAAACAACAAGAGGAAGAGGGACAGATGGGGGGTGGGGGGGTGGGGGTGGGGGGTGGGGGAAGGGTTGGTATCCGATGTATGTAAATACGCCGATGATAAATCCTCATCAGAGACGAGCTGAA
Source organism: Conus betulinus (assembly GCA_016801955.1). Classification (NCBI taxonomy): domain Eukaryota; kingdom Metazoa; phylum Mollusca; class Gastropoda; order Neogastropoda; family Conidae; genus Conus; species Conus betulinus. The sequence goes on from JADBJO010000449.1 coordinate 178,596, forward strand.
CTAAGGCCGTAGCACCTCTCTCTACAGGACAGGTGGGGCTCATTGCTGCTTCACGCTCTGCATCCCGCCAGACGCTGGCAAGAGCTGGCAGGCTGGCCAGACCGGAACCGAGTGCAGTCTTTGATCCCTCCACGCCCTGTCTGCTGCATGACAGAGCAGCGGGAAACTGATCCGGGAGCCATGATGCAACAAGCGATGTCTAACAGCGTGTGCAAGGGATACTGTTCGGTGTGCACGATCCCCCCTGCCATCTCCTAAAAGCGCTGACGGAATGCTCTGATGACCGGCACCATTAACATGAAGATCCAGGTTCTGGCAGAGGTCAATGTGGGCACGTGTCACGGCTATAACCATACTAAAGACAGCGTTCAGTAACATCAACTGTAACACCGGAGAGCCTGTTTTGAAGCCAGGTAAGTTATTTCGAATTTGTCACATCTGACTCGAGTTCGCATCACCCTGGTGTCCAACATTTAAACAAAACAAAAAAAAAAAAACAAAAAACAAACAAAAAAAAACCTTGGCTTTTTTTTTTTTGGCTTCCTATCTTACATGTATTGTCGTTCTGGTGGTATTCGTGCGGAAGATACGCTTAGCTTCTCTGTGATGGTTCTCCCCGTCTGCAATATCACCTCCAAAAATGGGTGTGGACGTTATCCCTGAATAAAAACCCACTAACGAGAAGAAAAGCCGCCCATCACTGCACTGCACTATCGCAAGCTCAGTGACGCACACACTCTCTCCGTGCCACTCAAAAACGTCGTCTTCCCGTTTAGGCCGATGAGTCATAGAGACATGACAAACGCGTTGTTATCGCCGCGTCACCAATACTGCCCATCAAATGATCAACTCGCCTGCTGCCCGCTTCTTCCATAATGTCTTTCTGTTGTGCTCGCACAGTATCGGCGCGTCTCACCCCCCGTAGTGAACCAGACGATGCACGATACCACTGATAACTAAAACACAATCAACCCAGGGCTGCTATCAACTGGTCTGGCGCAGCCCGTATCGATCAGCTGGCCCTAAATGTGACCCAAGGAAATGTGTACAGTTTGTCTCTCGCGTTACCAGGGAACGTTGTACTGTTAACCTCACAGGTGGAACGGGTCACGGTGTCCGCAGCCCAGCTGACAGCAAAAACCAAGTCAGAGCTTTTAATTACCTTAGAAACATCATGTAAAAATAACAAACAATCAAACAAACAAAATAAGAAGAAAAAGGAAAATAGGGGGCCCGAAAGACTGCCAAACATGCTTTTTAACTACTACTAAAGAGACCAGCTGAAACTATACATGTCATGGGACAGTGGAAATGGCAATCTTTGCATTAACTCCCCCCCACCCCCCACCCCTCCCCCCCACCCCAAAGACCAGTCGACGACCGGGGCTGATTGACATGTCAAAAATCGACTCTATGTATTCACATGTTTAAAAACAGTTCATTCCAAACATTCTAAAAACGGCTAAAACCGGACACCCCCCTCCCCCTACTACAAAATCAACATATCATGAAAAACTAACAAATCGCATTTCTGAACACGACCTTTAAGAAGCCTTCTCTAGAGCACTAAAGGAATAAATGAAAACCTGCTTGCAATGTGATAAGACAGAGAGATGTGTCAAACAATACTAACTTCGTGTCATTTCCACCAGATATCGCTCTTCGTCTTCTCTTGATATCGATTGTACACGATACCTGATTGTGACGTAGGATGTCGTCAGTGAGCATGAAAGCGAGTCCTATACCTATTCTTCTCTCTCTCTCTCTCTCTCTCTCTCTCTCTCTCTCTCACACACACACACACACACACACACACACAACACACACACACAATAACTACATGCACGAGCTGCATAATATGGAACGAACACACTACGCAGACTAGTTATCTTCAAGTTTCAAGAGACCCACTCTGTGTTAGAATCCAAAAGATGCATCTTGATATCACATTCGATGAGGTCCCAACTCGAACACTGAGTTCTGAACATACCTGCCTCGACACGTCGCCCCTTGCCAAGACTCACTGAGCTCCTTCCCCAGCAGCATCTGCGGCCAACTGTATGCCTCCCAGATAGATCATCCTCCACTCCCACATGAGCACCCCTTCTGGCAAATGCCCTTCCTGCCTACTCGTTTGTCGAACCCACAGAGATTCTATTATCATTGCCGCCTTGTTGCGTGAACAACTAAAGGTCGACATCAATACACGGGTTTCAAGAAGTCTAATTCAGTACTGGAGTTTCAAAAGTTCCATCTCGATACTGGAGTTTTACAAGTTGCACCTTGATTCGGGAGTTTCTATGACCCAGTATGTCAGAGTTTGATTAATTCACCTGTTGAGAATTTCAAAAGATCCGTCTTGATACCACTGTTCAACAAACCAAACCTAATGACAGTCTGAAGAGAGTAACCCGGTACAGTCCCAAGAGATCTAGCATACAGCTACGAGTTTCTAGAGGTCCACCAGGCAGCCAAATTTCCAAAATATCAACTTGCAACTGCAGACAACACAATAAAACCCACCTTCATGAAATTTCACGAGATCCACTCTCTTGAATTTGGCGTTTCAAAGACCCACGAAAAGAACTAATATTCACAAACGTTAACCCCAGACACAGGCGTCACTCTCTTGGCTGTTCCCATCACCTGGTCACTTTTGATGTTTCAATGGAAATAGGTGTACGCGCTGTTCCTGTCAATCTTCAGTAAAAGTCTCTAGCCTTACTTCAGTGCATGTCACTACAATGTTCAGAGAGAGAGAGAGAGAGAGAGAGAGAGAGAGAGAGAGAGAGAGAGAGAGAGAGAGAGCACACAGACACATAAACATATAACTCGAAGCCCCAGATCAAGGAAAACAAATTTCAATACACCAATCTGAGGGAAAATTAATCATGGATAAACAATAGCAAATAAATCCATGTTTTTGTTTGTTTTCTTTTTTAAACCGACACCTAACTCAGGGTGGACACTGTAAGAAAGAGGGGCACATCGTTTACAGAAAGACCTTTTTTCAAACAAATGTGAAACTCCAAAAATAAACTTGCAAAAACATATGCACCGCATTTCTCTTTCTCTCTCTCTCTTTCCACAAACACGCTAGAAGCAGCATATGCACCCGCATCTCTCTCTCTCTCTCTCTCTCTCTCTCTCTCTCTCACACACACACACACACACACACACACACACACACACACGCGCGCGCGCGCGCGCGCGCGCACACACTCAGGCACGGCTTTTCACACCCACACCCGAGCTCTTAAAAAAACAAACACCTCTCTGCCATTCTATACCTCTCGTCTGCGCTAGCCTAACGAGAAGGAAGCGTCAAAATGCCGGTTTATGTTTGAAGCAAACAGCCCATTTCTGTGACGTGCCCGAGCCCGTGCACCTGCTAGCAGTACCACACCTAGAGGTCATTCCACACAACGCTTGGACCGTCAGTTCTAGTCATGTTGCTTGTACCGCTCAGTAAGCGAGACACGCACATCATATCACGGCTGTAGTCAGAACGGAGGGAATAGTACGTACAGGTAAAGCATGTCTGGACCTTTCATTCTGGATTCATATTTTCTTTAAAAAAAAAAAAAAAAAAAAAAAAAAAAAAAAAAAAGAAAGAAAGAAAGAAAGAAATCTGACAAAACTCCAAAAATTATATCTGGAAGAACATCTCAAAACAGGAAGACGTCTGTCTGTACAGTGCTCATGTCTCACGGTGCAAAAGTCCAGCAATCAGGTGCACTCGAGCAACAACAACAACAACAACAAAAGCGCGCACTTTGTGAAAATACCGTCTTCCATCAAAGAACAGTAGCAACAGCAATCTGAGAGAAGGAAAGATGGGAGTGGGGGTGGGGTAGGTGGTTTATATCCTGCAGGAAAGTACGATCTTTCATCGCCTCCTCCCTCCTCCCCCCTCCCACGTTTTGTCCAACCCCATTACCTGTGGCGCCCCTACCCACTGGCCCTGTCCCACATCTTATACTCTCACTTACCCTTCCCTTCGAAAGGACACAAATTAAGTATTAAAAAAACCTCCTCCATAAAAAAAATAAAGAAAGAAAGAAAAAGGAAGGTGTGACACGTCACTGGCCGCCCTTGGTGCGGAAGCCATGGCAGCAGCGACAGTGGATGACAAGGTTTTCCCGACAAACTTTCACTTCTGCGAACAAGTTGCTCACGACGAAAGTCAGAAAGCATATCCCCTCTTATCCAACGGATGACAACGGCCCTAGTTCTTCGCCCCTATTCATTCCCCAAGTCCAGCACATCCGACAGTACCGTAGGATGATGGCCCGACAGAACAACGGTGTGATGATAATGATCTTGCATAAATGACAAACACCGGACGTAAGTGGTTGAGTTCAGCACGGAATTGGAAGGATGTGACGCACTAAGTACGTCAAGACGATTGTTGATTGTATGGCCATCTTATTTGATGACGAGAGAGAGAGAGAGAGAGAGAGAGAGAGAGAGAGAGAGAGAGAGAGAGAGAGAGAGTCTAATCTTTGGGTTAAATACTGAAAAACAACGCAAAACAGGCCTCGAACAACAAATTCCAATAATACGAAAATCGATCTTAAACCCGAACAGCGCCTGTTTGACGGACATCTTTCGTACTCTCTCTCTCTCTCTACACACACACACACATGTTCCATCATCATCCCTCTCTCTCTCTCTCTCTCTCTCTCTCCTCTCTCTCTCTCTCTCTCTCTCTCTCTCTCTCTCTCTCACAGACACACACACTTCTCCAAACATTCCCCTGACATTTCTTTTTCTTCTGACTGACCCCCCCCCCCCCCCCCCCCCCCCCCCCTTCATCGTCAACCTTCCGCCATTTCATCCCTCTTACAACAACAAAACTATACAAACAAACGTGTTTTTCTCCATGTCCACGCTAGCTGACGACTTGCACCATTCAAACAAAGCTTGCTTTACAGTCAGCCTACGAGACGACGATGCGAGGTTCGGCAGCTAGCCATGACAAAACAAACAATCAAACACACACAAACACAAAAACAAACAAACAAAAAACTTTTTAACATCTATCGCAATCCCTTCTCTTCATGGATAAGCGTGTCCGTTAACATCCCAATAAAAAAAAAAACTCATTAATTTTCTATATTCCCCCCCCCCCCCCCCCCCCTTTTTTTTCCCCCACTCAGAGGCTTTGCAACCTCATCCCCCCCCCCCCCCCCCCCCCCCCCCACACACACACACACACACTGCTTGGCTCGTCTCCCTGCAGCCCTGACACCAGCAATCCACAGAGAGTAGTCAATGTCGAATCGTCTTGAAGCAACCCACAAGAAAGGAGACATTGCACTCTCACCCGTGTCATTTCGGTGGAGTTTGGTGGTGCCTGTTCTGATGATCCAACATACGCAGGATACCACCTGCCAGGCCTTCAACTGACAACAATTGCCTAGCAGTCGCGGAGCCTGCGTATATGGGCTCTTCCTCTGGAGGGCGCCACCACGGCCGTCCAATGACAGTCCCCACTGAACATGCCAATACCGGCTGCCTCCACCAAGTGCACAACTTTGGGAAAAGATGTGGAGATGAAACCGAAACTGTAGGTCACCATGAAAGCAGGGCATAAAGGGCTAAACAATTTACCCCCCCCCCTCCCCCCCCCCCCCCCCCCCCCCATTTCTTCAATTCTGACTGATGAGGATGAAATTGATGCTACTGATCCCATTCCAGTCTGAGACGGCACGACAGGGCTGTACTTTACGCCAAATGTCATAATATATCCTTGCGTCAACATGCCGAGAGATAGACACCTGCGGTGTCGGTCAGGAACTATGAGCAACTCTCTCTGAGACGCATCAATTAAGTGAATGAAACTCGACTGTGTAATCCCAGTCTTTCCACCAAACCCGCGCAGCAAACTCCAACTCAAGGTAGGAGCCAGACGGAGCAGAAAAATCTAACAAAATAAACGGTTCTGATAAGGAATCAGACCCACGACCTCCCAAGCCAGGAATCCGCAACGCAAACCACTTCGCCACGGCCGCTGGTCACACCCAACTTTTCATTTTATGACAAAAGACAGCGATTTGAATTCCATCGATCTTTTTACCCAGCATGTGTACGGGGAGGGGGCGTGGGGGTGGGGGTGAGATGTGAGATGTGTGTGTGTGTGTGTGTGTGTGTGTGTGTGTGTGTGTGTGTGTGTAGGGATGAGTGTACAGCCTGCAGCCTATTCCGACTTTTATCAGCCCTATTCCCAGCGTGATGAATTCTCTCTGCGCGACAACTTGGGTTTCAATCCATAAAAACGAACTGCCTTTTTTTCTTTTTTCTTCCCCACTTGGTCGCGATCGATGCGCGCGATACTCGAATTTCCTGCTTCACCAGCACCTCTTCACATCATTTCCAAATACGACCGGCAACCTTTACGGACTGGCTGCAGAGCCCACCAGAATGATGACGTCAACACTCCCACCGACGCCGAAATCGACATCTCTACCCGTACAGTGTTGCCATCTCTCTGATCGACATTTGTCGGCAGACAGTTAACGCCGAGAGAATGGATTACATAAGGGAGTAATGATGACACGATGGCACTGTCACGCAGACTGCGGGGTTCAAGACAACAAAGCGGTCCATCCCTTCCACACCTCGCTTTAAAATGAACCGGTGTACATTGTTCGTATTATCTAACCGTCACAACGAAGAAGCTGTGTTATTGCCTTGTAAGGACTCGTGGTTAACTGGGGGTATTGAAAAAGAACCTGTGCGTGCGCATGCGTGCGTGTGTGTGTGTGTGTGTGTGTGTGTGTGTGTGTGTGTGTGTGTGTGTGTGTGTGTGTGTGTGTGTGTGTGTGCGTGCGTGCGTGCATGTGTGCGCGCGCGCGCGCGCGTGCGTGTGTGTGTATGTGTGTGTGTTTGCGAGTGCGTGCAAGCGCGCGCACTCGAGCTTTTGTTGTTTCGTTTGTTCTGCGACGAGTTGCTGCAAAGCATGATCAATTGAGCGGTGATTCCCTTCCTAGAAGCCCCTCTCTTCTCCCCCCCCCCCCCCCCCCCTTCTGCCTTTCTCTCTGCCCCTGTCTCTCTCTCGCCTCTGTATGCGCGCGCGCGCGCGCGCGCACACACACAGAGAGAGAGAGAGAGAGAGAGAGAGAGAGAGAGAGAGAGAGAGAGAGAGAGAGAGAGAGAGTCACAAAGCAATGTCGAGCAAGACCAGAATTGCGTAATAACAGAAAAGTTTTCCTTGTGGATACCTGTCGTCATCACTAAAAGTCGTCCAGGGTTAATTTGGCACAGTTGGCTCCTGCAATGACAGGGGAAGACTTCTGCTTTTCGTTGCAGGAACGCTCCCAACCCGTGTCCATAAATGATGTTTAAACTACTATGCAACGAGCCAGACACGATCTACGATGGTTTGAAAAAGAACTCGACAAATCACTTCAAAATTCCCATTCGTTACATGAATGCATAATTATTTTGTTATTAACATGACTGACTAATCACTTCACTTTCAGTAGCATCTGTAATCAAACATGAATTCCCCCCTCCTCCCCCCCCCCCCCCCTCCACCACCCCTCTCTTTAGACAACGACAAAAAATGCTGGAACAGACTTATTTACTATGGGGTTTTACTAACGTTCAAATCAACTATGGGGTTTTACTAACGTTCAAATCAACTGTATTCACATGGGGTTTTACTAACGTTCAAATCAACTGTATTCACCATGGGGTTTTACTAACGTTCAAACCAACTGTATTCACCATGGGGTTTTACTAACGTTCAAACCAACTGTATTCACCATGGGGTTTTACTAACGTTCAAATCAACTGTATTCACCATGGGGTTTTACTCACGATGATGGTATGCTTCTAGTGGAGGTAAAAAGGATCAAAGCACACACACACACACACACACACACACACACACACACACAGACAGACAGAGAGAGAGAGAGAGAGAGAGAGAGAGAGAGAGAGAGGAGAGAGAGACTGAGAGCGCGATTGTTAACAATTGTTGCGCTAGTACTCTCCCTGAAAGATATGCAAGACATGCCACTCGAATCGTAAAGATGGGCAGGGATACATACTTTTCTATGATATTCTCTTTTCGTGTTCCTACAGGCACAAGGGCGAGTTAAAGTATGCTTTTTTTTTTTTCCTCCTGGACATGACAGGTTCAAGTCTTTTTTTTATTTTATTTTTTTTTTTTTTTTTTTTCAATTTCAGATTCTTTGACAAAAAAAAGTCCTGTGGGCAGGAACGGGTATTAAATTTCAGATTCACTTTTAACAAGGGCATTTTAGGCATGGAAGGTGTATTTTTGTTTTTCATTTCACTGGGACACAAGGGTATGATTTCTGTGAGTGGGTTATCTGCTTCCCGTCTACAGATCTAGTGCTTGGGTAGCACTCTTTCTTTTTTTTTGTATGTGTTCCTTTTCGACGCAAATAGTACATCACAGTGATACTGCTACTGTGTACCCAGGATGCGGCGACATATGCGCATCCACTCTCACAAGAAGTCAATCCAAGAGCGATAGACAATAGTACTGATCCAAGGCTTAACCTTGACCAATCAACGAAACTTCAGCGCTTGATGGTTTCGATGACAGGTAACCAATTTCAAAAATGTTTCTTTAGTTCACTGGGCGCTCGAAATGAACGGTTGGTGCTGTGACAACACAGGCTGGGTGGACAGCGACACACCCCTTATAACGCTCTTGTACGGCCACCCCAACGTGGTCAGGCCTGGACTCCTTCAGCAAGTGAAGATGTCAACTGCAAAAGAAGACGGACTGCTGGACGGATATGGAGGGCGCGGCTGTACCAACTGCACCACCGCACGCAGACCTCTTCACGCCATGCTTCATCTCCCCACTGTCATTACTTTCCATTTCAGACTCTCCTCTGACAACAAGACGTAAGGGCTGGAAATGGTATACTTGAATTGTAGAGTCTCCTCTGAACACACGTGATAACGGCAGAAAGGGGTATACTCTCATTTCAGATTTTCCCTAACAAGACACATGTGTGAGGGCAGGCGGAAGCGGTACACATTTATCCATTTTTTCATTTCATATCAGATATTCCTTTCACAGAGAAGTCGTACCGGCAGAAAAGGGTATGTTTTTATATCTATATCTCCATTAAAAGGGCATAATGAGGTTACTTTTACTTCATATTATCCTTAAACAACCAGGTCACGCAGTATTTAGAAGCTCATTTGGCGAAAAGGGCATAAAGGTAAGGAATAGGTATACTCTTCTATTTCAGATTCTCATGGGACAGCAAGGTCAAGAGGACAAGGTGGTGGTAAGGAAGGTGTATACTTTTATTTCAGTTTGTTATGAGGTAACTAGATCATACGGGCAAGAAAGAGCATACTTGCGTTTCAGATTCTCCTTTGACGGGAGGCAGTAGAATTCAGCAAAAGATCAAAGTACTTCCTGATTATTCTGTATTCTGTTTCAGTACCTCCCTGGACAATAATGTTGCAAGGTGAGTAGCAAGGCATTTTCGCCTCAGAACAAAGTTTCCGTGTACAGTGGTTGGGATGTGTTGGTTTTACTATTCTACTTAAAGCACGCGAGTGCCCACTCACGCACATCCTGGAAGCAGGGACAGACAGACAGACAGAAGACATATAGACTCAAAGTTAGAGGCTTCAAACGAACATACCAGCTTCATTCCAAATATGACACTCGCGCTCACAAAAACGCCCTCGCACGCCCAGCCACACTCAATCGAATGCACAGTAGTTAAAAGCAGCAGCAGCAGCAGCAGCAGCAGTAGAAACAACAAAGCAAGACAAACGTCACGGAAGACTGGGTCAAACTAAACTCCGGATGCAAGATTAATCATATTGCACAACACAGCCATTTCCAACAATAGACTGGACTCCATAGATCACAGAAATGGCAAAGGTCGCGGAATCCGTACTTTCGCCACCACGTGAACGGCAGGGAAGCACGCCTGCAAATGCCGAGAGTGCGTCGGGGGAAACGTAGACATGTAGATCTGGGAAGTGCCATCGATCACCCCTTTCATCACACTGACATTACTTTCCGCCCCAAACCACATTGTTAGGTGCCTGCTAGTTACTGTTCAGGTGCGCGTGCGTATGCATGCATGAATGTGCGTGCACATACCAGCCACCAAAGGCATCTATCTCTCTCTCTTTCTCTCTCTCTCTCTCTCTCTCTCACACACACACACACACACACACGCGCGCGCGCGCGAGCGCATGGAAACACATACACTCACTCACTCACACACACACACACACACACTCTCACACTCACTCTCTCTCTCTCTCTCTCTTCGTGCACGAAAAGCGCCCACGATTCCATGAGACCTTTCACAGTTTCTGGCCCGATTTGCAGGGCAAAGCATGCCTAGCTCGATAGTGTTATGTCCATCGAAAATTACTAAATACCTCACACGTACATTCACACATGCACATGAACACATACACACACAATGACAAACTCTGATACAGGTGCATGACACGGCACGAAGTGGCACAACTTTTTCAATCTGGAATTAGTAGCCGCTTGGTAGACACAAGACTCAACACAAACTCTTTCCCATTTTGCTAAAACAAGTAATCCGTTGCATTGAAGAATGACGTCGCATCCGATAACATTACAAATAACAAGGGTGTGATGGAAATGGAAATGGATATTCCAGGGACCATGCACGGAGGCCAGGTGTCTATTTATACAACGCCTGCCGGTCAAAATGAAGACCTCCTGGAGACGAGGTAAAAACAGGACACAGACCCAACGTCACACACACGTAGTCAGTCAGTCCTCACCTCCTGAGCACGGGGAATCGCTAAAAAGCCGTTCGTACTCCACAAAGGGGCAGACTCAAGGTCACATCACCGATCAGATCGCTACCATGACGGGAGGAATGGAAATCGATGCGCGGCGATCACACCGACAAACGCACTGCCAGCACCCACACGACGACGACGACGACGCCACTCGAACGACGACGACGATGGAATCGAGCAGACGACGAAGCCCAAGTCGTCGCCGACTAGCGGAATTCAGGAAGCACAGTCGTAGTTGGCAACGGTGGCAGAGACGAACAAGGAGGCCGCCGCCCATTCTCAACAATGTACAGCACAGTCAACGTCTACAGTAAAGCGGTCGTGGTGGTGGAGGCGATGGTGGAGGTGGTAGCAAGCTGCCAGAACGAGCCGCCCAATTCCACAGAGTATGTACGGGCAAAGCAAGCATCAGAAGCAGCCTGTGCACAGCGGGAGATGTAGGTTAAGGGGGGGGGGGAGAGAGTGGGGAGAATGAGGAGAGAAAGAGGCAAGAGAGTGAGCGGACCGGCACACGTGTTGCATGTGAAGGCAGAGGGGCAGAACCGTCGACACGAGTTTAGCAGAGAGAGAGAGAGAGAGAGAGAGAGGCCGGCACTGACGTCGGGTGGTGGCTTCAGGCCATGCCTGGGTGCACACCCAGGGCCAGAAATGTGTCTTACCTCAGCTCCACAGCACACCTACACCTAGACTGCTCCCCTTCCGCTTCCCATCCTCCTCCCCTCCTAGCTCTGTCTGTCTATCTAGCACAAAAAGATGCCAACGAGGAGCACAGCCAGGTCTGGAAGGGGGGAAAAAAAAAAAGCTGCCTTGCCAGTCTTTGCCAGTCAGGCAGCGAACGAAGCGACAGGGACTACTACACACAGCACAGCACAGCACGGCACGGCACGGCATCACGCGGGGCCCCACTCTCGATGCTGCTTGCTAGCTGCTGCTGCCGCTGCCTCACTTGCAGGATGCGGCAAACCCTCGTTTTCGCTTCAGCCTGCACAAATCAATGGTAAGTAGCTGCTGCCATCGATAGGGTAGTGGCTGTGGAGGTGGCGGTGATGGGGGAAAAGAGAACTGCTGACCGCACACCAATTGTGACCGGTCAACACAAGGCGCTGACAGACGTAATCACCGTGTTCTGTCTCACGGGGGTTAGACAGCAGCGACATCAACCTGTCGCTCTGACGCTGCTACCCCCTACCCCCACCCCCGCGCCCCCTCTTCGGTTCCCTCTCTTCCCCCCTTCACACACACGTACACACACACACACACCGATACAGCCATCAGACATCTCCATGCCGCTAAATGACGTCATCCTGCAGTCCACGCTGCAAAGCGCAACTTACTTCCAGATTTTTCAACCTGGCACATACGTTGCTGGACACGAAAAGAAGTAGTCGCAAATTATACATTTTAATGCGACTGGACTATTTCATTAAATCTTAAAAAAAAAAAAAAAAAAAAAAAAAAAAAAAAAGGGGGGGGGGGGGGGGGGGGGGGGGGGGGGGGGCGCGTCGTCATCATCAAAGAACAATCACTCCTGTACACCAGGAAATGGAAAGTCGGGCAGACATAAGCAGCAACAACCACGGCAAAACGCGCGCCGCTTCTACTTGTTCCCATTATAGTCCGTCCCTTTCCACTCCCATACAATTCAAATAACTACTGTCTTCGCCGACAACAGGACAGGAAAGAAATCTCTCTTGATATACCGCCATTTTCTTTCTTTCCTTTTCTTTCTTTAAATTCGTGCACTAAAAATAATAACATGATTCGTGGGTAAGGGATGTCTGTTGTGGTCATGTAGCTTTACTCAGTGCTAAGACTTTTCCCCAGTAACTTTTATCAACACACACGCAACACACACACGCGCGCGCGCGCGCGCGCAGTGCAACTCACACTAAAGCGAGGCGCACTTCCGGTTCCGGCTGTGAACCGAGCACTCATGCGCACTGCATCCGTGCGTCATTACACAATTCCGTGCACAATTCTTTTTTTTTTTTCTCCCTCCCATGATGTTGGTAAGGTGCAGATGAACGGGTCGCACCTGTACAGACCTCATTTCATTGTCTTCAGTCCTTTCCTCTCTCTCTGGCCTTTGCTATCATCAGCTGCTAACTGCTGCGTCAAGGTGTGTTGTGTGTGTGTGTGTGTGTGTGTGTGTGTGCGTGTGTGTGTGTGTGTGTGAGAGAGAGAGAGAGAGAGAGAGAGAGAGAGAGAGAGAGAGAGAGAGAGAGAAAGGGTGAGTTTCTCTGACGTATACTTTTTTTTTTTCCCAGATGTTGTTCAGCTAAACTTGTCTTTCTTAAATACAATTCTTCAAATCTTCATCTTTTTCTTTCAAAGAAAAATTGGTGACACATGAGTTTTCTCGTCATTCTGATAAGCGTCAGCACATTAAAAAAAAAAAAAAAAAATCATGTAAAAAGATTTCAGTCGGTCTCTCTCTCTCTCTCTCTCTCTCTCTGTTCATTTTTTTTTCTAATGCAATACGCCACATAGATAGAATCAGTTAACATGCAGACATGAATTACCTGCAACCTGAGTATGACTCAATCCTCCCCCAGTCTCTACAATCAATCATCTCGCCAGAAATGCTGGGTAATCAGTCATAAGCCACGATCTTTGAGGAGAAAATGGGTTTGAAGGGAAGAAATTAAAGAAATGATATATATGAAACAAAACAACATAGAAAAACAACAACAATAAACACTGCCTGGACGAGCACACACACACAGACACACACACATCAAGTGAGCAGGAGAGGACAGATTTGCACCCACGCAATCGCGCTCTCTTTGATCTGATTACTGTATTTCCATAGTCGGTGACGTTGTTCTTAATTTCGTGAACAGACTTTGTACACTTCTAATGCTAAAAGCACATGCTGAATATAATATCGTATCATCAACCCGACCAAAGATAGTACGCCCTACGGACGGATCCGACCAACCCGAACGAAAACAGCAAAGCGCGGGGGAGGGGGAAGGGGGTGTGGAAAAACTGATCTGAGTGAATGAATGACAACAAGAATTCGGACAGAGTTTGGAATGTGGATTTCTTTCCACGTGGGGGATGTTAGGCGTGGTGCACGCCAAGGGTGTTGTTGGGTACCTAGAGTGGCACCTCCCCCCCCCCCCCCCCCTCCCTCCCCCGGACGAGAGAGAGAGAGAGAGAGAGAGAGAGAGAGAGAGAGAGAGAGAGAGAGAGAGAAAGACAGAGAGAGAGACAGAGAGACGAGAGAGAGAGGGGGGGGGGGGGGGGTAGAGAGGGGCGAGATGGTAAGGGAGTGGTAAACCGTTGTCTGGAAAATGCCCGTCACAGCCAGCCTTCGTGTTCCAGCCACTTCTCTGCCTTTTCCTCTGGCACTATACAGTGTTAAACCAACAGTCCAAAGTGTGTGTGTGTGTGTGTGTGTGTGTGTGTGTGTGTGTGTGAAGGGGGCAGGAGAGGTGGCGGAGAGGAATGCGGGGTGGGGAGAAAAAAAAAATTGGGAGGGGGGGGGGGGGGGGGGGGGGGGTCAAAGCGGAGCATCAAGCAACAGCGACAGAAGTGATGTGGTAAAGGAATATAAACAGCCTGACATTATTGTTTGCTTAATTAATGGGGAAAAAAAAAAAACAACACAAACAAACAAAAAAAACCCGTCGTTTTCATCTTGAAGATACTAAATGTACACAGGTCGCACATAAAAACTTTTACATGCTGTTCATAGTAATCCTTTGAAATAACTTCCCCCCCCCCCTTCCCCCACAGTGACTTCCTTAGCCCCCCCCCCCCCCCCCCCCCCTCCCCCCCCCCACCCCCCCCCCCCCCCCCCTACCCCCCCCTTCCCCTTTTTCCACAGACTTCTCCTTTTTTTTTGTGTGTGTAGTGAACGCTGGAGCAAATGGACGAATTGAAAACAAGCAGGGGACTTCTGTACCTCCACATGGTCAGAACGACCCGACGGGTGCCAGTCTGTCAACCCTCCAACCCTCTGGTGCCACCAGCCCATACACTCCCTCCCTCCCTTCCTCTCTTCCTTCTCACAGAAAGCAAACAGCACGAGGATGAGGACATCGGTGTTGTGGAGGGGGGGGGGGGGGGGCGTGGAAGGGGCATCAGGTTGAGAGGGGATGGGGGGTGTGTGTGTGTGGGGGGGGGGGGGGGCTGAGAGGCAGGGGAAGGTGAGTGAGGGGAAGACGGATGGGGTGCAGGGCGAGGGCGGTGTCGGGTATCCCAGGGTGGCGGTCCCCACAGAGAGGGGTCCGGGCTGGTCCATGGGGTGTCAGGAAACGCTGCAGCGCTCTTCCTTCCTGCCCGCCACCTCCAGGCCCTCCCATCCGATCCCTCCCTACATCCCCCCCCCCTCCCCCCCATAATGCCAGCCAACGCTCCGTCTGGCCGCCTGTCTGTCTGTCCCCCCCCCCCCCCCCCCCCCCTCCCCCCCCCCCCCCCCCCAAGATACAGTGAAGAGGCCCGCGTGCACAAGGCTTCTTTTCTATCAAGTGATGGATCGAAAAGATTCTCCACTGTTACCACCCTCTCCCCTCTTACACCCACCCCCCCCCCCCCCCCCCCCCCGCCTCCCCCGCCCCCTTCTCCCAAATCAGCTCGAAGCTCCTCGTATGAGAAGAGATGAGAAAAATTGGGGAGCGTTGGTGGTGGTGAATATGCGTTAATGGTTACAGTTTAGGCCTTTTCTTTGAGGGGGAAGGGGGGAGGGAGGCATAGATAATCCGACCAGTAAGAAATAATTACTCCTCAGTTCTAAACATGACCTCCAGTTTTGATTCCTGAAAACATGAATTTTCAACATGAAGTGAGTAACTCATACATCATGAGAATAACTTTCATACAGTATGAACACATATAAGCCAGACCTAAGCAACTATACCAGGTAACGAGAGGTGCAGAGACGGAGTGTGTGATGGCAGAGTCTGTCCCAAGGGGTGCATGGGATCGCAATGGCCCCTGGAGGGTCCAGAGCCAAAGCCCCAGGTAGGGCAGTCAGACAGGAACGTCCTCTTAAATAGAAGTATCTTCAACAACAAAAAAAAAAAAAAAAAAAAAAAAAAAAAGTAGTAAAAATGACACAGGAGCCATATCATAAAAGAGAAAATCAAAGGCATCAGACTGAAAAAAAAAAGAAAAGAAAAAAAAAAGAAAAGAAAAAGAAAAGACGGGGATGGACAGGGGTTCCAGAACCTTGAAATCCCCATCCCGTTTAGCTCTGCCCTGCATATATATTATATATATATATATATATATATATATATATATATCTCCTTGTGAGTAGCAATGAAATAATGACGTTGTAGCAAATGGATGAACAAATCATTACAGGTCGCAAATTCACTGATCCTCATGATCAGAACGGTCAGAAAGAACTCTCGAGTCTCTCTCTGTCTCTCTTTCTCTCTCTCAGCCAGGCAGGAACAGGAGGGGGGGAGAAGAAGAGGAAGAGATGTGGATGCTGAGCAGAAGGGGAAGGTGACTGAGGGGAAGATGGATGGGGTGCAGGGTGAGAGCGGTCACGGGTATCCGGGGCGGCGGTCCCCACGGTGAGGATCCTGTCAGGAGACGCTGCATCCACCTCCTTGCTTCCCTACCACCAACCGCCACCTCCCTCCCCAAACCGCCAGCCAACGCTCTTGTACCTACGTCTCTCTATTGATTCTTAGTTAGCCTCTCTCTCTCTCTCTCTCTCTCTCTCTATCTCTCATATCTATATATCCATTCGCTCTTTCTTTCCCTTTCACCACAAATACCCCACTTCTTTCAATCATTCTCAGTCTATTCTCCTTTCTTCTCTGGCAGTGGGGTGGGGATGAAGAGGAGGGGGTGTGGTGGGAAGAGGCTGGCACACCCGTTCTTTTACATTACTATTGGATCCATAAGCATCCCCCTCCTCATCCCCCCCCCCCCCCCCCCCCCCCCCCCCTGAACATAAACCGACATAGCTCTTGGTGAAGGACGCAAGGAGGGTGCCGAGGGCGCAAAGTAGAACAGTCACACTGCCTACATTGTATTTCAGTTCACTGCATAACTTTAAAATCTCCCAAAATTCTGAAAGCGACTATTATGGCGGCTTACCAACAGGAGAGCAATGCACATGCGTGCACCTGCACGCAATGTGTGTGTGTGTGTGTGTGTGTGTGTGTGTGTGTGTGTGTGTGTGTGTGTGTGTGTGTGTGTGTGTGTGTGTGCGCGCGTGTGCGTGTGCGCTTTGTTTTGATCATCTATCAAAATCAATTAATTTCTCTGCTAAGTTTTGCCCGGAACACTTTTAGTTGTCCGGGGGAAAGCGGGGGAAGAAGAGGGGTGGGGGTGGGGGTGGGGTGGGGGTAGAGGAGCACTTGAGTTTGCAAAGTACAAGCTGCATATACACAGGGCGGACGCGATTCGTTGTCTCGTCTAAAAGAACAGCAACCAGACCGCCACCGCTCCTGGGCATGTGTTGATTCAAGCCACAGACCCCGAGAACTTCAAGCCTTCGAGGTGGGCACGCTATCCACAAGAGCACAGCTCTAACATGGGGAAAGAAGGAGAGAGCGAGAGAGAGAGAGAGAGAGAGAGGGGAGAGGGGGGGGGGGGGGGGGGGGGGCGTTGGGATGGGTATGCGTAATGGGGACATCAACATTGGTCTTCTGTATTATAATAATAATAATACCATCAGAGGTCAATGGACGCTCCTACTGATGTTCAGTTCTCTTGGCCAAACGAGGCAGCGACTAGCCCGCCGTGTGTCGCTGTCACTCGCCATGCAGCAGCTGTCAGAGGTCGACAATGGAAAGGTAAAGCGGCTACGACTGACCGACAGACAATATGCCAAGGGGGGAAACAAAAGGCCTGCGCCAGCATGCCCTACCACCACACACACCCTTTTCGCCTTGCAACATGGCAAGTGCGATCTCCGTCCGACTTGTACCACGATGCGGATCTGATGTCTGTGCCTGCTGTGATCGGCTGCTTCCACCTGACACTCCTTAGCCCCGCTTACGCTTCCTTTCCCTTCCTTCCCAACCCACCGTGAGTAAACTGTTTTTCCACCTGAAACTCTCCGTAAACTCCATACACCTGTCTCCCACACCATCTCCCAAAACAGAGACAAGAGGGCAGACGTACCAGTGTGTGTGTGTGTGTGTGTGTGTGTGTGTGTGTGTGTGTGTGTGTGTGTGTGTGTGTGCGTGCGTGCGTGCGTGTATGTGTGTGAGTGAGCGTGGTGTGAGAGAGAGAGGAGCGAGAGAGAGTGAGAGAGAGAGAGTGGAGAGAGAGAGAGAGAGAGAGAGAGAGGAGAGAGAGAGAGAGAGAGAGAGAGAGAGAGATCCTACAATTCACACACAAAAAAGTAGCGGCCGGCAAACAGTATCCCTCTAATTACCAACAAGATCAACAATAATAAATAACACTGAATGTTTGCTGTCTTCATTCTTCAAGTTACGTTAGAGCTCTGAACAACAACCGGATCACGCTGACCTTCACAGAGATGAACGCACTTTTTATAACACACGTTTGATAGTCAGAATGTAAATGGTGTTGATGATGATATGGTGATGATGCTACCAAAGTGGCAATCATGATGTGGACACACACACACACACACACACACACACACACACACACACACACACACACACATACATACATACAGAGAGAGAGAGAGAGAGAGAGAGAGAGACAGACAGACAGACAGACAGACAGACAGACAGAGAGGCAATGATGACCATACAAGATGATAACGTCAATCGCAGTGAACGTATAAATCACGGCAGAAAGGTAAAGTACACCTAAACTAAACAAAGGTGTTGCTGAACTCTTCGAGGTCCGAAAAGCACCTCCTCGTCAGGCAACAAACAATACTGCTACGTCCCTCTGTGCAGCCTTCCTCGGACCAACCATCCCCCACCCCCCACCCCTACTCCTTCCCACTCCACTCACCAGTGGACAGACACGACTCTAGCAGTTTGCAGAGAGAGAGAGAGAGAGAGAGAGAGAGAGAGAGAGAGAGAGAGAGAGAGAGTGACAGACAGACAAAACAGACAAGAGCCAGAAATAGATAGGCCTTTTAGCAAATCAATGGCAGCCCATCCACAGACGTCTGATTAAGACCTAAAGGATGGCTG
>JADBJO010000449.1:215000-217500 GCA_016801955.1 Conus betulinus
GGGACTGAACCTGGGTGAACATCTTTAGCTAGTTGCATTTCTTGGCCACTTCTATTCATGAGTTTCACACTAATGTGTGAATGGAGATGAATTTGTTCTGCACATGGCTGGTCATGCATGGGTCTGTGTAACACCTTGGGAGTGGGAGAGCTGTGTTCACTGACTATGCAACTTTAACGACAGCATGGAGAACATGGATGTATGCCGACTTGTGAGACTAGCCAATAAGACTGTTTGGCTCTGAGTTTGACCTTCACTTAAAGTTAAAGGTAGCCTAGCATACCAATTTCCCTCACTGGTTTTTGCACATGCCCAGCTTCCTGCGAACAGCCCTGTGCTGGTGCAAATGTCATTCACAGCAGCTCAGTGATTGGACTCCCTGAATAATTAAGCCTAATTACAGTAGTCTGGAGAGTGTTCACACAAGGAAAGTTCAAGTCCGACCGTAGGTGACAACTAGAGATCACGCTTACTTAATTGCAGGCTGATGTGCAGCACATCCATTTTAACTTGCTGTGGGCACAAAAATCCCCTCAGCATAAACACAGCTAAAAAAAAAAAAAAAAAAACCTGTTGCATTTGATGTATAAGATGTGCACCAGTCCAGGACATTACAGGAACATTACTATCATTACCTAACCATTAGATTATTCATGCGGTCATTTTGTGCATGACAATCCATTCATGCCAGCAAGGATGGGTCTGCACATGTGTTTAAGGATACACACATACAAGCCAACATACTACCACAATACAGTGTACAAATGAATCGGCTTGTGTCTGAGTCCTGACACATGTTTGTACACGTTTGTCACAAAGACAGTACATGCACTCTCACCAATGTTTGTCGTAACATGTCTAAACACCTGCATGCACACATGCATGTCAGCATGAAAGCACACACACACACACACACACACACACACACACACACACACACACACCCCTATCCTGCATGCAGAAATGTCAATCGTGCATGATCTGAAGCCTGTGTGTGTGTTTATGCCTATCCCTCCATTCCATTAACGGACGTAATGCATACAAGTCTGTCCACACCCAGAACAAAAAAAAAAAAGGCAAGGAGAGGGAGGGAAGGGGGGAGGGAGGGGGGAGGGGGGGCACTCTGACAATGGACAATCATCACAACCCACTGACCTTTCCCTTCCACACCACCACTTCCCTGAAGAAACAGGAACAAATAATGGGCAGTGGAATGAGGTAATTATTGATTCTCTCTCTTCGTCATTCTCTCTCTTTCTGTGCTACCTTTCATACCAAGCCCCCTCCCTCCACCTCACCATTGCCTTCTCTCTTGAAAAATCAAATAGAAGTCTATGTCAAACCTTAATGTGTAAGGAACTCATCTCACTTGTTTACACACACACACACACACACACACACACACACACACACACACACACATGTGCTCACATATTTGCCTTACATTCACATACTTTCTAGAAGGATGATTAAAAAAAAAAAAAAAACATGAGAAAAAAAGGTACTTCAGGGTAGCAACATGCACACACACACACACACACACACACACACACACACACACACACACACACACACACACACCTGTGGATGTTTGTACACACAATCACATTAGCAAAGAAACAAAAAAGAAAGACTGACAGAGCTGATCATTGCTATGCTTCCTATACCTTGCCGAAATATAATAGCTGATATCTTTCTTTCTCCCAGATAACTCAACACCACAGGCAACCTATGACATGGGACAAAGGCCAGATAAAGCAATAATCCTAGTATTGTGTCTGCAATCTCTCTCTGTCACACACACACACACACACACACACACACACACACACACACACACACACACACACACACAAGCACGCACGCACATGCACACACACACATGCACATGCACGCACACACACACACACACACACACACACACACACACACACACACACACACAGAGTTCATTTCAAGAGTAGTTATCAGTCACTGCCACTTATCATTCAGTCAAATGGATATTGAGAGAGAGTCATGCCCCAACTGATTAATGTTGCCATGATATGCCTGTCACGTAACACTGACTTTCTCACACACAGTGGAATCGGTGATTAACTTACACCTGATGTTCTCTCCTTTTCGAAGAATGGTTTTTTAGTGTGGTGTCATCATATACGTGTCTTCAGAGAGAAACCCACCTAAACGTTGCAATGAAAAAAGAACACTAAACATAATCAATAGGTGTCCCTGCTCTGTTCACACTCTCTTCAAAATATTCAGCTCTGCTTCACAGTAAAAAGAGTGGGTGGATGACTGTGGGGGTTGCGAGGGTGGAGGAGGGGGGCCCTTCATTCTGTGACTGCTATGATCACAGTGTGTGTGCATTTAAATCTCTGTGTGTGTATGCGAGACATGTGTGCATGGTGTGGTGTAGAGCGGTGTGCATTCTGTGTGTGTGTGGAGAAAGAGAGAGACAGAGACAGAGAGTGTGTATATGTGTGTTGGCATGTGTGCACGC
>JADBJO010000449.1:222500-227500 GCA_016801955.1 Conus betulinus
ACACTATGCCATTCGCATTCAATGCCCCCCCCCCCCCCCCCCCCCCCCTCTCTCTCACACACACACACACACACACACACACAAAATCCCGTGCGCACTCAAATCAACACCGATCACACGCACACACAAAAGCATGCGAGTGCGCATGTGCTCACACATACAACATCACCAAGTAAAAGATCTGTGGTTACCTGAACGACCAACGCTGACTGAATAACAGGCAGAAAGAATACTCACAGCTAACAACTATGACGACGTGCACGTGGCTCAAAAAATTAAACACACCAGCAGTCTTTACCAATATCGCACGCACACTGACACCAGTAACATTTCCCTAGCCCATGTCTTGCTCTAGCACGTGCGCGTCACTAACGAAGGAAACACACACACGACGATGGCCTACACAAAGCAACAACCGACAGCGAATGAACTGTCCAATGGGTTAGTTTTGGCCTCCCTGGCAGAAGGAAGTGGCAGCAGTAGTCGACACACCAACAAAGCAAGACAGCCCGGAGGCCCCCTCCGTCACACAACGTGCGTCACACGCCATGTATCAACAGTAACGGCTTTGGTCAAAAAGCGGGTTTGTTCACCCCCCAGTGTGTGTGGTGTAACCCTGTCAGCGCACGTCGCGCTCCCCTCTCTTTTTTTCTGAATGACAGACCTGTGGCCGTGTGTGTGTGTGTGTGTGTGTGTGTGTGTGTGTGTGTGCGCGCGCGCGCGCGTGCGTGCGTGTGTGCGTGCGTGTGCGCGCGTGTGTGTGTGTGTGTGCGTGCGAAACTTGCTGACAGAGGTGATCAATAGCTGGTCTAACGAGAGCTATTTTAGGATAGTGGGAGCTCTACGGGTGAACGACAACACAACGGGGGTCGTGTGTCCGTCTGTGTCCGTCCGTCAGTCCTGCATAGAGCAGCTATGACTGAGGAGGAGGGTCTCTCGTCAAGACAAACCTCTCTCCCCGCAGACAGTGCCGAGAAATACCTTCGCCACGTACCTGCTCAGGTTTCACACAATTCCTTAGCGGCTTGCCCACCACGCTTCTTTATCTACAGGTAGTCAAACCACGATAAAGTTTAGTTCAAACGCTGTCAACACAGGAAAACAAACAAACAACATTAACAACAGAAGTGGGGGAGGGGGACTGGAAGAGAGGGCCGGGGTTGGGGGGTTGGTGGGGGGGGGAGGGGGGCGAAGAAAGGAAAGCAGGGAAGGAAAGGCACCTGCGTTAAGTAGCTAGAAGCCTTGGCGTTATTATGTCATCACATCGATACCTGCCGCTCCCAGTCTATCGATCACACCTCGGAGTGAATGAGTAACCGCGTGTCTGTATGTGTGCGCGCGTGCATGCATGCTTATAGAAGACCAGGCACACGCACACAGCTGCAGAGAGTCGGGATTTGTAAGATAGTGAGATACGAAAACGAAGTCATCTGTCTTTGTCTTAATAATAGTAATAATAATAATGATGATGATGATGATGATGATAATAACCGACAATGACAATAATATAATATCAAGACTGATATTTGACCGTTCAAAAGGACTTCACATACATACTGCATGTTACCTTTTTTTTTTTTTTTTTTTTTTGTCTTTTTTTCCCCCAAAGAAAAGCTTTTCTTGCTAGATTCGCACTGTAGAAAACATTACAAGATCCTTGTTCATTTCCACTGGACAGCCGCAAAGGCAGTTTAATGAAAGCAACGAGGGACATCTGTAACGTTCTGGGACAAAGAGGAGGAGAGAAAAGAAGAGGATAAGGTGTTGTTAAGGAAAGGGGGGGGGGGGGGGGGGGGGGGGGGGGGGGGGGGGGGGGGGGGGGGGGGGGGGGGGGGGGGGGGGGGAGGGAGGCGAAAACATTTTCTAGACCGACACGACACCGAGAGAGATTTCAGGCACACGTGCTCCGCTCATCTCTGCCTTGAAGTTAATTAGAAATGGGCGGTAAATCTCGTGACCGCTCATTTCATTCTGACACTAATCACCCGGACAGACCAGATTCCCCCTGACACAGTTTCAGCGATGCGTTACTAGTACACAGTGCCTCCAGCTTGCTTAAAGTAGTAAAAGAGACAAACTGCATCCCCAGAGCAAATAAATCTGACCAGATACAGTTCCAAATGTCTTAGCACACTGGTAAACCAAAAAAAAATAAAATAAAATAATAATAATAAAAAAAAAAAAAAAAAAAAAATAAATAAACACACAAACTCCTACATACACACTGGTAAGCTAACACAAAACCATGGAGATAATCCTGTAAAAAAAATATGAGTTTGATGGACTTCTCCAAACGTATGAGAAAGCTATGCTGACTTATTTTACTTTAAAAATATATATATATGATTTATTATTTCTATATCACAGTCCCAAGGAGATGCCCTGTACTGTGCACCCTATCTGCAAGAAAGATCGAAAAAGAATACATGTAAAGCATGCCTTACTCCGCACAAGTGCAGCAAATTCAAATTAACACATGTATGCACTGCACCCCACCTCCAGTTTATCAACAAAGTGTCTCACAGTGTGCACACTAGTCCATCCATATACACTAAACCACATACTGTAAGCCATGACATATCCATGAGCACAGGCTGCGACACATGAATGTGCAAATTGCAAAGAGACCTGTGGAGAAGAGGAGCTCAACGATGAAACATAGCCGATGGCTGACCTTCGCATTAGCCCTGCAGGCCGGCGAGACCTAGCTAATATAGTATGCACCACAAGACACATCCCTCGTCCTGCCTACCACGCAGACAGACACTACATGGTCATACCCACCGACTTGGGAGTCATACGACACCCTTGAGCGGCCGGTCGTCCATCGTGGCATCTTCACGACCAAATACCATGTGGATGATGATTGTGATGTCGATGATGATGACGATGATGATGTCGATAGATGAGGCGTAATGACATCGGCATTGCATTGTGGCAAGATAAACATTCAAACAGATGAAAAGTCTGTTCTTAACAGCATGATCACTAGCTTACCTGTGTAAAGCTACTGCAACCACGATCAATGAATCCCTTCGATCGTATCATTCATGGAATAACTGCGATGATAACCAAGCACGCTATGCTTGTCATGCCACCATGTCCCACTTAAACCCCATGGTATCAGTCTGAGGGTCTTAAAATAGGATGTTGACAATGCTTGTCGTCAATCTATACTTCAGTCAAGGGCAAGTGTGAAATGCCGTTTTATTGCTTTGTATCGGCTTTTTTTTTTTTTTTTTTTTTTTTTTAAATCATATCTTCTTTTGTTTTATGTCCACTGTGACACCTCCCCCACCACCCCACCCCAAAACACCCCCTTACAGCTCCATGAAATCGGTACCTTCCTTCCCTTCCATCTCTCAAGCCTATGACTGTACACTTGTTCATACGAGAGAGAGAGAGAGAGAGAGAGAGAGAGAGAGAGAGAGAGAGAGAGAGAGAGAGAGAGAGAGCAGGGCGGGAGGTGGGAGGAGCCGAGATGGGGAGAAAAAGTATTAATTACGTGAACTGGTAAACGGGGACAGAAGGGAGAAGGGGGGGGGGGGGGGGGGGGGTGATAGGCATACACAACAGGAGGGGGGATGAAGAGTGTGTGTGTGTGTGTGTGTGTGTGTGTGTGTGTGTGTGTGTGTGTGTGTGTGTGTAGAGAGAGAGAGAGAGAGAGGGGGGGGGGGGCAGGTAGTTCTGCTCATTGTCTACACACACACACACGCGCGCGCGCACAAGCACATACACGCTACTCACAAATTCTCGCTCGTCGCTCACTCAACTAGAGGCAGAAGACAACACACACACACACACACACACACACACACACACACACACACACACACTCCCCCTCCGTTTCCATGACCACCAGAAAGACTAAGCGCTGCCAGCCAACGAAACGGTAATTTCAGCCAGCCGTTGGAACGGGAAGTGAGCAGAGCGAGCAGGCGTACCTAACCTTCTGTCTTACCTGCCGTGTTCTGTTCAGTCAGGTAAAGGTGAAAGTCGGTAGATGTCGCGAGGTTTTAAACAAGCATACGCTGACAGGTCCTAGAACATTCGTTAAAGGAGAAATGAAAGGAGGATGAAGGTTCGGATGGGTGGCGATACATCAGAAAGGAATGGTGGAGAAATGGAGAGATTGGTGAAAAAGCCAGAGACAGAGACACCGAGAGAGAGAGAGAGAGAGAGAGAGAGAGAGAGAGAGAGAGAGAGACAGGTAGGGGGGTGGGGGTGGGGGCAAGCAAAGAGCGCAGCTGGGAAAAAATGCTTTCTTTAAGATAGACGGACTGGACGGTGTGCGCTCTCTCTCTCTCTCTCTCTCTCTCTCTCTCTCTCCCTCCTCTCACACTGCGGTTCGCATGCATGAGTGTATGCACACACCCACACAAAGTGGAAGTGAGGATGTGATGCCATTAAAGCTGTCCACGTTGTTCTTTAACCCTCTCAATAGAGATCATTTTGACTCGGACCTGATCCAGCTGATGATCACCAATTAGCCTTTGACAACAAACGAGGGCAGTGCCATGACACCGAATTGCATTTTCTCGTACTTCTAATTAGTGTCAAAACAAAACTATTGTTGTGTCAACAAACCTTCTTCCAGTTAAACTAAAAAGCGACAACAACAGCAGCCACAGCTAAACGTTTTCAATGCTGTCCAGTATGACCTTGAGAAGAGTTTGTCTCAACTTCCAAAGCTGCCAATGACCTCCACTGTTTCGCATGAAGTCAGGCCACTGGTGTTCACCTTGTCAGAAGGCAAGAAACAACTCAAATGTGATGTAACAATAAACAATAATAAACATACCAACAAAACCAAACAGAACATAAAAAATGTTGAGCATGACAAGCACAACACATGCAATTTCTTCTGGATATGTTTTACACACACACATAAAGGTTAACATGTTTCATATATCTCATTGTTCTTTCTGAAACAATCAATTGAAAGAAAATGGAGCAGAGAGAGAAGTATGAGAAAGTTATCCGTTTCATGTTGTTTATCA
>JADBJO010000449.1:235000-247500 GCA_016801955.1 Conus betulinus
TGGCCCTTTTTCATACAATAGCATTTTGTGTGTTTGTGTGTGTGTGTGTGTGTGTGTGTGTGTGTGTGTGTGTGCAGGGGGGGAGGGAGTTGTTGTTGTTGTACAGACATTGAAATGTAAATAAGTTTTAAAGTTCACGCAGTTATGTTGGAGTGCTTCTATTGCCAACATTTCTGTTGGCTGTGTGGACCAGGTTTTTAGCATAAGCTCAGCAGGCCTCCTGGAACCATAAAAAGAGCGCCGAGGATCATGTTCTAGGTCCGTTATGACACAGATCAGGCAAATGTTGCTGCTGAACAAGGGGCCTTGCGCTTAGCATTCAGGCAGTGTTACTTTCCACAACTTTATTTCCCAAGCTGATCGTGTCCTCTGATGACTAACTGGTGGTACCGTCAGTAAAAGGTCTTTTGATCTGAAGGGGAAGAAACAGGCTCTTCAAGGAGCCAGGTGATGCATGTACTCCTCTTGTTTTCTCATTCTTCTTCTTATTCCTTGTCTTCCTTCATAGTTTTATTTTTCTTTTTGTTTTAAAGATTTTTTTTCTTTCCCTTCCAGAAATCTCCAGCTGTGTTGCAAGAAAACAAAAAGGTATGCTCAGCAGAGTAATTAAAAGAGAGTGCTAGTTGAAATATATAGCCTCCCGACTGAAGACAAACTGAAGACAAACAGGTAGGTGTATTGGGCTGCACGGGGAGAAGCAAATGGCTGTGAACATACAGGGCCACATATCCTGCAATACCAAGGAGGAGGGGGCGGGGGGGGGGGGGGGGGGGGGGGGGGGGGGCTAGGAAGTCGGGAGGGGAGATGGATATGCTAGCATTTCATTTGGGGTTTAGTACCCCTCAGGAGGAGCACTGGACTGCATCACAAGAGGAGGATGGAGGGTGTTCCTGTCAGCTTCTTCCCGTGTGCTGTTGCTGCTTCCACTTTCTCCTGCTCTTGGACAACTGTTCTGCTCTGACATCCCTCCGACATGCAGTCAAAGAGGAAGAGTAGGTTAGAGCAGGTGCAGACAAATGCAAGCTGCATGATGATGACTGCATTTATCTGATTCTTTCTTCTTGAACCAGCAATGTGAGACACGGTGATATCTTTAGTAACTGGTGGTTACTTTCATAACATGGTACTATACACATACTTACGATGGTGTGTGTATGTATGTATATGCGTGCGCATAGGAGAGTGAGAGAGAGAGAGGAGTGTGTGTGTGAGTACAACTATGGCTTAATCTGGCAATAAATTGGTTTCAGTCAGTGTGTGTGTGTGTGTGTGTGTGTGTGTGTGTGTGTGTGTGTGTGAGTGTGTGTGTGTGCATGCATGCATGCATGCATGCATGTGTGTGCGTGCATGCGTGCTTGCATGTGTATGTGTATACACACCACGAATGTTAGAGTGTGTACACACACGCTGCACATGCATGTAAGTGTGTGCACATGCTGAGTAAGCATGCATGCTTGCATTTCAGGTTTTAGTGCCTGCAAGAGCATGGTCCGAGGGTGGGAGCCTGTTTGACTGGCGCCTTGGCTCATCAGACCTCCAGGCCTGCAGCAAGCCTGCTAATTTACCCATCAAAACGGTAATGGCTGTGGGACCATCCCCAAACACCTCTGCCACTGTTGGTTTACTCAGTGTAAATTGTTATGCTTGATCCCCATCCAGCCTGCAACATATGTTGCAGGGAGAAGGTCACGTGGAGGACTCAGGATGGAATGGGGGGTATCTCTGTGTACCTGACTCCACTCTTTATTGGAACCTGTCTTTTGACCGAACCACCTCCTCATCTGGGCAATTAGCTTCCATTTGCTCAGCACTTACCATGCCACCCACCCATTTGCAATTCAGCATCATGTCTTATCACTCCATTATTACCCTGACTCACCCACTCCCAGTCTCCCCCACCACCCACCCATCTGCTAACATTCACCACTCATTTGCCACACTGTAACTACCACACTCACTCATTTGCAACTATAACTACTATACTCACTCTTTTCCAACTATAACCACACTCACTCATTTGCAACTATTACTACCACACTCACTCATTTGCAACTATTACTACCACTCTCACTCATTTGCAACTACTACTACCACACTCACTCATCTGCAACTATAACTACCACTCTCATTCATCTGCAACTATTACTACCACACTCACTCATCTGCAACTATAACTACCACACTCACTCATTTGCAACTGTAACTACCACACTCACTCATTTGCAACTATTACTACCACACTCACTCATTTGCAACTGTAACTACCACACTCACTCATTTGCAACTACAACTACCACATTCACTCATTTGCAACTATAACTACCACATTCACTCATTTGCAATTACAACTACCACATTCACTCATTTGCAACTATAACTACCCAACTCAGTCATTTGCGACTATAACTACCATACTCACTTATTTGCAACTGTAACTGCCACACTCACTCATTTTCAACTATAACTACCCTACTCACTCATTTGCAACCATAACTACCACACTCACTCATTTGCAATTACAACTACCACATTCACTCATTTGCAACTATAACTACCCACATTCACTCATTTGCAACTATAACTACCCAACTCACTCATTTGCGACTATAACTATCATACTCACTTATTTGCAACTGTAACTACCTTACTCACTCATTTTCAACTATAACTACCCTACTCACTCATTTGCAGCTATAACTATCCTACTCACCAAATGATACAAGTCTACCTACGGCCTTACTTGAATGTATGCACTCATTCCAAATCCTTATGCTAAATACTTTGCCCCAACTAAATCACAATCACATTTGATGCTTCAGAGGGCCAACAAGCTGAGTCGCATTCTCTTTTTTTAAAACATGCGCGCTGGTGACCTACTAATTTTTGAGTGTTCCAGCTTTTAAGGAAGAAGGAGATGTATCCATATCTACAGTTTGCTGCAACCCATTCACTTGTTTCCACCGGTCTGTCATGTGTCTGTCGAACAACCCACTTACTGCTAATGCTGTCCACCTCCCCACATGGTCATCTGAACAGTCAGTCCACTGAAATTACCCATCTCCCCCAGCCAAATCTCTCAGTGGGCATAAACACGCACAAAACGACGAGCATGCCTGAGAAAATAACAGTGGGTTGATGCAACATGTCTGAGGGAAATGATGGATGTGGCACAGGTGAACCACCATGTGTGTGTGTGTGTGTGTGTGGGGGGGGGGGGGGGGGGGCATGCAGGAGTGGATGCATCAGCCACTGGCAGGGTAAAACACAGCTGTGTGGGTGGCAGGGCCCATATAGGGGTGGATGCATCAGCCACTGGCAGGGTAAAACAGCTGTGTGGGTGGCAGGGCCCATATAGGGGTGGATGCATCAGCCACCGGCAGGGTAAAACAGCTGTGTGGGTGGCAGGGCCCATATAGGGGTGGATGCATCAGCCACCGGCAGGTAAAAACAGCTGTGTGGCTGGCAGGGCCCATATAGGGGTGGATGCATCAGCCACTGGCAGGGTAAAACAGCTGTGTGGCTGGCAGTGCCATGCAGGAGTGGATGCATCCGCCACTGGGAGGGTAAAACAGCTGTGTGGCTGGCAGGGCCATGCAGGAGTGGGTACAACAGCTGCCTACAGGTGGTGAATGATGCAGCTAAATGGGTGGGGGAGCTTGAGCAGATGAGTGCTTTCCTCTGTGCTGATACAAGCAGGATGCATGCGGATTGCTGAGATGACAATTTGGTATGATGATATATGAAAACTTCACCATCACTGGATAAAGACTGGATTGAGTAGGTTGGGTTTTAGTAATTTTTTTAGCCGTATCTGACGAAACACACACACACACACACACACACACACACACACACACACACACACACACACACACACACACACACACACACTGAATATTTTCCAATATGGCAGATATTTACACATCTTTATCCAAAAGATTTCTGCCTGCTGCAGAGCTTGTTATCAGCAACATGGACACATGCTTGTAAGCTTTATGTGATTCTGAAGATATCTTAGAGCATTAGGTAGCCAGATTTTGGTGGAAGAAGAACTGTGACATGTTTCTGCTTCCCTTACGCTACAATGTCACACACATAGTCATGACATACCACAGGAACCTTGCTGAGTCAGTGGAATGCAGCAAAAAAACCTTTTCACACCAATTTCATTTCCAAGATGATGCTCATCACTATTGGGTGCCTGTCTAGATACAGCTGTCACTGAATCTATGTTCCTGACCTGACACATCATTGCAGCCCTTCCCCTTCCACCACCTGCTCCCCCCCCCCCCCCTTTTTTTTTTAAGCATGAAATTATTTTTTCTTTATTAAACAATGGACAGCCTTAGAGATTCTCTGTCTAACGTATCTTTTATCTGTTAAATGCAGAGAATATCCGTTTTGGGAAGCTCTAGAGTAGGTAGGCACTGCTGACAAAATGATGATAGCCAATAACAGCTTACCATCATCCACTGCCTACAAGATCCTAAAACAGCAAGTCCTAAGAAAACATTGGCTGCACAGCTGTCTCCCTACTCTCTCCATGTCAGCCGACAAAAACAAACTAAAAATCAATGTCTCAGGACTAGATCGATATCAATAATCCAACTCAGACCAGTCTGTAGCAGGCAGACGTGTCATCCACTTCATGGGGTGTGGGAAAGAGATCATGGAAGTCAGAGCAAAGTGGCACAGGGTGAACGACAATGACATTTAACATTTAAACGAAAGCCTTTACACTCTGGCCTCCTTTCAGAAAATAAACACCACACTGTTTATTCAGTCAGCATTCACAATCACATTTGTATCAGTGTGTTTGCTTAAACTTTTCATACTAAAGACGTGCGCAGGCAAGTTAAAAAAAAAAAAAAAGGGGGGGGGGGGGGGGGGGGGGGATTACAACAAAGGCATGATGAGGAAAACAATGGGTTTGCTTCTAAGTGCTAGAACAAAAACAAACAAACAAAATTCAATGCAACTGTCAAAGCTATTTTCATATGCTCAGTGAGCAAGAAACAGAAGATAAAGTCAACTCAACCCTATGCCAACACCGTTTCATTTTCATCACACTGACCTTCTGTTACTGGCAATCACAAATGTCATGCACAAATCCCTCACAACTGAGTTTTGCCGAAAAGTGCCATACTAAAACCTGTATTAAACTGAGCAAACTTAAGAAAAAGATACCTGATAAACAACTTACATCCAACCTTTCATTTCTGTGTAAAGTCAATGAAGGATTGTTGAATCACCAACTCGTTTTAAGTGTACATCAATCCACCCATCAGGCAGGACATAAAGCAGAAATTGTTCTTGTCTGCATTCCTGTCTCTCTTGATCGGCAACAAAATTTCCATTCTCCTCCTCTTTCATTTGGCAAAACAGTCAAATGGATTACAACATTTTCCTTTACAACTAGAACATTACCTTAGAATTCTTTCAACTGGTTTTATTCCCTTTTTTTTTTTTAAAGGAAACAGAACTTCCTCTTGTGTATCCTTTGAATTTGGGGGCCGAAAAGCTCAGTTGGTAGAGCACCTGACTCGTAATCTTGGTGATCCTGGGGTTGCTGGTTCGAATCTCCGCCGGGCCATTTCCGTATGGGGGGATTTTTCCCTCAGAGTAAAAATACTGGTTCTGAGTCAATTTTCCATACAGTCCTTTGAATAAACCAAGGTTCCGTGTGTGAACGCACGCATAACATCTTGCACACATGTAAAATCCCATCACTAACTTTTGGAAAAGAAGGCCAGTTTGGTCATTGGTATGGATGGCACGTTACACATAGCATGCGCCCTGCGTAAGAAATTAAAAGAATGAAGGAAGTAAGGAAACTGAGTGAACGATATTGAATGACAATAGACATGGACTGGATGACACAGGAAACAACTGAATGAAGTGCAAGCTGGCAGCTCTTCAGTCGGCACTAGTACCCAGGTAGGCAGCCCGTTGTGCAAACGAGTGTGGATTGTAATGCGCTTAGAGCTTGGTCTCTAGCTGAGAATAGGCGCTATATAAGTATTCATTATAATATAATATATAATAATACATCAAGGGTCTGTGCTTGGCCTTGTATTATTCATACTGCAGACAATTCCTTCGGCAAATCTCATAAAAACACACACTCTATCCACATATAATTCACCTGACTTATTAAAACTGCTCTATCTACCACAAATGTATGCAGATCGCATTCTGCTGAATTATTCAGGCTCTTTCAAGATTCCTCCATTTTGTACAGTATGTTCAGAACTGTTTCTCTGAGATTACATCAAATGACAACCTGAAACTGTAGAATGGTACGATAAAGTGGTCAACAAATTTCTCTCCCATTACAGAGAACGGAATGATAAAGTGGTCTACAATTTATCTCCCATTACAGAGAACGGAATGATAAAGTGGTCTACAAATTTCTCTCCCATTACAGAGAATGGAATGATAAAGCGGTCTACAAATTTATCTCCCATTACAGAGAACGGAATGATAAAGTGGTCTACAAATTTCTCTCCCACTACAGAGAACGGTATGATAAAGTGTGTCTACAAATTTCTCTCCCCCATAAAGACTTTTCTTCTCTGCCACACCATATAATTCTCTCATGATGCACATAACCTTGTATTTTCTAAGGTCAGGGCTTTCTCAATGAACCAACACATCAGGGCAACAAATCAGGCTGCTTCCACTCAAACGCATTCTCTCCTGTGTGTATGCTCCATGTAGACTACACCACTGAAATTCACATTGGCTGAATGTCCTCCGCAAAAAAAAAACAAAAAACATTTAGAACCTCTCTAAAAAGTCAAAAATATTACTGTCAAGCTTTTATCTTTTTACAGCTCACAAATCTCAGCACTGCACGACTCTTCCAAAGGCACAGCACTGGTATACAGTGAACAAAGAATTAAACACACACTTCATAATTTTGCTTCCATTATACTTCTGAAACTGCATCTCTCAGTATTTCTCTGGTTTTGACCATAAACATTCCAGCATGGGCGTTCTATTCTTTTGCTGATGACAGGATATTTTGCACCACAAAACTTAGTACAGAAAACCGCAGTGGGAATGCATTTGATTTTTTCATAGTAGTGATACGGCAACTCTTGCCTTTCTGTTTTCATCAGAATTCATCGTTCTCAATTTTTAAAACAAATTTTAAAACACATCTTTTCAAGCAGCAGTCGTTTACAAACATCACTACACTGTGTTCTTCTACCTTTTCAGTTTTTACAGACTTGGTTTTGTCTCTCATAATGTGTGTGTGTGTGTGTGTGTGTGTGTGTGGGGGGGGGGGGGGGGGATGGGTGAGTGAAGTAGTGGAGGGTGCACTTGATAGTGATGTTCATGTTAATGTATCTATACATGTAGAGAGAAGGGGTGGGGACTGTGGGTAGGGGGGGGGGGGGGGGGGGGGGGGGGAGCGGGAGTGGGGGGAGTGAAGCCTATGTGGTTGTTGTCCAGGTGCAGATGTGTTTTCAGCTATCACTGTACATTTTTTGGTGATACAGGAAAGCACTATAGAAATATTCCATTATCATTATTATAGTGTGTTTGTCTGTCCCTGTCATTTCGTAAACATACACAGAACAAGGATAGAGTATTAAATTCAACATAGCCACTGGTGTGGGGCTTTTCCAGGTTTATTATTGTCATTAATGTCTGAGAAATGTTATCACTCTGGTACAGTCTGTCAGTTTTTATGGCAGAACTCAAAGCAGTTGTTACAGCTTTATCATTTTTGGTTTCTACCACTGAATTTGCTCAATCGCTTATTTTACTCAGTCAATTATTTTGTGTAGACTAAATCCATTTTGCCATCTGTTTCATCAGTGTTTCATGAATCTAGCATTTTAAAAATAAAGTATTTAATCAAAGGAACAAGCACTGATGTTTGTTTTCATTCCATCGCTTCATGATATTTTCATTCATGAGAAAATACTGATTCTCTCTGAAAGAAACAGGAAGTGAGAAATGCTTCTGACACAGTTGACCTGCGCTGTTCGCTACCACATACACAAACCTGCAGTACCACTGACTAGAAAAAGAAGACACAGAAGCAGCTCTTTTCTATCCTGACATTAAGTCAATCCTTCTTACCAAACGTGTGAGGAACTAGTGGTGTCATCAAAAGTTTAGTGTTCAGATTGTTTTTAAATTCTCTATCCACAAAACACTGCAAAAAAATCATTTGCACATGTAATGCCTTGGCTGTTGAACACATTTCACTCCACAGTGCTTACGTGAGACCACTTTTACAGTAAAAGAAACTTCTGTTTTAAAAAAAAAACATTCTTCCCAAACTCCACTTCTCTATCTCCCCTCTCACATTCTCTTTTAGCTTTTACTTTATTGATCGCCACTGAACTACTGACATTACATTTTACAATAATGTTAACATTTCTTCAGGCTCTACAATCACCAGCACAGATAAAACACTATAAATATGTGAACTAACGAACCAGCCAACCAGTAACAGACCACCAGTTGCAAGGCAAGAAAGTATGAACAAGACCCCTGGTGATATCTAATTCTTCAAATCTTTCCTTCCCCATCCATGGTTCCAGTTGCAAGGCCAGAAAACATGAAGAAGACCCCTGGTGATGTCTAATTCTTCAAATCTTTCCTTCCCCATCCATGGTTCCAGTTGCAAGGCCAGAAAACATGAAGAAGATCCCTGGTGATGTCTAATTCTTCAAAACTCTCTCCTTCCCCCCCATCCATGGTTCCAGTTGCAAGGCCAGAAAACATGAAGAAGACCCCTGGTGACGTCTAATTCTTCAAAAAACTCTTCTTCCCAGGCAGAAAAAACATGAAGAAGATCCCTGGTGATGTCTAATTCTTCAAAACTCTTCTTCCCCATCCATGGTTCCAGTTGCAAGGCCAGAAAACATGAGAAGACCCCTGGTGACGTCTAATTCTTCAAAACTCTTCTTCCCCATCCATGGTTCCAGTTGCAAGGCCAGAAAACATGAAGAAGACCCCTGGTGACGTCTAATTCTTCAAAACTCTTCTTCCCCATCCATGGTTCCAGTTGCAAGGCCAGAAAACATGAAGAAGACCCCTGGTGACGTCTAATAATTCTTCAAAACTCTCCTTCCCCATCCATGGTTATCCCCACCTTCCAATCCCTCTTTCTATCATACTTCTCTGTTTGTGTGTAAAGTTCTATTCTTCATCAAGATTTGTCATGTTCAAGACATACGGAGAAAGTGAGAGACACACACATAGTGCACATACATATGTAACATACGTGTGTGTGTGTGTGTGTGTGTGTGTGTGTGTGTGTGTGTGTGTGTGTGTGTGTGTGTGTGTGCATGAATGCGTATGCATGGTGTTGCTTTTCTTTCCTATGAGTGTGTGTGTGTGTGTGTGTGTGTGTGTGTGTGTGTGTGTGTGTGTGTGTGTGTGTGTGTGTGTGCGTGCGTGCGTGTGTGTGTGTGTGTGCATGTGTGTAAGTATACATGCACTATTTGCACATGTGTGTACCTGCATGCGTATTTCAGTGTGTGTTTGTGTGCATATGGATAAGAGCATTTCAACTGTGTGTATATGCAAATGTTCTTGTTTCTAAAATATTCTTTTATTCTGGGTTTTTTTTTCCTCTCTGAAATAACTGGGCTCTTTTTTTAACATCATTTTACGATGGAATAATCATAAAGACCCTAAGCGCATGCATCACAAAAGCCCGTTTTGCCCTGCTCAGGAAAAAAAAACAACAACAGCTTAACTGAAACTGTTTATAGATTTGATCAGATGTGTTAATCCAAAGAGCACTTGCACACGCACACACACACACACACACTCAAACACACTCGCTCGCTCACTCGTCCACACACACACACACACACATACACACACACACACACACACACACACACACACACACAAGAAGGATTAACTGCTGCACAGTGTGACAGGCTCACTTTGTTCACACACATCAGCTAACAGCACCTTTCATTTGTTGTAATCATAGAATAATAACAAAGTAAGCAAACCTCATAAACAACAAGCACACACTCACACAAGTCATGACGCAATGCTGCATTTCCTACAGCCAAACACTACAAATGACAGAACATCAAAACTAAACACTCAGCACGTAAACACCATCTCAAAGAACAAAAGAAAAGCAAAAACTTACAGAGGCAATGATGAAGATCTGATCTGTGAGATGACGATGTGATGAATTCAGAAAAGGGAGCTGTAGAATCGAACCTGGGTTGGGGGAGTGGCCAAGAGCCTGAGCTTGAGGAAATGTGAGGCAAGAGGCCGCTGGTACCTGTTGATGCTACCTCCACTTCAGCTCACCTCAAGCTAGCATCCTCCTACAAAAGCCTGACGTCTACCTGACCTCAAGCAGCACACAAATGACCACACATCACCCAATGAAGTATAAGTTCTCTACAACAGATTTTTTTTTCATATTCATTCTGCCTAATGCTCTCGCTTTGTCACTTACACTCTCTTGCTCTTGCTCCTGCATTGCAGGCACATATATGATCGATCAATGTATGCATTCTCTCAATCTTATACTTCTTCCAAGACTGGACGGTGGGGGAGAGGGAGAAGGCTACAAGGTATGCAGGTATGTCTATGGTAAGTGCATGTGTCTGAGTATGTGTGGATACAAATGCATTAAGTGAAAAGGACAGACTGCCCATCAGCCGTACTGACTGAAAGGCCAATGCAGTGAAAAAGGACAATATGGTCTTAATGTTTTGTTCAGCTGAGCATCAGCGTCAGTCATTCAGTGTCAGAGACATGAACCACAGAGGGGTACTGTATTAGAACATCATACAACATTCATCTTCAAAACAAAAAAAAAACAAAATGGCCTTGGTTCGATCACTTTCTTTGCCCATTTTGATTTCATTTGATGGACATTTTCTAACAAATAAAACGTCTGCGAACTGTGCATATGCCCCCCCCCCCCCCCCCCCCCCCACACTTTCTCCTCTACATACACAAACACATACACACACCAGGGCTCAAATTGCTCACCCAACCAAATATCTATGACAAGTAAATCTGACTGACATGTGAAAAATCTCTCCCCACTTATCCACTGAGCAACCAAGTTTTGATTGGGTCACTGAAAGTGTGGCTGGGAAGTGAAACTCAGTATAGACCAATGGCATTTCCGTCTTTTCCTATCACTTTCACACCTTCACTCCTCTACTCCAGCCCTATCCTATCCCCCCCCCCCCCCCCCTTTCACCACCCTCTATATTTAAGACATGTCACAGGATGCAGGACTTGTGCTTGGTTAGCACAGAAATGATGATAGATCTTTTTGTTTTAAATATATGTGGACAGGACATGGATTTACTTCAGACTGTGTGTGTAATGAAGAGGGAGAGACAAGAGAAAAGAGACAGAATGAGAGAGATTCTATAATTTTAGTTCTGTCAATTTTCAGTTTCGTCAAGGAGGCGTCACTGCATGCAGACTAGTCCATATGTTTACACCACGTCTGCTAAGTTTCGAGACAACACACTGTGTATGATTTA
Source organism: Conus betulinus (assembly GCA_016801955.1). Lineage (NCBI taxonomy): Eukaryota > Metazoa > Mollusca > Gastropoda > Neogastropoda > Conidae > Conus > Conus betulinus. Next base: position 246,511 of record JADBJO010000449.1, read on the forward strand.
AGGAATGTGTGAATCAACGAAAAAGATTGAGAACATGACAATTCTACAATCTCTTAATCTTTTCTTTTCTCACACATGCTGAAAGACACTTGGAAAGATACCTTAGTAAACAAATAAATTGTTTTACATCTACTTCACTTTGGCCTTAACAACCCATGAACAGAATATGCCATAAATGAACAATGTTTGTTGACTTGTCATTGCTCTGACAATGGTTACTTTCATTAACTGTCTTTTTATTTTAGGGAGGGTAAGTAGAAATTTGGGGGGACAAGTCAATTTTTTTCTCAAACTGTTCACAGGACAACCAAAAACTACCTGAGAATTTTTCACCCTACACACACACACACACACACACACACACACACACACACACACACACACACACGCACGCACGCACGCACACACACACACCAAAATAATCATGTAAACCATCTGTTCTCTTTAGCAAATCACATGACTACAAATACTGAACAACTGTTCAACTGTAAATCATTCATTCACTGTTACTCACACCAAATTATGTTTTTAGTTTAATGGATCCATAAGAGATCACAATGGGAAGACACTCTCTTTCATTCATTCACTATGGAACTGTAAACACTGATGGCATACTGCTGTATAAATATACCTCCCACAGAAACACATAGGAACTAAAAAATCACCCCATGCAGTAAGAAAATTGTTCTTACACAGACAGAGTGAGAGAGAAAGAGAGACAAGAGACAGAGAGAGAGAGAGAGAGAGAGAGAGAGAGAGAGAGAGAGAGAGAGAGAGATTAGGTCCTCCAATTAACTTCTCTCGCAGATTGTCGTCTTTCTATTGAAATGGTTTTAAACTAATCGAGAGAGAGAGAGAGAGAGAGAGAGAGAGAGAGAGAGAGAGAGAGAGATGGCGGGCAGAGCAGAGTGGATCTATCCTTTTCGATACCTCTGGTAACTGAAGCACTAGATGAACTATCCCAACAGTGAACAGTGAATGTACAAGTGC
>JADBJO010000449.1:255000-275000 GCA_016801955.1 Conus betulinus
ACACACTGAGTTTTGGTGTTTTATGTATTCTGTCTTGCTGTATTTGATTTTGAGCATGCCTACACGTGCTACAGATGTGCAAGTGCACACAAACAGCACACATACACAAAGTGGGTGTTCTGTTTGACAATGAAAGCAGCCGACTCTGCAGCCTCTGATAAAATATTCAGTTGCGCACCTGTTCATGTGTCGTCATTATATACCTGTCTGTATCTTGCATCCCAGGAGTTACAGCAGTGAACTCTGCATGCATCTAAATAGAAAAAACTGCTGGATTTGAAATACATAGAAAGTTCACAGAAGAGACTCAATGGGATTGAGGTTCTTTTCCCATTCATCTTCCGAAGTTAACAGCACTTGATTCATTTTTATTTTGCAGAAACTTCCCTTTTCTCCACAGCTGCACACTCCCTCCCACACACTGACTGACATGACAGGTGGGCTAACGGGAAAAGCGGGGATGGGGTAGGGTCAACTGAAGGAAAGATACACTGAGAGGGTGAGACAAGGAAGCGCAAGGGGAAAGGGCTGCAGGGCAAAGAGTGTTGTGGGCAAGGCTGACCACCAAAGCAGAAGGTGATAGATAACAAACTGTAAAAACAAACCATACTCCGTCTGGAGCTACAACGGCGTCTCCATTTAAAAGCCTTTTTTTTATTTTTTATTTATTTATTTATTTTTTTAAATTAAAGTTCTCTCTTTCCTGCTCTAGACGTGGTCATGCATGAATCGTATCTGTCTGCGCGCAAAGTACTCAATTTACACACACACACAGAGACATACACACGCAAGAGAGAGAGAGAGAGAGAGAGAGAGAGAGAGAGAAGCGAAGCGCAAGTCTGTACATTGTTGAACGTATGTGTGATCACGCATGCATGGTCACATGTCTGCAACACCGTCGCCAAAACCCCGGTCTTGACGTCATTCGCGTGTAGGTAGTGGATGACGAATCTCGATATCTGGACCGTGCCCAACCTGAACGCCCAGGCCAAAAACCGTCCTAAAAATACAAAGGAACGGTATAACCCCCGCTGCGGTATTCAGGGGCCCACAAACCCGATCCTGACACGGCAACTCCTGTCAATCCTAAATCACATGTTCCCAATTCCACCGCACGGCCGCTCGTTCTCAGTGATAAGCGGCACAAGCCGGTGGGCATTTAATATGATGGGCATTTGAGGCCGACAAACAGAAACAATTTAACCACGAGCGCCGTCTTTCTGAGTTTGACTCACACACACACACACACACACACTCACAGATGGAGATGCGTGGGAAGGTTATAGGGCGAAGGAGAGGTCACTTGTACCGTGTCGCATGCCGGTCAGTAACGAACGCAGATTCCAAACCCGAAAATAGAAACTCATTAAAATTCATTACAAAAGTCTATTCAAGCACCAATCTAAAAAGTTCCGAGAGCTTTCCACGACCACTTTTTGGAGGTGTGCATAATGCTAAACTGTTGTCTAAAAACAAAAAACACAAAAAAAAAAAGAAAATTTTCAAAACTTGTAAAATTAAACTGTGTGCTTCGTGAAAACTGAATAAAAAAAAAATGCACTGAATATCAATGTCACGTAGACACACATGGATATAGAAAATCAGCTTAATGAACACTGACTTTTAGTAGACATAATCTTACAATAATGAATCAACGGAAACAGAACTGCCCTTTTATGGAACAAGCCTACTAACACTGACAGAGTACAAAATATCATCCCTTCCGATATCTAACAGACCAGTGGGCTTCAGCTATGAATATGATGAGTCAGGCGTCCCAAATCCCGCACTCACTGATGATACTTCGGACGTTTCCAATCAAACCACCCAATAAAGAAGAAACCTTAAACACAGGTAAACCAGTTTTATCTGAAGTCTTTTCCCCCTTTCAGGAATCAAAATTCATGAAAGTACGAAAGAAATGCATCAATGTCATGTAAGCGATCATGTTTTGTAATTTTAGGTTCCATGTTTTAAACAGAGTGGATGTGTACAACAGCTGAACACGCACATGTGTTTGTATGTGTGTGTGTGTGTGTGTGTGTGTGTGTGTGTGTGTGTGTTAAGAGTGTTTGTGCTTGCATGAAGATATTTTACTGATGGAACTGATTTACTATGGATTCTTACACAGGCAGTTTACGCCTTGTGTGTGTGTGTGTGTGTGTGTGTGTGTGTGTGTGTGTGTGTGTGTGTCCTGGTATATGGTTGCTGTGCTGTCGAAAATGAATTTTCCATCTTCTGGACAAACAAAAATTGTTATCCTGTTATATTCCTTACAAAGCAACTTACAAGCAAGTTAAAGTTGCACTGATAAAAAAAAATAATTGTAATTATTCCTAAATTGTCAGTGCGCATGTGCCAGTGCATGCATGTGTTCATGTGGACTTGTGATGCCAAATTTGTGAATTTAAGACTTAAACTGCACCTCTGAGGGGGTCGGGGGGTGGGCGGCTGTGACAGACAATTAAGAGATAAGGGTGAAGGTGGAGGGATCGGGAGGGGCAGGAGGGTTCTGGATGATAAGGAAATAAGAGACCGGGGGCGGGGGGGGGGGGGGGGGGGGGGGGGGGGGGGGGGGGGGGGGAGGAGGCCTTTTGCTCGTTCCACCACTTCAGCCGAGTCCTCCCTCCATGTCACCGGACATAGAAAGAACTTCACTGGTCATTCTGCCACAAGATGGCTGATCTGCCCTCCTATGCGATACCAGACCCCTTCACCTCTCTCTCCCCTCCATCCACCTCCACTCCCCCGCAGTCCCCCCCCCCCCCCCCCCCCCCCCTTCACGGCCTTGTCAAAGGGGAGCCCATCTCCCATACTTCCTGTAGCCATGGCAACCATTGATTTCCCAAGGATGTTCAATGGAAATTCTTCAGCAAACTATGCCCGGGATCTCAGTCTGGCTTGGGCTCCACTTTCCCCCGATGGTATTGATTGGATCGGCCATTGGATTCTCTCTGTCCCATATATATCCTTCATGTTCTGCCCACGGGTGTTTAAAACGCGTAGAAAGTGGGGAGAGGAGAAAAGATGTAGATCTACTTATATGTGCGCGCGTGCGTTCGAGTGTGCTTTTACGCTTGCGTGCTTGAGAGAGAGAGAGAGAGAGAGAGAGAGAGAGAGAGAGAGAGAGAGCTTGCATTTATCTTTACATACATATAGGCCTATACGCGCGCGCGCGCGCGCGCGCGTGTGTGTGTGGAGAGAGTTTCGCAGTCTGGTAGGTATGAAGGGTTTCTTTGCACATTAACAGCTGCACGTGCTGTTTTATAACAAAGGTCAAGGCTTTCCCTGTAACTGTCAACACCCCCACCCCGACCCCCGAGATACCACCACTACCATCACCACACCCGGGTTCAACAAAAGCGATCAACAAGTGATCAGTTGCAACCCTGGCGAGGCAGTTTGTGGCTGACGACGTCACCAGTCGGAGAGACGGTACCTAAGCGTGGACAGGCTCCTCCGACTCCAAGCGTGTGTGTGTGCACTGCTTGAATCCACAACCGCTTAGCTGCAGCAGCCAGCAACAAAATGTGCAACAACAGGAAGGCCAGGTTGCTGGCGGAGAAAGAATGCAATCAATAATCCGAGCCAGAGTAATGGCGGCCCGCCGAGTCAACAGGGTTCTCCGATTTTGCACCGGTTGCAATGTTTGGTTCGCGACATTCTCGCGCTCCATCTCTGTGCGCCGCCATCATCAGCCAGTACGCGATTGGGGGCGGGAAAACGGGAGAGGTGGGGTGAAGTAAAGGGGTATGAAGGGGGTGGCGGTGGTAAAGGTCAAAATCAATCTCTTTCGATAAAGCAATGGTTTAGGCCAATCGAGAATTTAACGTCAGATACATTCATCCCACCTCCCGTCCTCTTCGCACCCGAATTGTGTGCATGAACGAACACACGGTGGACAATTCTTGCATGTTGCATGTCTAAGGCGTGAATGTTATGTTTTAATATACATATGTACGCTCAACGCACCTGAGTGCGCATGCACTAAGATTTATCATTCGCATTCGTTCTTAGACCCCCCCCCCCCCCCCCCCCCCCCCCCTCGCAGTATTGTCACCTGCTGCTCTTGAGATGATACTTCCTTCTTCAAGTCTTCAAACTGGCATCCTTGAGCATAATAATAATAAGTGTTAGTGCACACACACCGCGTACACAACACAGCTATTTTAATGCATGTGCATGTGCGTGTCTGCACACACACACACACACACACACATACGCACACTGGTTTGCAGCTGACAATGACAAACACCAGCTCTTTTATGGCATTTGACCAGATCCCCCCCCCCCCCCCCCCCCCCCCCCACCCCGCAACGTCCTTCCTTTTCTGTGACCTCCATCCCACATATTCTGCCCTCTGTCATACTGTCAAGTGCAGCCAGGATACAGTCCAGACAGAAGTTAGCTTCTGCTGGCACGGTCATCACCATGTGTTTCTAACATAGCCAGTACATGAGAGATCTTTCCAAGCAATGATAGTTTTGTTGTTGTTGTTGTTGTTTTAACTTAAGCACTCCACTGGGTTCCAGAACATCCTCCACAAGTATGGGATCTATACCCTGTATGGTCAAACATGATTCCCAGCATTTATGAAGACACACACACACACACACACACACACACACACACACACACACACACATATGTACACACATACAATGTTCCATATCCTGCAACTTTACACACACACACACACACACACACACACACATACACACACATATATATATATATATAAAAATTCAAACATGTGGTACTGACAATGAAAACTAGTACACCTTAACAAGGCTACGCCCAAGTGTTTTCTTTATTTTTTTCCCCCTCTCTTTTTTTTTCTTTGCCTCCTCCTGTGTACCCTGCCACTTATTACTGTCAGTGGTATTACTCCCAATGCCACTCATTCCAATCTGCCATACACAGCCACACCCAGTTACAGGCTGTTTCAGCCTGGCACTGACACCTACAGGGACCAATCAAGAAAAAAACGATATTTTGTGGCACCAGCGAAAGACACACTGCACTGCTTCTGCTTGTGGTACTCAGTGGTGCCTGTTTCGATCCAAGACACTGCTCAGTGGTAGAGCGCCAGAATCGTAATTTTGGGGTTTAGAGTTCGAATCTTCGCCAGGCCATTTCAGTACATGGGGATTTTTCCCTCGGATTTAAGTAACATTGGTTCTGACTCCATTTCCCATACAGTCCTTCGAAACTATAAACCGAGGTTCCATGTGAAACGCATGCATAACATCTTGCACACACGTAAAAATGCCACCACCAACTTTCGGAAGAAAAGGCCAGTTTGGCCGCTGGTATGGATGACATGTGACACATAGCATGCACCTTCCCTGAAGTTGGAGTATGGGCTGCCTTAACGGCTGGACAAAAAAACGGTCATACACACAAAACTCCACTCCCTATACATGGGGTGTCTGCAGGAGTATCAGCCTGCATACACAGAAGAAGAAGATCCAAGATATTGGCCACACCATCTACTAATGCCCCAAATGACCATGATAATTGTTTAGTTGCTGAGCTAGTCTGAATGAGCATCATACCCCCAAGGGTGCCTGCATGTCCATTTAACAACAGTACCAACGATCATACCAACTCCCAAGACTTGACAAAAACTCACAATATGCACAGATGTAGTGCAGAAGCTGAGGTCGCAGAGAAAGTAGGACATGAAGGGCCAAAGAATCTGCGGCTCAATGAGGATCAATGATCATGATGTTTTAATTTCTGCCTGTGGCCATAAATCAAGGCTATACTCTGCACTTTTATTCGTATCATCCCAGTGTCGACCAGACTTAACGGATACAGACACCTGCTATGTTGGTCAGAAAATTTGAGCACCACTCTCCGAGTCCCATCCATTAAGTGGATGAGACCAACGGGAGTAGTATCAGTCTTCCCATTTGCACCAGTTTTTTCTCTTCAACAAGCAACTCTCAATGTTCTTACCTCCACATCACTAACATTCCATCTATTCAACTTTTTTAAGACTGATTTTAAAAGCTTGGGAATATGACTCAATTTTTGTTTCACTAGAAAATTAAGCACAAGCACAAGACTTGTTCATTGTTATGCGATGCATGACCTCATTTTTTAAAACATTTGAATTGAACCTTCAACCAAACCTAAAAGGCACTGCGCACTCACCAGTCAATGTACATGCACTTGCAAGGAAAGTGGGAACCTTTGTAAGTGTAACTGCAGTAATGGAAGTATGCTGGACGCACAGGTTTAACTGATCCTTACCACTGTCTGCATCTTACAAACACTCTGTGTAACTGATGCTCACTCACATGTAATTTATACAAAACTGAGTGCATTTCTTAGTAGGAACACTTGATTAAAAGGAAACTGAATGGAATACAAATAACAGAGGTGACTAAACACTCAGGAGATTTGGAAGGGGGGGGGGGGGGGGGGGGGGGGGGGGGGGGGATTCACCCAGTATGAACAAGCCTGTCACCAAACCACTGCAGCTGGTTTACATGGCCTCTCTTATTTCACAGAGTTGTTAGTATACCCATAATGACAAAGCCTACCAAAGATTCTTTTCCTTTTCAGCCTAATCATACATTAATCATGGCCACCCTTGGAGAATGATCAGAGACCAAAGGATGCACAACCTTGCACCACAACACTGGAAGCTATCAGTTAACTTGTCATGGCTCGTAGCATCATGGACTCATGGACTCGCAAACTTGTGTGAGACTGTGGAATAAAACTCTACCACCAGTGACTCAGATTCTCAGTGATGTCTCCACTGCACAGAGGTCTCCAACAACCTGTGTGATAGTTTCAGTGAGCTGCTTATTTTATAGTTGTCATCATCATTAGTCCACCCACACAGTGCTTATTCAGGGCTGTCAAACTCACATGGAAAAAAAAAAGGTAATATCTGGAAACGGATCACATCCTGATAAGGTAAACTACAAACATTAATGATTGAGAAAAAAAATTGCAGACATCCTTAAGAAGGATTAGACAATGCTGCGCTCACAGTGCTGACGTTTCAATTAAAATTTCAGTGTAGTTCTCCTTCCCAGTGGGAAAAAAAGAAGAAAATCAATGGAAAACATTTCAACGAAACAAGCCACTGCAACAAACTGCATATGGGCAAACTAGACACTGGATTACAACAAAAAGGCATGTCATAAATTATGACCACAAAAAAAGGTGAAAAAAAGAGTTTCCAAAATAAAGACAGGAGAACAGTCTACAAAGGAAGAAAAAACAATAGTTGACAGTAAGGAGAGGTTTTTTCCCTTTCTAAAGCACAGTCAAAGAGAGTGAGGGAAAAAAAAAGTAAATGAAAACTAACAGAATATCAAAAGCACAGAACATCCAGAATGCTGAAGCTATTTGTAGTGCAAATGCCCTTGGCATCCTCACGGGACTGCACAAATAGTTCAGTTAAAATGCATATGTTGATGTGGCTTTGTGCGTCTACATGCGTAACTGGGAGGCAAACAGTGAGGGATTACGTTTGGGGCAACGTTCTGCCACTCAGCACAGAAACAGTTTAACTTTTTTCCAAAGTTCTCATTCTGGACAGCACACCATACCTGCACTGCCTTCGTGTTGGCAGAGAAAATTATACACAAGCACAATCCCAGCCATGAAAGCTTTCATAACTGGGAAAAAGCATTTTCACATTCTTCCTTTTTTTCTTTTTTCCTTTGTACCACCTTGACAAGTGAACTACAAGCTGTATTGCATTTATTTTTTGTATCTTTAATGCATACTCAATATCAATACTCTGTACTAAACATGTGTACGCCACCTGCGTGAGGCACTCACTCTTTTATCTCATATCGGTTAAAGTTACAAACATCACCTGACAAAGTCTCCAGGATATCAGGGAATATATGGGAGGAAAGGGATAGGAGGTTGGGATGGGGTAAGTAAGAGTAAGGGGATAGCAGCTACTCTGCAATACAATACATGCTATGCTTGACTGAATTGTTTTCCGATTCTTCGTACTTCTTTGCACTGGTAACATGTGTTCTGATGGAATAAAATATATATGCATTTAAATTCTCACACACACACACACACACACACACACACACACACACACACACACAACACACACACACACACACACACACACAAAAAAACCATTCAAAGAGAAAAAGTAGGAATGGGAAAAAACCGTATCACAACTCGTCACTTCTAAAATGCATGTTGACATGAAAAGTTATGATGGGCTAGGAATTACCCAATCACCACTTACCATGAACAAAAACTGTGACCCAGGATAAAAGGGAAGAGGGTGTGGTAAACAACAAGTAACTAACCAGTTATGAAAATAAAAAAAAGGGCAAAGAGTTGGGGAGTGGGGCGAGGGAGTGGGGTAGTATCTTTAAGTCAACAAATTCCTACCCCTGAACCAAGATTTTGCCCTTCCATCTATTTGACCCAGTTGATAACACGTTTATCAGATATGCCTGCACACACTTTTTCCATTATGATCATATGTCTTTCCAATCCACAAAGTTCTTTTTTTTTTTTTCCTTGGTTGTACTCTCCATTCCAGATTTTACTATAAGGTTAATGTAGCTCAAAATTGTGAACAATGTGAAGTATGTACTGGTAAACTGGTCTACAACTAACATATATGCCAAAGAATTATGACCTGAAAGAAAACGGACATTTCAGCTCAACAACCAACTCTCAATTAGTCACCCTGTGAATCCCAGTTTCTCTTACCTCTCAACAGTTTTTGAGATTTTCGCATTTTGCACAAATTTTCATAACATTCTGTATATTATATCTAAAATAATAACATTTTTTTGATGAATGTGTCCATTTCGGGTTTTTAGGCAATACATTACTTCAGATAACAAAAATGTTTGTTTTAAATACCATAATTCAGGGAAGAAAACCATCAATCACAGGTGATGAAAATTCAAGGGAAAGAACTGAAGAGAGTTAAACTAGATCCAACAGACTGGGCAGCAATTGAAACCTCAGAGCATCAAAGGTCCACCAGGACAGCAATACTTGAGCAAGGGTCTATGGGATAGCATAGCGTGTAGCTCATGACGAACACTTGCGTGCAAGATAATTATTTTGTCGAGATGAAAGAAAAGTTGGCAATGTTCTGTTCTAAGCCTGAAGATGCCGACTTACTGACTGGCAGTAAGATTAAGATTAAGATTAAAATTATAGTCCCGTCAACAGCAGAGGTTATCTCAGGACTGTCACCACGTTTCAAACTACCACGTATATATGTTAAAAAAAGATTAAAAGCAAAACCTTACCCAACCCATTAAAAACAGGTTAAAGAAACCAATCCTAGGATTAAAAACCAACACGCTGAAATAAGATAAGACAATGTTGCCCACAGCCCAGCCAACCGCAAAGGGCCACACCAGGGCCGTCACCACGTTAAAATCAACTCACAAGTCAATCATTCACACAATTCTTTACAATACATCCAAAAACCCATCCAAAGGTTTGTTAAAAATCATTCCACTGTAAAATCTCAGATCCGATGAAAAATGTTAATCTCTTTCAAGAACTCAAAGATCGCATCAGGCAGAAACGTCTCTGAACAAGGTTTTCATGGAATCTGCTGTGAATGTTTGTGTCTCACATCGTGCAAGTCCCAACACTCTAAAAGAATGTTTCACTGTGAGTGGAACATGACATGGAATGCACCATGGAGCTTCTTCACTCTTTAAAAGGTACGAATGGGTAAAATACGAATGGCCGGTGCGCAGCAGCCAGCACAGAACTGTTTCTTCTTTACGACCACCAGACGAAGATGAGAGGAACTCCTTTAGGTTTGGACGGATCTGAAAGAGTTTGTTATCCATCTGTGTATTTCAATCCTCCTGCCAGAGGTCTCACACATATCGTTAATTTTGGGTTTCAGATCTGAGCAGGGGATAGGGGTGTTTGACAGTTTCTCTCTTGTGGCATTTCTTGGCCAAACGATCAACCATTTCGTTCCCTCCAATGCCAACATGACTGGGAACCCAAAACAGAATAATGTTGTAACCCTCCACTTTCAACTTGGTAAAAAGTTTAAAAAAGTGTAAAAGTTCTGGATGCTGAAGGTTGCAGCCAGCTATGGCCTCCAAAGCTGACAGTGAATCCAACAGAACCAGAAAGTCCCTCTTCGTAGACTGTGAGATTACCCTCAGTGCCAGAACCAGAGCTGTAAGTTCAGCAGAGTAAGCAGAAGCATCTGAATGAATATGTTCCAACCGTATTTGAGAAGGAGCACCAGGGCAATAGGCTGCACAGGCCACTCCATCTTCAGACTTGGAGCCATCAGTGAACATTTTCTGATAGGATGGGAATTCTGAACAGAGGTCAGCATACAATGCCTTGTAATTGTATGCCAGAGAGCTGGTACATTCTTTGCAAAAAGCTGCAAGATCAAAACGAACCTCTGGTGTAAAAAAGGTCCACGGAGGTTGATCTGGAAACTTAGAAAAATCGGACACAACTTCTAGGTCAAGACCTGCATTCCGCGCGTGAAGCTGCATACGAAGACCAAACGGTGGAATACAGTTAGGGTTATTTTCGAATTTGCTTTGGAACTGAGGGTCAAAGACACAGTCATAGTCAGGGTTCTCCAGTTCCGAAAGCAGTCTGATATTGTAATTCAAAGACAGTTTCAGCCTGTGGTTGGACAGTGAGGGTTCCCCTGCCTCTGTGTACAGGCTGTACACTGGGGGTGGTGTGGAATGCTCCAAGACAGAGACGAAGACTGATGGTGAACTGGGTCTAGGACTTCCAGATACGAGGCTCTAGCAGCGCTGTAAATGATGCTGCCAAACTTGGATCGAACTAACGCCCTGTAAAGATGGAGAAGTGTGTGCGTTTGTCTGCCCCCAATCTGTATGAGTCACTACACGGAGGATATTCATGGCTTTGAGGTATGATGTTTTCAACTTCTGAATATGGGCTTTAAAATTTAACTTTTGGTCAAAGGTAACACCCAAAAATTTGGCTTCTGTGACAGCAGGAATTTTAGCCTTATCTATGAAAATTTCTGGTGGTGGAAAAAGTTGTCTGAAATTGTGAAAGTGGATGCACAACTGGCAGTAGACGGGGGACAAGCTCCACCATGGCTAAAAGTGAAGAAGTATAAAAGAATGAAAAACCTGAAGGAAGTGTCTGAACTTGGAAATCTGATACACCATCTACTCCCATTTCACACATTACTGGCTGAATATATCCGAATAAATAGAAGATGTCCTGGTCCATAGCTTCAAGGGTGAGAAACTTACGTGTCCTCACAATGTTCTCCCTCAGTTCCAATCCAACAGAAGTCGAGGATGAAGCAGAAATATCTCACTAGATCAGTCCTCAAAGCTTTTGAGTATTTCAAGGCACATTGTCACTGCTGTGTTGATGTTTTTGAACAGAATACCTCACTAGGTCAGTCCTCAAAGCCTTTGAGTATTTCAAGGCACCTTGTCACTGCTGTGTTGATGTTTTTGAACTGCAAGATTGTCTTCATCATCAGCCTCTTTGATATGTCGGAGCTTGGAATTTTGAATGCAGTCAATGTGACAAAAGCCTCCTCCTTTTCTCATCGTTTCGAAAGAGATTTTTTCCAGCCACTCATCCACTGCAAAATTGATAGTGGTCTCAGCGCTTTTTGTGATAAGTCTCAAGGCAGCATTGAGTGCCTTCACTAAATGGTTAAGGTTTGCTTGGCTGCCTTTAACGACACATATGGGTGTCACTGATGAGTCAAGAAACAGTGTTAGTGAAAACTTAAGTTAGTCCTCAATTCTTCAACTTGCTCAAGAAGCAAAAAAAGAGTAAGTATAAATGAATGCAAACTTTGTATACCAAGACATCACTTCAAAAAATGTAATCTTAACGCTACAATCAGTAAAAATTTCTTGTATCAAATTCATAGTTCAGTGATAAATTAACAAGCCAGTTAAAATCTTTACTAAGTTATCAGTCTGAATCACTGTAATCACAGGCTCTCACACCCCACCCACCAACCCCTTTGTCCCAAATTCCCTCATCCCTATTCTCTCTTGCTGCCCCCTGCCCCCAAACCTGGTTACTACCCATTATCAACAAAAGGATTGTGTGGCAGGTTTTTTTTTTTATCCTTTGTTCCTAGTTTGCCTAGCTTCGCAAGGGATGCTATTTCTACGTATTCTTCGAGTTGTCTTTCTACTGGCTCGTTTCTGCTTTTTTACGAATTACAAATCAAATTTAAGTATACTTTAGACAGGGGGCATGATACCTGCACGCATGCACAGGACACTGACCACTGTACTGTACAAAGCATTTCACATACTATTAAAGCAGAAAAAAAAACCTTCGTACTTGCCACAAGAAGAATCTGATTTTACTCATAAACACAGGAACATTGCCAAATTCATATAATCCGGCAAATTCACAGATTCACAAAATGTCTTGTATGTTTTCAATCAAACTGCCACCTTATTCTAATATTTTTTTTTGTCACATCAGGAGTAGCAGTTATATGACCTAGCAGCATTCAAGCATCTGCTTTTTGTTTTTACTGACTTAAAGACATTGCTGATATGATTTCAAAAGCCATGTATTAACTTATTTTACATTTACAATGTTTACTTTGACACTGTCACAGCAGCTTCAAATTCACAGGAACAAACTCTGAAGGTTTATTTCAAATCATGCAATAAATGAAGAAAAAACTGTTGGCTGGGCAGTATAACTCAGTTTTTGGACAAGTGGAAGTCAAGTACTTCATCACTTCCTGATGGTCCCAATATATGGACAAAAGGAACAGCTAGCAGCTGTACACATGAGCTACAAATGCTACGTCCAGTCAATATCAACTGATACAAAGCAAAAATATATGAAGTTTCAGATGTGCTTTTCTGTTACAGAATATCACTGTGAGAAGCAATTTTAATTTATTTCAGTTCTGTTTAACATATACTATTACTAACAAACCTTTCCCTTCAAATTAAAGAAACCTGAGAATAAACAAATAAACCTAACACATCCTGATACATAGTACCTGAATTTCCAGAGTGTCTCTATTCATGATTCTTCCTTGATCTAGGCCATGCAACCTAAGCTTTTAAATTTCTGAGCTTTTAAATTTTCTGATGAAAAATGGTCTCATGGTAAATTATTTAGCTCTGTGTGTATGGTTAATTAGTTAGCACTGTGCATAGTCCAATGAAAATTCAGGGTTTTTTTTTTTTTTTTTTTTTTTTTTTTACAAATGGCAAATAGTGATCTAACTCCTTACACATGTGCCCTCTTTCCATTTTGACCTTTATAGACAAGTCCACAGCCATTTTCTTCTTTCCTTCATTCCACAGAAGTTTATTTTGATCTATTTTTGGAAGTTCTTCATCTGATTTTCCAAACTTAAGGCTCACAAATTCCCTGTTTTCTCATTTTGGAAAGCAAACAAAAGTAAACAGCTTGATTCATATACAGATGAGTGTATTTCACACATTATTACAAGAAAATACCAGTGAAAAATTTTGGATTCTGTTACTTTCATCCTTTATCAACTGTCACATGCATTCATTCTTCAGTAAGTAGCTGAGATTTCTCTCTCCACCCCGCTACACAATAGATTACTGCCCATTTGTTTCATAAAGCTAAGAACTTTTAAACTGTTTAGTATTTGATTTGACATCTGGGTCAATGTGAAACCATGTGCCCAGAGAGACAGCTTCTTCTAAATTCATCTAGTATTTCACTCCTTGTCAAAATCAGTGACTTATTTTTACATTTTTCCTTCAGAGTCCATGGGTGACAAGTTGATGTGGAGATATGATGAGGGTTTGTGGTTTTCTCTCTCTCTCTCCCTCTGTGTGTGTGTGTGTGTGTGTGTGTGTGTGTGTGTGTGTGTGTGTGTGTGTGTGTGTGTGTGTGTGTGTGTGTGTGTGTGTGTGTGTGTGTGTGTGTGTGTGTGTGTGTGAGAGAGTGTGAGAGACAGAGAGACAGACAGACAGAGAAACAGAGAGACGCAGAGAGTGTGAGAGCACAAGCTTTTATGATCATGAGTGTGTGCGTGTGTGTATGTGTGCATACATGCGTGCAGGCTTGTGTGCGCATCACACATTGGTTGTGTACAGCTCATGGCATTTTGATATGTTCCTATATATATTGTACAAACGTTTGAGAAAGAAAAAGCGCAACACCTGTTTGGCACACCAATACTCCTACAATACGCCTTTTCTCCCGACAGGATTCAGTGTTTCCGGTCGTACTGAACTGAAGGATTCCTACTTCTTACTGCAACAGATTTCATACTAACATTTTAGCAAAGAGGTAAACATAAATAATTTCTTACCATTAGGTAGGAACACATGCAGCATTTATGCCCATGTGGCATGATGCTCAGGAGGTATGAGAACAAAAACTTTCTTTGCCCACTCCTCATCATAATTATACTAATAATCAATGCAGGATTCCCAAACATTTGCGCTTTTCATCTGCTCAGGATCAAAAGGGACAATTTGTCTTTCCTTGGACTTATCTTTCTTCTCTTTGTTATTTCCACCAGTTACAGACTCAGACCATGCCTCATTGTGCTTCTGTACATCCTGTCCCCACCCCCTTTTTTCCCCCTCAGGACTCACGAATACAATTGATGATTGGAGACAAGAGATATAATACTGCACATAGTTTCAGGATGTAAAAAACACCGAGTTCTACAGTACACACACACACACACACACACACACACACACACACACACACACACACACACACACACACACACACACACAGCACATGACCTGCACACACACAAACACTCACACACATGTAAACATACACATGTATGCATGCATACACACACTTTTCTTGATGGCTTCACAACTACCGTCTTATTATCATAATTATTCATGCTTCTCAAATGACAGAGAAAAAACCTCTAATCCAGTATCTGATGCACAGATCATTACCATCATACATCATAATCAAAAGTAAAAACAATTGTGAAAAAAGCCTTGTTTCCACTGAAATAAAAATACTTATTGCTAATCAACTTAAAAATGAAACACTGAAAAATATGACTATATTCACTATAAAAAAAAAACACACACAAAAAAAAAACAAAACTTAAACGAACATCTTTTTAAATGTGTGCACACAAAATTAACCCTGAAACACCCACATAAAATTGCAGAAATGATTATCCACTGGAACCGGGTTAAGGAAAAAAAAAAAAAGTGACAGGATTTACCCCCAAAGAAAAAGAATAGTAATACAATGCATAACACAGGATATGTCGTAATATCAAAACCAGCTTAAATATCAAAACAAGACAGAAACCAACAGATAAAATTATATACAAACTAGATGCTATTGTTCCATCGTGTAATGAAGACCAAGTCCACTGACAAATCCACAAAATATGAACAAAGGAAATCATGTTTTGGTCACTGTGGCCTGATATGAAAGGAACCCAAGTAGGAGCAGCAGAACTCTTATGAATATCTTTCCCCAACAGTGTGTTACTTAAGATACTTGTAATTCTTTCAGCACATAACAAACCTGCGCAGAATCTACACCAGTTTCAAAGGCCCATACATAAATCACACACAAAAAAAATTCATATACCCTGTAAATTATGATTTGGGGCCAATCTGATGATGCAAGGAAACAGTCTCTGCCATGTCACTCAAATTAATGTTATAACATTATGCAAAAGGGCACATTACAATTATACATGGGCTTGACACCTAATCTTTAATCCAAACACCTGATAGTGATACTGATCCTGAATTTAAAGTTGGAATCGTAACAATTTTCATGTGGTGTAAAAACTGAAATTTAGTGCATTAAAGAATGCTGAGTCTGAAGTAATCAGGACAAGATTTTGCTGACAACTTAAATGACATACGCTGTCACACTGTAACATCCATCACTAGACATGGCCTAAAACGCAGTCCCATTGAGCTATGAATGGATTACAAGAACGTCTCTCTGTGTTGTTTTTTACCCCTGATCAGATGTCCAAACATAAGCTGACTGGTAATTTGGACATTTTTAGCCAGTTTCGGTCCGGTTTCGGTGTTTCAGCCGGTTTTGATATGGAAACTATTGATGATACATCAAATTACATGCTGATATAGTTTTTTTTTTGCCTGTGGCTTGATGAGAGTACAACAACAATTTCAATCTTCTTTACGATTTTGTACCAGCTTTCCAACAATTTTTATTATATTCTGACAGAATGTACTTACGAACAGATCAACTTTGATTTCAGGAGCCTATCAACTTCGATCTTCCTGCAGAGAAGCAAGCTAGCCTCGTAAAAATGGAGGAAACTGTTGCAGACGACAGATCTGCCACACCGCCGGTAGGTCAAAATCACATTTCATCCTTCTCGGCTCCAAAGCACGCAATCTATAAGTATTCGCAGCTCCGTATAACATATGAGAATATGCTGTCGCTTAATGCTGACACCCATCCGATCATCACACGAAAAAGCGGGAATGATTCACACCCTTCTTCATTTCCTTATTCGCGTAATCATAATATACAGCAGCCATGATAAAAACATGGCGCCCAAAGCAGCACCTTACCGGCAGACACTTTTGTCTCTTCCAGCCATGCAACGTTGATCTAGAGAGCGCAAGAATGAAACTTAAGATTGCATAATTGAATATGTCCATAAACATCCGAGCAATAGTCCAAATAAATTCAGCATTACCCACCTTGAAGGTCACTTGAGAAGAAAGTGTTCTCGCAGGACATGTCATGTGATCAAAAGTACTGCATTCTGATTGGCTTGCTACACATTACTCATTCATTGGCATATCACCAGTAGTTACTTTGACGTCACATTCCTGCTCCTGAAAGGGAAATCCCTACGAAAGGTGTCGATGAAACGGAGGATTTTCCCATAGAGATATCAGCTTTATGTCTGACCAAATGCATCAAGACCAAAGCATCGGCCTTAAAATGCTGCCAGCAGCCCGCTTCTCTTCTCTCTCTCTCTCTCTCTCTCTCTCTCTCTCTCTCTCTCTCTCTCTCTCTCTCTCTCTCTCTCTCTCTCTCATGAGAAAGTGTCTCTCTGTGTGTCTCTGTGTGTGTGTGTGTGTGTGTGTGTGTGTGTGTGTGTGTGTGTGTGTGTGTGTGTGTGTGTGTGTGTGTGTGTGTGTGTGTGTGTGTTTTTTTTTTTTGTTTTGTTTCATCAATCATTACTGTAGGCCTATATTGTATAATAGTGTTTTCCATTATCTTAGTATCCGTAGTCTATCAAGGGTAAGGGTAAGATGGGGAAAAAGAGTCTTCTTGCTTATCTGTTACCCTTGAGAATAAAGTCTCTCTCTCTCTCTCTCTCTCTCTCTCTCTCTCTCTCTCTCTCTCTGACTGAGTTGATGTTATTCCTCACTTGCCGGCAAAGAGAACAGTACCTAATAGTACGTTTGCACAGTTCAGATCGCTTGCACAACTATCATCTGATGTGATCAATGTAGTTGTCCCAAACACTAAATCGTACAAAGTAACGTTGTGTGGCCGGTGTCGTTATTGAACTTCAGTGTGCCGGCCGGCACTTAGTCAGAATTAATAAGTATGTTCAAATCGCTACAGAAATCAACTCTCAGTCATCATCATCATCATCATCATCATCATCATCATCAGGCCACAGGCCCCTGATAATCATCATCATAATAAAAGTAATAACAACAATAATGATGATGCAGTAGTAGTTGCAGCAGCAGCAGCAGCAGCAGCAGCAGCAGCAGCAGCAGCAGCAGCAGCAGCAGCAGTCGTAGTAGTAGTCAAGATAATGACGAGGACGACGAAGATGATGATGATGGTAATAATGATAATGATAATAATGATGATCATAATGATGATGATGATGATGATAACAACAGTAATAATGATAATGTTAATAAAAGCTGGTTTATAATTCATAAACGTGCTGATTTGTTTGTTTCTTGATTCCTGTTATTTAAGAACTCTGGCGACAAGAGGTAGGCCACACAAAGAATGTAACCACAGTAAAGAGTATTAGCAGTCAGTTCTGCCGTGCAGTTTGCTGATGTGACTGTTTTTTTGTCAGATGCTCTTTCTCAGTCATTGCATTATTAGGATAGATTCGAACGATTTCTTTACACGATTTCAAGCACAAAAAATGACTGAGAAAAGCTTAGCGGGGTAGCTGTCACGCTTTGTATGAACCCGCTTCATCTGCAAGAGATATGTCAATTTGTGGACGTTGAGGTCACGGTGTTACAGATTATTGTACTAGTTTAGACATATTCTGTGCGTCCGTGTGTGTGTGTGTGTGTGTGTGATGATGATGATGATGATGATGATGATGATGATGATGATGATGTGTGTGTGTGTGTGTGTGTGTGTGTGTGTGTGTGTGTGTGTGTGTGTGTGTGTGTGTGTGTGTGTGAGTGAATGAGTGTGTGTGTGTGTGTGTGTGTGTGTGTGTGTGTGTGTGAGAGAGAGAGAGAGAGAGAGACAGAGACAGACAGACAGAAGAGACAGACAGACAGACAGACAGAGAGAGACAGAGCCAGAATGCCGTGTGTGTGTGTGTGTGTGTGTGTGTGTGTGTGTGTGTGTGTGTGTGTGTGTGTGTGTGTGTGTGTGTGTGTGTGTGTGTGTGTGTGTGTGTGTTGCTTTTGTTTGTTTGCTTTTGTTTCTTTGCTTTTGTTTCTTTTAGTGCGTGTGCTCGTGTATGGTAGTAGGTTTTGCTTATTTTCATCTTTTTTTTTTTTTTTTAACATGGGCGTTTTTTTCTCACTCATCAAAGGTGATCGAAAATAGGACTGACTCTACAAATCGCTTCATTCTGCACTTCCATGATCCCAGACGACAGATCGTGTCGGAAGTGTGTCCTCCACACATGCTTGAGCAGTCAGAAATGAAGACCACATGGCAGGGAAAGTTGGTCACTACTGAGTGTCCTACATTTGATTGGCCACTCTACGCGACGGCCCACACACGACTGTTTGAGACTCTCAGGGGCTTTAGGAAGACATCATTCTCTATAGAACGAACTCCGCTTCTAAGGCATCTCAGCTATCACCGGCGCTGAAGTAGGCATTCTGTTTTGGAGACCCGAGTCGCTATGTTTGGGCGTGAGTGATCTAATGTCTATAATTAAAGCTTATGCAGTAATACTGCGACCGTGCATTGTCTAGTGACTGCTGACGTAACGACACGTCACACACACCGCTGACGTAAAAGGACAACCAAACAGTGACTGACTCTGAGGTGGCGACGACTAAAGCTGTGACAGTGGTGCTGATGTAACGACGACTATCATATGATGACGATGATGATGATGATGACATAACGATAACTGAACAAAGCCTATGTGGCAACGACTGAACGGCGACTCGCAGTCACATGAGAGTCAAACCGTAACACGGACATAGTCAAGGGCCAAGTTATGACTGACATAATGAATAACATATTCGCGTGCCTTCTGAATTTCATCTGATTACACCTATACATCTTGAAGCTGATTGTTTACAGACAGTTCAAGTCGATGGAATAATTCAGACAGGACAGCACTAAGAAATCAACTGACCAGATTCAGGCTGCCTGTACAACCCAGTGACGAGGAAAGAGATTGTGCATTTTGGAGTGCCAGCCTGAAGAGACATCATTTCAGTCAGTCGTCCAACCTTTTATAAAAGCGGGGGTGAAGGGGCTAATTGGGGGTGGGGGTAGATTGAGACTCACCTTCACTCATTTTCCAAGTTTTCTTGAAATTAGGGTTGGGGTGGAGGTTGGAGACAGGGGGTGGGTTGGTGGTGGGTGGTAGTGGTGGTGAGACTCATCTTCCAAATTCCAAATTTTCGTTAAAACGGAAATGGGAGGGGGCAAAGGCGAAGGCGATGGGGGCCAGTTGCTTTCTTGATGTTTAGAAGGGTATTCTCTCATCTTCCAAATTCCTGTAAAAGGGAAAGGAGTGAGGCGGAGACGTACCACAGCCCTTTCCGCCCATATTGTTTGGCTTCAAATAATGCAGTCTGACCCTGCTCACCCTCACCCTCTAATAT
>JADBJO010000449.1:287500-290000 GCA_016801955.1 Conus betulinus
GAGAACGACAGACAAATCAGAGAATGAGAGACAAACAGGGAAAATGACAAACAGAAGAATGACAAAAGGGAAAATGACAGACAAACGGGGGAAAATGACAGACAACACAGGAGAATGACAGACAAACAGGAGAACGAGTGACAAAGGAATCGTGTAACAGCATCTCTTTTCCAGATTTTGTTGCAGTTTTCATTCTTTCCGTGCTTAACAATATGTAAAACCATCCAAATATAGCTGTTGTTGTTATTTAATATATGACTCTGATTACTACGAAGGAAAGACATATTGTTTCAGATTCTCTTCAGGTTTTCTCTTCTCTTCTATTGTAACTACCAAACATTCGTTTCAATGGATTTATTGATTTTTTGAACATTTCATTCCGTTTTGATGCTATTTCCAAGTGAAAAAAAGCAACAACAAACGTACTGGGCAAACACTAGGCAAGGGATAAACGGGCGTGTAGGCCTACACGTGCGTGTGTGCGTGCACGCACGCGCGCGCGTGTGTATGTGTGTGCTCCTTTCTATGAACACTGTCCAAGGCCAGTATATGGAACGTTGGTTTATCACAGGCACACTTACATAAAATAGAAAATTCAAATGGGAATGCACCACCAATTTACTTGTGTACTGAAAAAGATGATGCTCTAGTTTAATGTTCTTATATCTTGCTGGTCGACCGCGGTCGTGCGTGTGTGTGTGTATGTGTGTGTGTGTGTGTGTGTGTGTGTGTAAAAAAATCGGCTGGGAATGACTTTACTGTGTTATTTACCGCCCGGCAGTCGTGTCAGTCACTCGGATTTGCGAAACTCATCTTCGAGCTCCAGCATTAGTAAACACACATGCGCGTGCACGCACACAAGCAAAAACAAACAGATGAACACAAACACAGAATGGCAGACAAACAGGAGAGTGAGTGACAAAGAGCATTGCGTAACAGCATCTCTTTGACAGATTTCGTTGCAGTTTTAATTTTTTTTCCCCTGCCTCCTTTCTTTGTTTCTCTGTTTTTCACGATGCCTGTGAAGTGTCTTTGTCCCCGAATAGCGCCAGGCAGAAGGTGCAGTGGGAGATGCGTTGTGTGTGTGCCCCAGGCAGAAGGTGCAGTGGGAGATGTGTGCTGTGTGTGCCCCAGGCAGAAGAAGGTGCAGTGGGAGATGCGTGTTGTGTGTGTGCCCCAGGCAGAAGGTGCAGTGGGAGATGTGTGCTGTGTGTGTGCCCCAGGCAGAAGGTGCAGTGGAGATGTGTGCTGTGTGTGTGCCCCAGGCAGAAGGTGCAGTGTGAGATGTGTGTTGTGTGTGCCCCAGGCAGAAGGTGCAGTGGGAGATGTGTGCTGTGTGTGTGTGTGCCCCAGGCAGAAGGTGCAGTGGGAGATGTGTGCTGTGTGTGTGCCCCCAGGCAGAAGGTGCAGTGTGTGAGATGTGTTGTGTGTGTGCCCCAGGCAGAAGGTGCAGTGGGAGATGTGTGCTGTGTGTGTGTGCCCAGGCAGAAGGTGCAGTGGGAGATGTGTGCTGTGTGTGTGCCCCCCAGGCAGAAGGTGCAGTGGGAGATGTGTGCTGTGTGTGCCCCAGGCAGAAGGTGCAGTGTGAGATGTGTGCCCCAGGCAGAAGGTGCAGTTGAGATGTGTGTTGTGTGTGTGCCCCAGGCAGAAGGTGCAGTTGGAGATGTGTGTTGTGTGTGTGCCCCCCAGCAGAAGGTGCAGTGGGAGATGTGTGCCCCAGGCAGAAGGTGCAGTGGGAGATGTGTGCTGTGTGTGTGCCCCAGGCAGAAAGTGCAGTGTGAGATGTGTGTGTTGTGTGTGTGTGCCCCCAGGCAGAAGGTGCAGTGGGAGATGTGTGCTGTGTGTGTGTGCCCCAGGTAGAAGGTGCAGTGGGAGATGTGTGCTGTGTGTGTGCCCCAGGCAGAGGTGAGGTCTGAGATGTGTGTTGTGTGTGTGCCCCAGGCAGAAGGTGCAGTGTAAGATGTGTGTTGTGTGTGTCCCAGACAGAAGGTGCAATGTGAGATGTGTGCCCCAGGCAGAAGGTGCAGTGTGAGATGTGTGTGTGTGTGTGTGCCCCAGGCAGAAAGTGCAGTGTGAGATGTGTGTTGTGTGTGCCCCAGACAGAAGGTGCAGTGTGTTGTGTGTGCCCCAGACAGAAGGTGCAGTGTGAAATGTGTGTTGTGTGTGTGTGTGTGCCCCAGGCAGAAGGGGGGTGTGAGATGTGTGCCCCAGGCAGAAGGTGCATATGAGATGTGTGTTGTGTGTGCCCCAGGCAGAAGGCGCAGTGTAAGATGTGTGCCCCAGGCAGATGGTGCACTGTGAGATGTGTGCGCCAGGCAGAAGGTGCAGTGTGAGATGTGTGCCCCAGGGCAGAAGGTGCAGTGTGAGATGTGTGCCCCAGGGCAGAAGGTGCAGTGTAAGATGTGTGCCCCAGGGCAGAAGGTGCAGTGTGAGATGTGTGTTGTGTGTCCATCAGGCAGAAGGTGCAGTGTAAGATGTGTGCCCCAGGGTAGAAGGTGCA
>JADBJO010000449.1:295000-300000 GCA_016801955.1 Conus betulinus
CCCCCTCCCTTTCTCCTCTCTCTATATCTGTCTGTTTCATTTTATCATTTTTTTTTTCATTCCATTTTGCCTGCTCCTACATGAAGTGCCTCGTTTTATTCATATTGTTCTTTACCTTGCTCTGGGCAAGGACTGGATGTAGAGAAGTCTACCAATGTTTACATATTATCCTCTTAAATAAAAAAAAAGTCTTGGTATGTCTTGTCACGTCTTGCTCTGTCTGTCTGTCTGTCTACCATTCCCCCAGCTTTATATAAGCCCCTGTGGTTGGCTAGGCTATCAACAATGTAACTAACATGTCTATCTGTTTGTCTGTCTGTCTGTCTGTCTCTCAAAACAAACTTGATTTTGACAGCAATCGTCATGCATATGTAATGATACACCAGATTCCAACGATAAAGAAGTGCAAAACAATTTGTTCTTTTTCATTTATGGTTCATTATCAAGAGAGAGAGGGAGGGAACGAGAGAGAGAGAGGGTGGAGGGAGGAGAGAGGAGAGAGGAGGAGGAGAGGAGGAGACTAAAGGGAAAAGAGGAGAGAGTCCAGGGGAGAGAGGGAGGAGAGTGAAGAGAGAGAGTGAGAGTGAGAGTTTAGGAGGAGTGAGAGAGAGTGAGGGGAGAGACCGACGAGGAAGGAGGAGGAGCGGGAGAGGAGGAGGGGGGAAGCAGATGAGGAGTGACTCCCCCCTCAGGAGGGAGAAGAGAAAAGAGAGTGAGCGAGGGCATGTGAAGTGAGAGAGGGAGTGTGAGGGAGGAGGAGAGAGATTGAGAGGAGAGAGTAGGACTCTGACCCTTGATGGAAAACCAAAGAGTGAGAGAGGCAGATTTTTGTGAGAGAGGAGAGGAGAGGGTGAGAGGAGAGATGATGAGGAGGAGAGGGGGAGAGGAGATTGAGGAGTAGAGAGGGGAGGGGGAGAGAGGGGAAGTATTTAGTTTTATATAGGCCATAAAATGAGAGAGATGAGAGAGGGGAGAGGGAGAGAGAGAGAGAGGAGAGAGAGAGCGAGAGAGAGAGGTCTTTTTTCATTTCCCATGTTCAGAGGGAGACAGATGGCGATGATGGATAGGGGAGCGGAGAAGGAGAGAGAGAGAAGAGGAGGAGATCAGGGAGAGGGGAGGACGGGGATCACGGGAGGACCACCCCTCCGACAGGGGGATGAGGGGGGGGAGGAGAGAGTTTCTCGAGACGAGTGAGTAGAGAGCAGAGAGGGAGGGGAGAGAGGGAGGGGAGGATGGAGAGCGGAGCGAGGCGAGGTGGGAGAGAGGGGAGCGGGAGGAGAGGGAGACGAGAGAGGGGGGGAGATGGAGGAGGAGAGAGGGAGGAGAGAGTGATAGAGTTCGAGGAGAGGGAGAGGCCGAGAGAGGAGAGGAGAAGAGAGAGAGGAGAGAGAGAGAGAGAGGTGAGAGAGAGGAGAGAGAGAGAGAGGTGTGCGAGGAGGGGAGAGAGAGATGAGGAGAAGAGGGGGGGAGAGAGACCCCCCGGAGACCCAGGACCGAGGAGAGAGTTCCCGGAGGGGTTGGGAGTACCACACTCGGGAGGCAGGAGGAGAAGGCCACAATGAGAGCCGAGAACCCGAGCAGGACGAGGCCTGAGGAGAGAGAAGAGAGAGTAGGGAGAGGAGGGAGAGAGGAGAGAGGGAGAGAGATAGAGGAGGAGGAGGGCGAGAGAGAGAGAGAGGAGGGGAGAGAGAGGAGGAGGAGAGGAGAGAGGTATGGAGCCGGGGGGAGGCCATAAATGAGAACCGAGCGAAGAGAGGACGGTGAGAGAGCGGAGGAGAGGAGGAGAGGGAGAAGAGGAGGAGAGAGAGCGGGACTCCTCCCACCCTCTAACCATCAGACATGAAATGAGGAGAGGGGAGAAGGAGAGTTACGAAGAGGAGAGAGGAGGAGGAGAGAGAGAGAGGGAGAGGAGTGATGAGAGCGAGAGAGAGAGAGGAGGAGGAGCGAGAGGAGAGAAGAGTAGAGAGAGACTCCAGACCCAGAGGCAGAGAGAGTCTCGGGGAGAGATGGAGAGAGAGAGGTAGGGAGGAGTGAGAGAGAAACAGAGCCTCCACCCTCGGAGGAGCATAGGGAGAGAGAAGAGAGGGGAGAGAGAGGAAAGAGACCCCGGAGAGAGGGAAAATGAGAAACGAGCAACGCTTTCCACCCCTCAGCAAAACCATAAATGGAGAGGGGGAGGAGACGAAGAGAGCCATAGAGTGAGAGGAGATGAGAGAGAGAGATGAGAGAGGAGGAGGAGAGAGAGGCGGAGAGAGAGAATAGACGGAGAGAGAAGGACCGAGAGAGGAGAGACGCGGAGGGAGTGAGTGAGGTCCCAATAAAGAGGGGGGAGAGGAGAGGAAGGAGAGAGGAGAACGAGAGAGGGGGAGGCGAGGGAGCGGGAGGAGGGACGAAAGAAGGTCTCCGACCCGGAGCAAAAGAGGCCATAAATGAGAGAGAGAGAGAGGAGAGAAAGCAGAGAGAGAGGAGAGAGAGAGAGAGAGGACGGAGAACGACTCTCCACCTCAGCAAACCATAGGCCATAAATGAGAGGAGAGAGAGAGAGAGAGAGAGAGACGTGGAGAGGGAGAGAGAGGAGAGAGAGAGAGGAGCGGAGAGAGGAGAGGAGAGGACCGAGAGGAGAGAGAGAGAGGAAGGGAGAACGACGCTCCACCCTCAGGAAACCATAGGCCATAAATGAGAGAGAGAGAGAGAGAGAGAGGGAGAGGGGAGAGAGAGAGAGAGAGAGATGGAGAGGAGAGAGGAGAGAGAGAGAGGAGAGAGGAGAGAGAGAGAGAGAGAGAGAGAGAGAGACGAGAGAGAGAGAGAGTGTGTCTTCCCTCCAGCCATTGCTGGGTCGTCCCCTCTTCCTTCTCCCCGCCAGACTCAGGTCAGAGCGTGACCTGTGATGCTGGATGCTATTGGAAAGAATACTGTTAACCACCTCCCCCCCACCCATCCTTGGCCTGAAGGGCACTTCTCTCTCTCTCTCTCTTGCAAAGTCGGCGCTCACTCTCATACTTCTAAAGCTTTGTAACATGCAGTCATAGGATGCCCCAAAATAGATTTCACCAAACTTCTACTTATCCCCACAGCAGCATGAGTCTGGGGAGTTTGCTCCCCCTCCCTTCAGCCCATCCTTCAAAGCCCACCTTTGTTTTTTTTTTGTTCTTCCTGGGATGTCGTTTACAGTGACTACTTTTCTCCACGTTGTTGCCACCCACTAAGCGAATGGCTGGTCAGCCTATTTCTGTGTTATTCGCACTGCAATAAAGAGCATCACGTGACTCAGTTCTGGACTGATTTTTTTTTTTTCACATTAAGTCTGAATTTTCGTGCTAACCCAGACGTTATATCACTCTCTGTTGTCTGGGCATATGGAGATTAGTGATGGTAAGTATGGATGATTCACATGACAGCCGAGATCATCGATACTTGAGGACCGCAATTTTCTCTGAATGGGATTTTGACGCCTGTGTGCGCGCTGCAATAGGGAGAAGGAGGGGTGGGGCGGTGATCTTGTGCACGATCAACATGCAGGTCCGTTTGTGTAAGCATGTGGAGAAGGGTCAGTGGGGGTGGGAAGAATGTGTGATCCGCTGGTGTTGTGGATAAGGATAAAGGTGATGTCTTGTATGTTTGTCCAGTGATTGGGTGAATGGAATGAGAGTGTCAATGCGTAGGAGAGTTTGTACATCGTGGGAGACTGCATTCATATGACCCGATGATGATGATAATGGAATACTTTATTTTATTCTTGATTTTTATCCTCCTCCTTCCCATTACTATCATCATCATCATCATCATCATCATCATCATCATCATCATCATCATCATTATTATTATTATTATATCATCATCATCATCATCATTATCATCATTTTAATGATTGTTATTTTTATTGTTGTTGGTACTGTAGTTGTTGTTGTTGTCCGTCGTCGTCATCGTCTTTGTTTTTACTACCATCATTATCATCATCGTAATCATCATTATCATAATCATCATTGTTATTTATCTATTTTCTATGTGTCTTTAATCATTTTTTTTTATTTATCACAAACACACGTGCGTATGCATGCATGCACGCACGCACGCACGCACGCACGCACACACACACACACACACACACACACACACACACACACACACACACACACACACAGACACACACACATGTAAATCCTACACGCTGTGGTGTCAGGGCTTGTTAGATATAGTGCAGCATACAGATACGCAGTGACATTTTGTGTGTGTGTGTTGATACTGAAACTGACGTCATTTCACCCTACGGAACACGAACCTGTCAGTGTTGTTTGTCCATGGATGACGGGGATCCAGTCAAAAGTTCAGCAGTCTGGCAACATTTCATCAGAGTGCAGGGCTGTGATATTAGGCAAATCCCAAGCACCGTATTACACTGTTGGACATGCGATGCCCCGTTCAGTGAGACTAATCTTCCATCATGCAAAGCTCCTAACGTAACAGCTTTCAGTCTCCTGAAATGGCGCTAAACCCCCCTGAGTTTGGCCAGGTACAAATGGACACATAAGCAGTCCCTCTTCTTCCCCTATGGTTGGCAAGCAAGACCAGTTCGCCAAGGACCAAATGGTCATTGACTGCTTTGGTGCAATGCACCTCCCTCGCTGAGGAATTAAAACAGGGGCAAATCACTAACTAATGGAGTAGAGTGGCGGTTCCAAACTCATGCCAGCGTAAGACCAAGTGGGGGTCCAGATGCCACTAGCAAAAGCAAATCCCACAGTAGATCTGAAAGTACCGTTTCTAGGACTTCATAGACACTTCTGCGTACTGCACCTTGCGTGCACGTATCATTTTAGTGGAACCTGAATATAGGCTATCTCTCTTTCCCTTCTTTTCCCATTTCTGCGGGACCCAGATCTTCTTGAATACGTCTGCGAATAGCAAAATTGATACAAAGGAAAAAGGCTGTGGGAGGGAGGAGGGAGGAAGAGTTTTGAAAAGCCTGGATTCTCTCCCCTCCTCCTTTCCCGCTATCATCC